>CM055267.1:128352347-128850739 GCA_029237695.1 Conchocele bisecta
TTATGTGTTATACTTGATACAGAGCTTCCTTATGTGTTATACTTGATACAGAGCTTCCTTATGTGATATACTTGATACAGAGCTTCCTTATGTGATATACTTGATACTTCCTTATGTGATATACTTGATACAGAGCTTCCTTATGTGATATACTTGATACAGAGCTTCCTTATGTGATATACTTGATACTTCCTTATGTGATATACTTGATACAGAGCTTCCTTATGTGATATACTTGATACTTCCTTATGTGATATACTTGATACAGAGCTTCCTTATGTGTTATACTTGATACAGAGCTTCCTTATGTGATATACTTGATACAGAGCTTCCTTATGTGATATACTTGATACAGAGCTTCCTTATGTGTTGTGTTACACCTCGACTGTGACTGGAGAAATGCAGCTGATCGTCTTTGTGACGGTGCTACCTAATTGTGGCTGTGACTGGAGAAATGTGGTTTATGGGTTTTGCGACCAGTGAAGATCCAGATCAGACTGTGCATCCTCAGTCTGATCAGGATCTGTACTGTTCATCATTCATTCAATGAAACACCTATAATGCTTCAAATAAAAATAAAGATCCTTACCTGGCTACAGAAATAGGCTAGCCGCCGAGCAAGGCTGGCTACAGAAATGGGCTAGCCGCCGAGCAAGGCTGGCTACAGAAATGGGCTAGCCGCCGAGCAAGGCTGGCTACAGAAATGGGCTAGTCGCCGAGCAAGGCTGGCTACAGAAATCGGCTAGCCGCCGAGCAAGGCTGGCTACAGAAATGGGCTAGTCGCCGAGCAAGGCTGGCTACAGAAATGGGCTAGTCGCCGAGCAAGGCTGGCTACAGAAATGGGCTAGTCGCCGAGCAAGGCTGGCTACAGAAATGGGCTAGCTGCCGAGCAAGGCTGGCTACAGAAATGGGCTAGCTGCCGAGCAAGGCTGGCTACAGAAATGGGCTAGCCGCCGAGCAGGACTGGCTACAGAAATGGACTAGTCGCCGAGCAAGGCTGGCTACAGAATACCACCCTTAAATATATTGAATGTGAAACAACAAGGTTTCGTTATAGTAAAATACTTTCATTGCATCTGTTCACCATGAGGAAAATATACAGCAAATATAATTTTTATATCTGATAAAAATGGTAAAATAATTATAGCTCAAAGCAAAATCAAATTATTTTACTGAATTTCGTCCCCACCCACCTCTAAAAACAATGCCAGATTAATCTTTTATTTGAATATTATAAAAACATCAAATTCGGATGATATTCTGTAAATTAACTTTGTATGGCCTAAAGCACGACTGACAAAAAATACAAACAAACTATATACCTTGTGTATTCATTCTCAGACCAAAGACAATGACTGTTTTAGTCACTCATCTGGAATTTGGATATTCAAGAAAGCATAATTATATTGACAGTAATAGTTATGTCACAGGACTATTACAAACTGCTATGTTCAATTATTTGCATATATATGAACGCATTCCACGCATACTATACCACTAGGTCATCCATTAATTGTGGCTGCGACTAGAGACATGGGGCTTATGGGATTTATCACCGGTGTAGCTCCGGATCAAATAGCCGTACACTACTGTAGCCTGATAACCATCTGTATTGCTTGTTAAAACATGGGTGCTTCATTAATGCAATAGTGAACAGTGCAGATCCTGATCAGATGGATGCACAGTCTGATCTGGATCTACACTTGTCGCAAAACCCGTAAGCCGCATTTCTCCAGTCACGGCCACAATTAAGTAGCAACATTACATTACAAAACCTGTTATGTACCATGTCAGGCGGTATGTGCCTCAAAAAATGTATAAAGATTATGAATATATTCCATACCAAAAGGACTTTGATAACAGTAACTTACTGGGGTTCATACCTGGGCATGTGAGTCAGGTATAGTAATCACGCCTACTGTCTGTTCCATGTTTTGCTGCTGACAAACTTTTGGTCATTAAACACATTAAATCTAAAAAATATTTAAATGTAAGTACTTTTTCATCAATAAAAAAAATCCACCCTCCTCCAAAAATGTTATTTGATGAAATTCCATCCAATATTGATTTTATTGTGAATTTTTTTTGTTAACATGGGGCAAAAAAGAGGGTTAGTAGTCTGGATGGTCGGAAAAAAATAATTGTAAATGGACTCCGAAACCTGGTTAGAGAGCCGGGAAATAATGTAACTAAGAAAACAAAATTTAGATTTTGTAAATCAGTCCACAAATTCCAAAATTATTTTAATAAAATCTATTTTTAGCCCCCATGTTAAATTTATTTTTTCCCCACTAAAATCAACATTTGATGGAATTTCATCAAATAAAAACATGGGGAGGGTGACTTTTTGTTATTGATGAAAAAATTATTACATTTAAACATTTTTTTAGATTTAATGTGCTTAATGGCCAAACGTTTTTATTGTCATTTTAGTGCTGAACCTTCAGTGCTCTCCCACACAGTCACATTCCCATCTGTATATGACCTTGCTGTTGAATGGACGTAACACTCGAATCAAGCAATCAATCAATCAACTATTCTAAATAAACCATATTACCACATTTATTTTGGGAAATGTTTTCTAACAAAATAAAATCCAAATTGTAAGTTACTGTTCTACAGTCAACATCATATTGCCCGCAGATTCGCTATACTTCTCCAGAACTTAGTTATATAAGTGTGTTGTGACATGTATAAACAAGGGCATCGTTATTACGAAGCTAATCCCCTCGCTTGATATGAATACAAAACAAAAATTAACAAATTTGCCTTACAAACAAGGTGAACGTAGTTAATCAGTGACCTTGACCTTGAAAGGTCGGACGTGGGTCGTATGTAAAACAAAGAACCACCCCTAGACACACGTTGTGGCCAAATTTTATCAATATCGGTGAAGTGGTTAATAAGTTACTGAAAAATGAAAGGTGTTACTAATGTATGTACGTACATACTTACGCATGTACATGGACTAACGCTATATACCCTCTTACCTATCGGTGAGGGGATAATAATACTGGCGCCAAATAGTGCAACGTCATGACGTTACAAATATCGTCAGACGGTAACCTGATATAAACAAGTAGAAATTTGTTAGTAACTTGGCAAATTCTACACAGATTTTGTTTTCTTTGTTAGATCAGTTTCATTCACTATAGCTACAGTTCTGAGGTGAGTTCCAAATATATATATATCTATTTTCCGGAACATCACATATGTTTTCCGGAACACAAATCAGTACTCACTTATATGCATAAATTAACTTTTTTAGAGCCTTGGCCCTCGTTTCGGCCAACCGAAAAATCACAATTACACTGCTTGCAAGACGCAAATTCATCACCGCGCTTTGACAGGACCAAATTGGGCCATGTCTCGCTGTAATCATTGATGAACAGATGTGTTCTAACTTCTTTCGATAAAAAATACCCAAATTCGTTGGCTGCACGCTTTGGAGCAGACATTTTATGAATTTACGTGATGAATAAATCAATATCGCTGAGCGCTTGAAATTACTATTACTACACAACAAGAATCGAAATGGTAAGCGCCTCGGCGAATATGATTACGGGTAAATAAAAAAATAGGATTTATTGGCAGAATTGTGAAACGAAATTATTATTTCCAGATATTCCAGCGCTGATTTTTTAAAAAATCGTACTTTTTAATTGTTATCCGTACTTCCGTATTTCTAACGTATTTTCCGGAACAAATACGGAAAAATCGTAACAGTTGGCAGCTCTGTTTATTGTGTCAGAATATTTAGTTATTATGGTAATCAACATAAAATGGCCTAGAAAGCCTTACCTTAAGGCACATGTGTGGGGTATTCTGCTCTGGTACTGGACAGCTCCAGATGATTGGATGATCGAGCCAAACACCACTGAAACAACATATATTTATTTATTTAATGGTGTTTAACAGCTGTCAACAGCTAAGGTCATTTTAGAATAGACAGGGTCGAATCTCATATTTCACCTGCTGTTGTGGTGGAGGGGACGGATCCCAAAATCAGGACTGAATATTTACAGAAAAAAAAAATATTCAGCCCTGAAATTAAAATAATCTGACCTGGTGCCAGTTCCTCACCACACCAGAGTTAATTAGCACCACTCCCTAAAAGTAATAGGATCAGCACTAATCTTACTACTTTTATAATGGGTATAACTGTATTCAACTTTCAAGTTGAAAATGCTGAATTAGATTGTTATCTGTTGTTTGATGTTTATGTTTTATTTTTCTCATAAAAACATGTCTTGATGGTGCTTTAAAATCATTTCCAATGGAAATTATTCTGAAGTGCTGTCAAACTACATGTCTGTTTTTATTGAGAAAGACCACAAAATATGAAGCAAACTGAACATCAGATGACAATTTTTGGTTCCCGCCCAACAGGGTAATTCAGAATGTATACACCAAGTACTAGAAACAGATCTTACATGAACAAGTTTAATATGGCACTTATTAACCCTTAGACCGCTATCTTATTTTTTTTGTCGTCTGCTGTTTATTTTATATTTTCCATTTTTATCATCAAAAACATGCTTTGACGGCACTTTAGAATAATTTACAACATGCTTGGACAGCACTTCAGAATCATTTCCATTGGAAATGATTCTGAAGTGCTGTCAAACCATGTTTTTATTGAGAAATAAGGCAAGATATGAAAGCAACAGCGGATGACAATTGTTGTGAGTAGCTGTCTAAGGGTTAACACTTGAACTGCGGACATGAAAATTGTCGTCTGCTGTTGCTTTATAATTTGCCTTCTTTCTCAATAACAAGGCGAAGGTTAAGGTCACAATATGAGGAAGTACAAAATTATTCATATGAAGGTCACGGTCACCAAGGTCAAGGTCACACAAATGACACTGGGGGGATAGCCATCAAAGTGAGGAAGGAAGCTATTGAAGTTTGGTAAATATCCGACTAACGGATCAAGAGATATTCAACATTTGGACGTAAATCAAATAATATTGACACAAAAGTCAAGGTCACCAAGGAAGGTGATGGTCAAGGTTACTGTAATGGCAATGGATGGATAGCTATCAATGTGAGGAAGCTATTTCTGAAATTTGGTAATGATATGACTAACGGGTCAGGAGATATTCAACATTTGAATACATGTCCAAAATTGTTGACACCAAGGTCAAGGTCACCAAGGTCAAGGTCATCCAAATTACACTGGTAGATATGCATCAATGTGAAGAAGCTATCAATGAACTATTGACATGAAGGTCGATATTGATGAAGTTTGGCAAACAATGTTAAAACAATGTAAAGGTCATCAATGGCATGGTCACCCGAATGACTGGGTGGATAGCCATCAATGGGAGAAAGCTATTTTATATTATGTTGTAAAGTACACATATTCACAGACTATGTTGCTTGTGAAGTACACATATTCAGGGACTATGTTGCTTGTAAAGTACACATATTCACCGACTATGTTGCTTGTAAAGTACACATATTCACCGACTATGTTGCTTATTCACTGATTATGTTGCTTGTCACATATTCACAGACTATGTTGCTTGTAAAGTACACATATTCAGGGACTATGTTGCTTGTATGGTACACATATTCACCGACTATGTTGCTTGTAAAGTACACATATTCACCGACTATGTTGCTTATTCACTGATTATGTTGCTTGTCACATATTCACGGACTATGTTGCTTGTAAAGTACACATATTCAGGGACTATGTTGCTTGTATGGTACACATATTCACCGACTATGTTGCTTGTAAAGTACACATATTCACCGACTATGTTGCTTATTCATTTATGTTGCTTGTCACATATTTCATTGACTTTTTGTTGTTGTTACTAAATATTTCAGGGATAAGTTGCTTGTATGGTACACATTATTACGGTCTAGGTTGTTGTAAAGTACAATATTCATGACTATGTTGCTTTGATGGTACACATATTCACGGACTATGTTGCTTGTAAAGTACACATATTCAAGACTTGTTTTGTTGTAAAAGTACAATATTTCAGGGGGACTATGTTGCTTGTATGGTACACATATTCACGACTATGTTGCTTGTAAAGTACACATATTCACCGACTATGTTGCTTATTCACTGTTATGTTGCTTGTCTATATTCACGGACTTAGTTGTTGTTAAAGTACACATTTCGGGGACACAATATAAGGGACTGTTGCTTGTAAAGTACACATATTCACCGACTAAATGTTCAGCTTTGTTAAAGTACAATTCATCACCCGATATGCTTGTTATACAATGATTATGTGCTAAAGTCACATAATTCATTCAGACTATGTTGCTTGTAAAGTTTACACATACACACTAATTAGGGACTATAAAGTTGCTTGTATGGTACACTATTCTCACGGTCTATGTTGCTTGTAAAGTACACATATTCACAGACTATGTTGCTTTATGTATGGTACACATATTCTACTGGACTATGTTGCTTGTAAAAGTACAACATATTCACAGACTATTTGCTTGTAAAGTACACCATATTCACAGACTAAGAAATTGCTTGTAAAGTACAAACATTCATGACTATGTTGCTTGTAAAAGTACACATATTCACAGACTATGTTGCTTGTAAAGTTACACATATTCACAGACTAAGTTGCTTGTAAAGTACACATATTCACGGACTAGGTTGAATTGTAAAGTACACATATCACAGACTATGTTGCTTGTAAAGTACACATATTCAACGGACACTGATAATCCCTGCTTGTAAATTGTCAACACATATTCACTGGGACTATTGTTGCTTGTAAAGTACACATATTCACAGGACTATGTTGCTTGTAAAGTACACATATTCAGACTAAGTGCTTGTAAAGTACACATATTCACGACTATGTTGCTTGTAAAGTACACATATTCACGGGACTATGTTGCTTGTTAAACGTACATATCATTTTCACAGATATTGTTGCTTGTAAGTACACATATTCACTGACTATGTTGAATTGTAAAGTACAATATTCACAGACTATGTTGCTTGTAAAGTACACATATTCACAGGGCTTTATGTTGCTTGTAAAGTACACATATTCATGACTATTGTTGCTTGTAAAGTACATATTCACGGACTATGTAATTGTTGTTGTAAAGTACACATATTCACAGGACTATGTTGCTTGTAAAGTACACATATTCACGGACTATGTTGCTTGTAAAGTACAACATATTCACTGACTATGTTGATTGTAAAGAACACATCATTCAGGACTATGAGCTTGTAAAGTACACATATTCACGACTATTGCTTGCTTCTAAAGTCACGTATTCACTTGGACTTGGTTGCTTGTAGTTACACAATATTCACGACTTTGGTTGCTTTGTAATGACACATAATTCACTGACTATGTTGATTTGTAAAGTACACAAAATATTTCACAGGACTAATTCGAATTGCTTGTAAAGTACACATATTCACTGACTATTCACGGACTAAGTGCTTGTAAAGTACACATATTCACTTGAAATATTATTGGCTAAGTTTAAAGTACATATTACTCACTAATTTGTTGCTGTGTAAAGGACACATAATTCCGGACTTATTGTTGCTTGTAAAGTACACATATTCACGGACTAAGTTGTTGTAAAGTACACATATTCACTGACTATGTTGGCTTGTAAGTACACATATTCAAAGGACTATTCACGACTAGTGTTCTTGTAGAAAGTACACATATTCACGGACTATGTTTGCTTGTAAAGTACACATATTCACGGACTATTTGCTTGTAAAGAATACACATATTCAACGGACTAAGTTGACTTGTAAAGTTTCAACAATAAATTCACACACTATGTTGCTTGTAAATAAAGTACACATATTCAAGACTATGTTGCTTGTAAAGTACACATATTCACTGACTATTGTTGCTTGTAAAGTAACCACAATATTCACAGGTAGTTGCTTGCTAAAGTACACATATTCACGGAATGTTGCTTGTAAAGTACACATATTCATGACTATGTTTTTGATTGTAAAGTAAACACAAATATTACGGACATGTTGCTTTGTTAAAGTACACTTAATCACGGAACTATTGTGTTGGGCTTGCTTGTAATGTACCCACATATTTCAAAGACTATGTTGCTTGTATGAACACTTATTCTACGGACTATTGTTGCTTCTAAGTACACGTATTCACTGACTTATGTAGCTTGTAAAGTACACATATTCACTGGACTATGTGATGTAAAAGTTACTTCATAAATCCACAGACTATGTTGCTTGTAAAGTACACATAATTCACGGACTATGTTGCTTGTAAAGTACACATATTCTCAGACTATGTTGCTTTAAATGTACACATATTCACGACTATGTTGCTTGTAAAGTACACATATTCACTGACTATGTATGATGTAAAAAACACATAATTCACAGGACTAATGTTGCATGTTAAAGTACACATATTCAACGGACAATGTGCAATGTAACATACACATAATCACAGACTAAGTTGAATTAAAGAACACATATCAAGACTATTGTTGCTTGTTAAAGTACACATATTCCCGGACCCTATGTTGCTTTGTAAAGGTACACATAACACGGACATAAGTTGCTTCAAAACGTACAACGGTATTCACTGACCTCCCTATGTTTGCTTGTAAAGTTACACATAATCCCCAGGACTATGTTGCTTGTAAATGTTACAACATATTCACTTTTGACTATGTTTTGATTGTAAAGGGTACACATATTACAACGGACTATTTTGCATTGTACAAAGTACACATATTCACAGACTAAGTTCAAGTGGACTAAGGATGCTTAAAAAGTACACATATTCACTGACTATTGTTTCTTGTTAAAGTACATATTCACAACACTATGTTTGCTTGAAAAGGACAACATAAAATCACGACTATTTGCTTGTAAAGGTACACATATTCAACGTACAAAATTGCTTTGTTAAAGTACACATAATTCACGGACTATGTTTGCTTGTTAAAGTAAACATATTACACTGACTATATTCACGGACAAAGTTGCTTGAAAAGTACACATATTCACGGACCTATGTTGCTTGAAAGGTACACATATTCAACGGAACTAAGTTGCTGTAAAGTACACAAATTCACATGACCTAAATGTTGCTTTGTAAATTACACAATTCACAATCTAAATGTTGCTTGTAAAGTTACACATATTCACGGGACTATGTTTTGCTTTGTAAAGTACACAAATTCACTGACTATTTGTCCACTTGTAAAGTACATCATCCATTCACAGCTATGTGCTTGTAAAGTTCCACATATTCACTTAATTATGTTTGCTTGTAAAGGTTACACATATTCAGGACTATGTTTGCTTGTAAAGTACACATATTCACGGACTAAGTACTTGTAAAGTACACATATTCACGGACTATGTTGCTTGTAAAGTACACATATTCACGGACAAATTCACCGACTAATTGCTTTAAAGTACACAATTCACGACTAAGAATTTGCTTGTAAAGTACACATATTCACTGGACTATGTTGCTTTGTAAAAGAACACATATTCACTGGACTATGTGCTTCTAAAGTACACATATTCACACACTATGTTGCTTGTAAATGTACACATATTCACTGACTATGTTTGATTGTAAAGTACACATATTCTTACAGACTATGTTGCATTGTAAAGTACACATATTTCACAGGACTATGTTGCTTGTAAAGTACACATATTCACAACAATTTTGTTGCTTTTAAAGTACACGTATTCACGACAATGTTCTTGCTTGTAATGTACACACAATTCATGAACTATGTTGCTGTAAAGAACACATATTCACGGACTATGTTGCTTCTAAAGTAACACGAATCACTGACTTATGTTGCTTGTAATGTACACATTTCACTGACTATGTTGATTGTAAAGTACACTCACAGACTATTTTGCTTGTAAAGACAAATTATTCACGGACTAATGGTTGCTTGTAAAGTACACATATTCACAGACTATGTTGCTTGTAATGTACACATAATTCATGAACTAGGTTGCTGTAAAGAACACATATTCCGACCTAAATGTTGCTTTCCTAGCACATATTCACTGAACTATGTTGATTGTAAAGTACAACATAAAATCACAAGACATGTTGCTTGTAAAGTACACATATTCCACGGACTAATGTTGCTTTTAAAGTTAAACCCAAATATCCCCCCCCCACAGACTAGATTTCTTGTAAGTTCACAATATTCAGAACTATGTTGCTTGTTAAAGTACACAAATATTCACTGACTATGTTTGCTTGTAAATAACACAAATATTCACGACTATGGTTGCTTGTAGTATTCACTGACTATGGTTGCTGTAAATTACATATTCACTGGACTATGTTCATATTCACGGACATTGTTGCAAAGAAATACACGTATTCACGGACTATGTTGCTTGTAAAGTACACATATTCACAGACTATGTTGCTCGTAAAGTACACATATTCACGGACTATGTTCATATTCACGGACTATGTTCATATTCACAGACTATGTTGCTTGTAAAGTACACGTATTCACGGACTATGTTGCTTGTAAAGTACACATATTCACAGACTATGTTGCTTGTAAAGTTCACGTATTCACGGACTATGTTGCTTGTAAAGTACACATATTCACAGACTATGTTACTTGTAAAGTACACGTATTCACAGACTATGTTGCTTGTAAAGTACACATATTCACAGACTATGTTGCTTGTAAAGAACACATATTCACGGACTATGTTGCTTGTAAAGTACACATATTCACAGACTATGTTGCTTGTAAAGTACACATATTCAGACTATGTTGCTTGTAATGTACACATATTCATGAACTATGTTGCTTGTAAAGTACAGGTATTCACGGACTATGTTGCTTGTAAAGTACACATATTCACAAACTATGTTGCTTGTAAAGTACACGTATTCACAGACTATGTTGCTTGTAAAGTACACGTATTCACTGACTATGTTGCTTGTAAAGTACACGTATTCACTGACTATGTTGCTTGTAAAGTACACATATTCACGGACTATGTTGCTTCTAAAGTACACGTATTCACTGACTATGTTGCTTGTAATGTACACATATTCACGGACTATGTTGCTTCTAAAACGTATTCACTGAATATGTTGCTTCTAAAACGTATTCACTGACTATGTTGCTTGTAAAGTACACATATTCACTGACTATGTTGCTTGTAATGTACACATATTCACGGACTATGTTGCTTGTAAAGTACACATATTCACGGACTATGTTGCTTCTAAAGTACACGTATTCACTGACTATGTTGCTTGTAAAGTACACATATTCACTGACTATGTTGCTTGTAATGTACACATATTCACGGACTATGTTGCTTGTAATGTACACATATTCATTGACTATGTTGCTTGTAAAGTACACGTATTCACGGACTATGTTGCTTGTAATGTACACATATTCACGGACTATGTTGCTTCTAAAGTACACATATTCACGGACTATGTTGCTTCTAAAGTACACGTATTCACTGACTATGATGCTTGTAAAGTACACATATTCACTGACTATGTTGCTTGTAAAGTACAAATATTCACGGACTATGTTGCTTCTAAAGTACACATATTCACTGACTATGTTGCTTGTAATGTACACATATTCACTGACTATGTTGCTTGTAAAGTACACATGTTCACAGACTATGTTGCTTTTGTTAAAGTACAAAGTATTCATTGGGGGATATGTTCTTGTAAAGTACACATATTCACCGACTATGTTGCTTGTAATTGCACCTATTCAGACTACGTTGCTTGTAATTATACACTATTCACTGACTATGTGCTTGTAAAGTACACGGTATTCATGACTATTTGCTTGTAAATATACACATGTTCACATCACGACTATGTTGCTTGTAAAGTTACACTATTCTGACTATGTTCTTGTATGAACACATACACCGACTATGTTGCTTGTAATGTACACATATTCACGGACTATGTTCTTGACTTTATGCTATGTTGCAAAGTACACATATGCAGGAACTATATTTTTTTGCAAAGTACACATACTTGCAAATTACACATTGACACATATTCAGGGACTATGTTGTTTGCCAAGTAAACATGTCCAGGATCAATGTTGTGTGCAAAGTACACACACCCAGTGATTATGTTGCTTGTTGAGAGAGAAATGTACATATAAAATAATCAGCAGATTACAGAATTTAATTCCGCATTGTAAGGGTTAAGAGCTGGTTACTGAATGCAGGTACATGTAGGTAACATTTATTACATATTGGACTGTATTATCACTGTTGAAATATTTTACGACTTTTAGGGGTTGGAAATAATTGCAACACTGGCATTGTTGGTTTTCTGATGGATCGAAAACTATGTAGATTAAACCTACATATTCACATTATTCACATTCATGCGTTATCGCAAACCTGAATTGTTACACCCAGTCGGTCCATCATGCATCACAAACCAAGATCGCGTGAAGGTGATATAGCAGTCCATCTCGCGATATACCCTCAGATTACATTACTGTGCTATGTGATGGGTAGGCCTACATTGTATGGGGTGCCGCAGAGAAAAGGGACCCTACAACATGCAGTGACATAGGTTTGTGTATTTCCCACTTTATCAGCTGGTTCTACCTAGGTGTCTCATATCATATAGAGGCTTGGTCTGCGGGTATTCAAGGCCTCAGAGCCAATTGGAACCCTTAAATCAAGCAACACACAAACTAGGGCTTGAGCAATTAAATTGTTGCTACACACTCAATACTGAATACACCTATATGGGGTATGAACAAATTGAAATATTTTTATCTTTATTTTTCTTACTTCTTCTCAAAAGTATATGTTGTGACCGACCAGTCATGGGAACCGTCTCAACAATTAAGAGAATTATTTTATTTTTCATGCAGAAAATTGCGTAGCCTCAGCATGCAATGGGTCTACACAACCAGAAAAAATATACTGTAATAACCATAAATATTCGGACAACATTTATTTGGGGAAAACATAAAAACATACGGTTTCCCCACAACAGTGAGCATGCTAATATTTAGGGTTAGTATGGCAGTAGTGGTCTAATCACAATAACAATGTATTTGGATTTAATTTGTTTTGGGAAACCCCTATTTTAATAGGTGTTTCCGAAAGCAAATTGTTTCCAAATATTTAGGGTTAATACAGTATTACTTGCACAGCTTTTATAAAACAAAATGCAGTGAATCCCATATATAATCTCACAAATCTGGAAACCGACTGTAGAATCGCTGTCATCTGCAGGTTTCCAGAACAAATGACAACACTGTATGACCATTGAATATTGGAATTTATTCACAACTATGGCTATTAGTCAGAAAATGAAGAACTTCATGTCCAGATGTTGCACACATCAGTCTGAGCAAAAAGCACATAGCAAGTACTTGCCCAGAACCAATCAGCAGTTGCCATGGTGAACTGGACAGGGGATTGTTAACAAGAATTGAAGTCCAATGCTCGAACATTAGACTATCAACCCATCCGCCATGAGTACAACTGAAATTGTGATGACGAGACCGATACACAAAATCAAAGTACTGAAAGAATTCAAACTGTATCGCCAGAAACAAAAAGTAATTATATCAATAGTTTTGTTGCTAACTAAAAGGGGTTTAACATCGCAGCAACAGCTAAGGTCATATAGTAGACGGCCCGCCAAAGCCAATAAAAGGCCTCCAATAATGTTTTGATGGCATTTTTTTGTAACAAATGGGTACCCATGCTGATTGACTTCTATGATATGTAAGCTGTTGGATAGGGGTGGGTACCCCCGCAGATTTGACATTTAGGGGTTATTTTTTAGGTCATTTAAAGGTCATGTTGACCCAACATTTCTCATTGACATGGGTGTATAAATGCAAGTATATGATTTATAACAGCATTGATAGCCGTCTGCTGATGAACTATTTTGGTAGCTATATAAATAGGGATTCTGAAAATGCCGAATTATTGAGAAAAGAAACTTGTCTGAAATTCAAAATGGCCGCCAATTTGTTTAAGAAACAAGAAAATATCATGTTGTATGTCATATCTTTGTTGATACTTAAGCCATTTTAATAGCTATAATGATATTAAGTATAGTTTTACAAATGGTTTACAAACATTATTACCATTTTTCTCAAAGTTACTGTTCGTAAATCCAAGACGGCCGCCAAAAGAGTATGTTGTATTCAATTTGTTCTCATTGAGCATGAGATTTCCCATTACCATGTCATTTTCATGGAATGTGTGAATAATATTATCCGTCATTTTGTATTATTGATTAAACATATTTTAACATTTGGACAATTTTGAAAAGTATAAAATGAAATATCTCTGTAACCAGACAAAGAAAAACTAAAAATAAGAAATCTTTTTACAGTTTCCGGTAGTTTCCGGTACACAATTCTCATTAAAATACGTATATTTTGGTCTAGGCCTTCAAATTCAAGATCCGCCATATTGGAAAAATGAAAAAAACAACAACAATGTTTCTGTTGTCAGATAAGGTCAAAACATAAATTGTATGAGATTTCTCCGCTAATTGTTGCATGCTATGTGGCAATTTAGAGTTGAGTTAATCAAAATTTAAAATCAAATATGGCTGACATCTATACTGTTGATAAACATATAATAATATATATATGCGGAAATAGCTGACACACCATGTGTTACCACTAATTTCAGCATGGCAATCCTTATAAATGGTAACTTTCTAACGTTTAGCACCATATTTTAATATATGCTTTCTCCGCCCTCCCGAATCATAAACCTTTCATATATCTTGTAACGTATATAATGGTTGAGTGTTGTATATAACGGCCTATCAACAGCTAAGGTCGTTCAAGGCTGGATCAATGGGGTCCATCCCGTATTTAACCTATATATATACTGTTGGTAAATACCAAAATCAGAACTAAGGCTATTTCCATCAAGAAAATGTATACTCGGCCATAAAATTAGAATGATCGGACCTGATATCAGGTCCATACCACACCATAGTCACTTAGTTCCATCTCAAAATGTAATAATATTAGCACACTAATTGTATTGCCTTTTAATGGGGTATGACAGGATTTCCCCCTCACATACCAGAAGGCCGAAAATCTAAACCATGTCGGCATTCCGGTGAAGAAAAACACTAATCGTTACACTATCCTTAAAAGTGCTCGCAACCAACCACACACCGAATGTATCTAATAGACATTATAATTAGACTGTGCGTATTTATAGGGACTATTATTCCATTGGAAGAAAGCAAAGCATATAGGCCTTGGACAGGCTGATAATCAAGTCACTCAACATGACCATTTGATAGAACTTTTCATTTCACCATGGTGGCATGGAAGAATCAGTAAGACAATACTTTCCAGTTTATACAAATTGTAGGATGACAGTACAAATCACATGCATAATTGGTACACATCACGGACACTCAAGGGCCAGCATCTCTGATCCTTAATATAGATCTGGATATATAATATGGATTATGAACTAGATGAAGGCGACTACATAATTATATAGTATTGCAAGAGAAACATCACCGACATTTCTGATGATTTATTTTGGCTTAAGTTAGAAATAAGCTTTGTTGAAAGCGTAGAATGGAATAACGCAGCAAAGTATGATATAGTTCTGTATCAAAAGCAGCAATGAAGAAACATATGCGGTCTCTTATATTTTAGTGTTGACTAATTAATCAGCAGAATTGATCTTCTTCAATAAGACTGTTTCAGATTCTCCAGATATCTGCAGATAACAATAACCACTATGACAACTGTTGTTATTGTTTTAATTGTCAGTTTTATATACGATTGCGTTTTTTGGCGGGACTGTACACCACTTTACCTGTTTTCACGGTTCGCTATGTCTAATTTGTTGTGTTTTTGTTTTGCAGTCTCTATTGGCATTATGAAGGTACATGTAGCTCTTTATGTTCTGCAAATAAACCAAATGTATTTGTAGTTGTAGTTGACCAGTCACTGTAAAATACAACAAATTAACTATTGCAAACAAATCCCTTGATATATAGAATTGTGTATGTGTTACTTGGAAATATATACATATTGTTTCACCTCATAGAAGTGAACGTCAGACACCTTTAAAATGCAGGAATGGTATGTGTTTGGGTATAGTGTGGTTTCTTGGACAGAATAGCACAGGATTATATGATGAAAGATGAATGCCACACCATAATATTCAACGTCGCATCCGGACATAAATGTATGTAGCTCTCATCAAACTATGGTGATTCAGTTGTGTGGATTAGCTGAACTAACATAGTGTTAGGATCCTTTTAGCAGTGTGTATTACTAGTAAAAGGGTTTAAACTCTATAGAGATAGCTTGTTGCAGCTCTGTCAGAGCTATGCTGTATCCAGAATTGTCTGGAGTTTCATTCACATGATTAATTTAGGTCACAATTTGACAAGAAAATAGTGAAGTATAAACCCTAATTTCCTTATCTGCTAGGTCTTTGCATACATAATTGTCATTCTACTAGGCAGTATGCACGCAATGCCATTCTCCCAGGGATGGTCATATAATTATCACACATACTAAGGCCGGTGAAAATGTATGAAGTGGCTGCGACGGCTTCCGCATAGCATGCACAGTTCGTGTTGGGGAACGTTCTAGTAGAACGAAGCACTAAGCTGTAATAGCAGTACACGTAAACTGTAATACAGTAAGGCTAAATTGTGTATGTAAGATATCAATTTAAATTATTTGGATCACACCGAATGATACAACTGACAATGTATTACGCTAACAAATCCTTGAAATGCATGCTCAAAACGAGAAACAAGCCATATCTACACGCAAAAATGACTGTCAATCAGCACGTAACATTGTCGGTGATGCTGTTAATCGATACGTTTCAATGAGTTGTTATCTTCAATATCAACAATGCAGTAATTTGCAGGTAATTCAGCATGATCTTTGTTTTGATATTGAAAACATAATTATGTTCTTTGTTGGGTGTAATTGTGTGAGATATAATTGTAAGATTCTCTGCTAAATGACTTCATTTTAATCGCAAGTTAATGTTTGTTGGACAGTACAGTTATTGTAATGAATGAGAATTAACAGACATGTGAACAGTATAAGCCATGGCAAGAGTACATTGTTGACCAAATTCACATGGTAATGTATTTACCACATATGGAATTAGAGGTGCAGCCTACGTGCAATTAGAATTAAATGGTGTGCCCATATTCCCGTATTCCAAAATTATATTTGTCCAATCCAGAGGAGTGTGGTAACCGTGTTTGTTTCTATACATATGTCATATTGGCTAAGTGGTTATCTAATACAGCCCCAATCATTCTGATGGTGAACACATTGGTAGATGAATAACTGAATTGTTGTTAGCAAATGATTCAACGATATTTTCACAATTCGGGTCTGACAACCATATGCAAGATATATGCAAATTTCTCTAACCATAGCTGTGAAAATGACTCACTGTGTTTGCTTCATTGAAAATCAAATGTAGCCTGGGGAACTACCTCATGGACATATTTACTGATCAAACACACTCATAGTAGTATACACAACTTGAACAAAACGTATTTCACTTTACATGTACATGTACATCCCTGGAAATATCACAATGAAACATTTAACCATTTGGACATTGTCAATTTGTGTTTAACAGCGGCCATCTTTGATTTTGAATTAGTAAACGGCATGTCATTGTATACTAGTAAATGACATATCATACCATACATAAATGGTATAAAAGACATAAATAACATATTTAGAACTGGTTACATTTCACATTTTATTGCATATTTTGCAGTTTGGCTGCCATCTTGGATATTACCTGGCTGATTTACCTACATTACCTGGCTGATTTACTAAATATATAGTATAGCCAATTTATAACAGGTGATGCTGTTTTACATGTATGAGTTGTGTATGCCTTCAAATAGCGAAATGCAGAAAAACTGAGCTTTTTGTCTTGATTTGACCCATGAATGACCTTGGAACTGCCTCAAACAGTCCAACTTGAGAGTAGACCCATATCTAAATGTATAGTTGTGAAAAGTATAACCCACGTTGAGTACTCATTTGTGAAAAAAATGTTGAAAGGATAATCCCCCACCCCCCCCCCCCCCCCACCCCCCCCCCCACCCCCGAGTCTGGAATCGTGACAATTTACAAGTTATTAATTTGAAAAGTTCACATATGTAATTAGTGGCGGCCATCTTGGAATTTAAGTTAGCAATGATCTAATATGCAATTTTATGAAATTGATTTTGTGAACACATTAAGTAACAAACACATACACAGAGCTAGTTTATATTGCATATACACAAAAATGTTGGTTTTTTCCATGTATTTTGGTGGCCATTTTGATTTGTTATTCTTTAGTTTTCATTTGTTATTACTAACAATAATAGTTCTACCAGCATTAAACTTGATGCCACATTAAACATTGATTTTATGAGTGATGATTACCTATATATGGCAGACATTAAGACGCCTATGATTGTTCTTGATTTGATCCATAAATGACCTTGAAATGACCTTCGAAGGTCAAATTTGAGGGGGTACCGACCACTATCTGAAAGCTTCCCATCATAGATATAAACTGGCATGGGTACCCATTTGTTCATGCCCTGGCGGGCCGTCTATAGGGAAGGGCCCACAGTTTAAAGTCTCATCTGACAGACCAGTGGGATGGAAATACTGTGAAAGTATTTTCATGCCCTAGGGTAGGTTTGAACTCACAACCTTCAGTCCTGTATTCTACCCCCGAGACACAGTCCATCCCTTGCTAACGTATGAATAGTTCTAGTATAATGTTGTAACTGATGTCAAACGTAGAAAGCAGACAATGTATTTATTTAAGGTCAATTTAGGCCAGATTAATGGGGTCAAATCCCATATTTCACCTGTTGTGATGCTAAAATCCCAAAATCAGAACTGAATATTTATGATAGTCTGTCAATTTCACATTAACCATGTTTTTGTGTAAACAATTATTGGATTTACATTTATTGAGCATAGGCTGCATATGCAGCCTATGCTCAATAAATGTAAATCCATCAATTGAAATTTCCAGACCAATTTGCACATACAAACATTTTAGTCGTACAAAGTTTAGTGAAATGGCCCCCTGGTCCTCACCACACCAGAGTTACTTAGCCCCAATCCCTAGAACTAATATTACTACTTTTATAATGGGTATAAGCAAATTCAACTGTAAAAAGTAACAAAGAAGCCGAAAATGTACCTGAGGGCCAACCCCGGGATAACGGGTTATCAGGTTTCCGTGAAGGAAGTAACCCATCGCTAAATTTACCCTTAGCATGCTCCCAAATAATGACTGGAAATAATGGTGCTTACGGAGTTTATGGGTGGCCAGGCTCCTGATCTGTGATTGAGGAAGTTAGGCTGATGGAAGTTTATCTGTGACGGGAAAAGAGTCTTATGGAAATTCTAGTCAGTCATGTCTCTAATATGTGAATGTAGAAATGGGGCTTATGGAAGTATTTTACCAGTCTTGGTTATAATCGGTGACAGTGAGCAGAAAAATAGAGCTTGTGGAATGTGTGGCCAGTCCAGCTCCTGATCTGCTAGCACTCTCATGTGGCCAGATAAGGGTCTACCGATATACTGTAAGTTAAAAGCATAACTGGTGCTGCACATACCGATTGGCAAAACATACAGATTTTGATCAGAATGCATATCTTCGAAATAAGTATACGGTGTGACGACTTATAATCAAGACAGTTAATAAGAAACAGAGGGAAATATTTCCTTGAAATTGTAAATATTGTACTCGCACTGGGCTAATATTTAAAAAAAAACTAATAAATCTTTTGATGGTGGGCAATGTATGTGACACACACCTGCTATTTAGATCCACTTCGACAGACATTTCCTGAAATATCTCTGCAACTACTGGAATAATATTGCTGCGATGAGCTGCAGAAACCCTAGTATATCGTATAGCATCACCTGGCAATGGCGCTGTCCTCATAGACATGGCCGTTTCAGAGTTATATCGAGAAAACTTACATAAATATGTAAGTTTTCTCTATATAACTCTGAAAAGGCTACAGCTATGAGAATGGCGTCATTGGTGGATGATAATATGCTATTTTGCATATTGTTTGTTCCGCGTTTTTCAGCCGACCTACTTTGGTTATTAAATGCATTAAATCTACTTTATTTTCAATATTGGATGGAATTTATAAAAAAAAGAAAATTGGGGTGGGTGACTTTTTTGTTATTGATGAAAAAGTACTTGCATTTAAATATGTTTTATCTTTATTCTGTTTAATGGTCAAAAGTTGGTCATCAGGAAAACGTGGAGCCATCACAGATAGAAGACACAGAAAAGTACCAATCGTTACAGTGATAACTACAACAGGGAAGTGTCGATATATCACGACAAGCCCTCGGCAGAATGTTTATAGTCTGTTGCATGCTGTGCTTATTTATAAAACATCTATTATTAAATCCATAAACTTGTTACAAGTGAAACCGCATAAGAAATTCGATACGAGACAAAGACAGCCAGATAGACTATTTTTTGTACACATTTCATGTGGGATACAAACATAGGTATCAAACTTTACCAACATTTTCCTTTATTGTGTTTTCCTTATTTATCAATATTGACCCTGTCCTTAAATTCATAATGGAAAAGCCCATTCAAAGTATTGCGTTTATATCCCAGTATATTACATTAGCCCGACGCGACATCGCGCAACGTTGTTGATCCGTTAAAGTTTGTTTGATGTCATTAAAATACATTACGTTCATCGATGTTTTCAATAACGTCACGCTATTGACCGGCAACGTCGCTGTTCTACGAAATTGCGAAAAAGGACGTAAAACAATACGATTCCTAATTTTAACGCCACATTTGCTTATTTACATTTTTGAAACTACAGTCGCACCTGTACTAACGGCCACCTGTATTAAGCGTCTCCCTCCGTTAAGCGGCCATTTTATTTCCCCCCAATGAAAATTACTCTAAAATGCACCTGTATTAAGCGTGAACCTGTCTAACGCGGGCAACGGCCATGCAAAATCGTCCATTTTGACTCGAAATCCTCGTTTTAGCGACCATTCTCGGAAAATATCGGAAATTCTAAAAAAAAATCTGGAACCAAATTCGTTCAGGTAATCCCCATTTCCCACCCAGTGACCTAAATCTCGCTAATTGCAGGCCTGCCAAACTGTTCACAATACCATTTCAATTTGTTTTTTGACACCCGATTGTTTGACCAAATTTTCATCACATCATTACGCGATTCACTAAAATCATGCCTACTCGCTGTGACAATAAAAGTCACGGGTCGATAGTTTCAATAATTCCCCTAGCCAAACACACAGGTGGAAGACTCGGACATATGACACCAAAAGAATGCCTATTAAAAAAATCCCATTACCCCACCCACTTGGTCTCGTACATTACCATCTTCTCTTTATAGAAGATGGTAATGCACGAGACCAAGTGGGTGGGGCAATGGGATATATTTTTAATAGGCATTTTTTCGGTGTCATAGGTCCGAGTCTTCCACCTGTGGCCAAACATTGCTTCTGGCTACTATAGTTGTCAGTTTTTCAAAACACGTGTTATTCTCGTGGCCAAGTTATTTATACAGTACAGCCAATCGCTGATAAGTAAAGGCCGGTATAGTTAACTCCCTCCGAATACTCTCAACCAGACAAAAAAACACATGCAAACACGCAAACACGCGTTTATTTCAACCAAATATGGCTAACTGTATTGTCAGAAAACATGAAAAAGTCTGTAAATATCACGGACAATTTCGGCTATTTCGTACCTACGTAGTTTCGTCCTTTTGCAACTTTTTCCAATCGATGTTAAAGTAACCCGATTTTTATTTTTACTTCATGTTGGTATTCACTAAATATACAGAATTTATGCACATACAAGTTCATAAATTATATTTTAAGTGAACTTAAACGGATTAATTTGCATGCATCATAATGTGCAAGTACTACATACGCCAGACAAACTGGTGATTTTCGGACGAACTGGTACATCTTGTAACAACAAACACGCGATTGACCCATCAAATTATTAAACGTTCCGTTTGATAATTCATTCTATTGTGCATATTGTATTTACATTATCCAGTAGCGGATTCAGGGGGGGGGGGGGGGGTGGAGGGCTTCAGAAATCCCGATTTTTCTTATTTTTTTTTACACAAAGACGCATTTTGTGTTTGGCATTTCTAATTGACATAGGCGCCGCTTAGATCAATGAGTATTCGAAATTAAAGTAAACACTGTATATCATGATGTACATATGAACTTAAGACAAGTTTGACTGTACATTAATTGTACATATAAATCTATATGGAACAAGTTATAAGTCGGTCCAAGATGAACCTCCATTAAGCACCCACCTGTGTTAAGCAAGCAATTTTGGACTTTCCCATGGCCGCTTGCTTAAGACAAGTTTGACTGTATACGAAAATGCAATGAAAATGCAAGTAATAAAATCATGAACAGTTGCGTTTACTGTAGTTGAAAAACATTTGGTCTGTTTAAAGTTTGCAAGAGCTCCTCCACACACTTTCACAGACCAAATGTTTTTCTTACTGATCCTCAGGACAAGAGCCTAAATCAACAAGCTAAACATTGTGTGAAAATGGAGATAACTCCAAAAGTACAAAATCCTGAGCCATCTTTCCAGCAGACATGGCATGTTTAAAGTTTAAAGTTGTGAAGGTCAAAAGGTCAAGGTCATAATAAGAACAGCATGGATGTGTGGCGCATGGATCGACATCGCGAAAACGCGATAATGTAACTGGCCCTAACAGGACACTGTAGTATCGCCTTGGGAAACGATTATCATGTGCTGTAAAACATTATTTTAATTCAGAAATAGAAGAAATGTGGATATTGGGGAATATGTCAGATACATATGAAAGCGTTTTCGCGATCTCGTGTAGAGGTAGAGATCGAGTAAAAACGAGTTACACAACACTAACAGAACACCATTATTCTCGTGTTTTAGGAGGCAATTCTCACGTTTTGTAAAATAAATATTTGTACATGTAATATTATTTTTTTCTAATAAACATATTTTGGCAGCATATGAAAATCGTCTCCTAAAACGATTTACGTGTCCTGTTTGGGACATGTTACGATCTACTGATGGTGAAAACGTGTTGGTCTTCGCTAGTCACATATGCAATAAGCCCGGTTTTGTCCGATCACGTCATACATCATCATAAGCACGTGCGGTGACCTACTGGGACGTGTGTCGGTGTTGGAAAGTGAGACATCAAAGGTTACAAAATGACATCTAAAGGTTAAGTTGTGTCAATTGGACCTTTGAAACATGCTGACACAAGAGCAGCACATTTACGATCAATTACACATATTTATTAATGGAATGGAACTTATCTCTCTTATAGAATAGCGGTTTTCACCGCGTTTGATAAAAATAGGTAACTGAATCTTTAAATACTCAATAAATATGTACTGGCATGGCAGCACATCAGAATCGTCTCATGTTTTGTCAAACCATGTTTTTATTGTCAGAAATATTGATGTTTGTCCACATTTGTTCCATTTCTTAATAAAAACATGTTTTGGCAGCACATGAGAATCGTCTCCTAAGACGATTTGTACATGTCCTATCAGGGACATGTTACAAAGTCGCGAAACGAAAATTTAACATATTCACAACAAAACATGTTTTGACAGTACTGTGCATATGAGAATCGTCTCCTTTCGCGATCTTGCGCATAGATCGAGATCGCGAAAACGTGAAGCGTGATTGATCACGAAAACTCGAAGCATGATCGCGAGAGCTGAAACGAAAATGTAACGTATTCTCAACAAAACATGTTTTGACAGTACTGTGCATATGAGAATCATCTCCTTAGACGATTTTCAAGTTTTGTCAAAATATGTTTTTGTAGGAATTTTTGGTTGAACCGGTAGATTTGTTTCCTGTTTTTAATTTCTTGATAAAAATATATTTTGGCAGCGCACGAGAATCGTCTCCTAAGAAGATTATTGTGTGTTGTCAAAATATATGCTGATAGAAGAAATATTGATGCTTTTATATTCATTTTATTCTCTTATTAAAACAGGTTTGGTAGCTGATGAGTTTGTTTGTTTGTTTATTGGTGTTTAACGGCCTATCAAGAGCTAAGGTCATGTAAGGCCGGGCAAACAGGTTCGATCCCGTTTTAACCTGCTGCATTGGGGGGAAAATTCCAAAATCAGAACGGAATATTTACATCGAGAAACAATATATTCAGCCCTGAAATTAGAATAACCTGACCTGGTGGCAGGTCCATACCACACCAAAGTCACTTGGCCCCTTCCTCTAAAATAGGATTACGAATAATCGTAATACTCACATAAGGGGTAAAACCAGATTCAACTGTCACATACAAAATGCCAAAAGCGTATGTGAGGGCCAAACCAGGTCTCCAGTCGGAATTCCGGTAAGGATGAACCCCGATCGTTAAATTACCCATCACATGCACCCACCTTCCACCCACGGTAGCTGATGAGAATCGTCTCTATTTCCGCAAAATATGTGTTTGTATGTTTTTAGTATTAGTTGGATTTGGATGTGATTCAACCAATCAGTGTCACGGTTTCAAACAGAAAACGTGTTTTAGCAGCACATGAGAATCGTCTTAGACGATTTGTACGTGTGCTGTTAGGGACATGTTAGAATATCGCGTTTTCGGCATTGGTTGAAATCACGACAGCGCAAAACGAAAACACGACTTATTCTTAACAAAACAGGTTTTGACTGCACTTTGCACATGAGAATCGTCTCACTTCGTCTCCTAAGATGATTATCAAGTTTTGTTTTTGTAAGCAATATAAATAGTTCTTTTTATATTTTTAATTTCATAATAAAACTATTTTGGCAGCACACGAGAATCGTCTACTAAAACGATTGTTATCATCTCCTAAGACGATTAATTCTTATGTGTCGTCAAAATATATGTTGATAGAATAAATATTGATGCTTTTATATTCGTTTTATTCCTTAATAAAAACAGATTTGGTAGCAGATGAGAATCGTCTCGCGCGAAATGTGTGTTTGTGTGCTTTTAGTATTGGTTGGATTGGATGTGATTCAACAAATCAGTGTTACGATTTCAAACAGAAATTCTGAACACGAATGTTTGTGTTGTTGGTATCGGGTTCCATATGGTCGATAGGAAATGCGATCGATCACAACATGAACATCATGGAAGTAAATGTTAATTGTCACGTAGGCCGTTTACCTTTTTCCGCCGTTACGTCAGCTGTTATTTTAAATATGTATGGTCGCTCGATTTCCGAGTAGAAACAATTATGAAGAACCTTACATTTTGTTTCCTCGTCGTGAAGGAACGTACATTATTCCTCAAAATATTCGGTTCTTTGTAACGTACCTTCGCCTGTCGACGAAATTAAATCGTAATGTTAAGTTTCATTCCTTCGGTTCTACATTTTACTTTTTCAAAGTACAAAATTTCACTCTTCGCTAACCGTATTACCTGTATGCTGGCACGGTAACGCGCCGTGTGTATATAGAGGAGGACAAATCTCCAATAATTCGGCCATAAATGCTCTCTTCACTGCGGGAGATTCGGTCTTGAAAATTGTCCCACGGTGGACATTTTGCCTCTCCACCGCGCCGAGTGGGATTTCCACCTGTGACACGGTGGGAGGAATGTTTACGTCCACTCTCCATCTGATCACGGGGTCGGGTGGGAGAAGGCAAAAGTCGCGCTGAGCGTACTGTAGCAAGTGTTGTTAACAAATGTTCACTTTGTGTATTTAGCAAGTGTCGTTAACAACTGTTCACCTTGTGTATTTAGCAAGTGTCGTTAACAACTGTTCACCTCGTGTATTTAGCAAGTGTCGTTAACAAATGTTCACTTTGTGTATTTAGCAAGTGTCATTAACAAATGTTTACTTTGTGTATTTATTTAGCAAGTGTCATTAACAAATGTTCACTTTGTGTATTTAGCAAACCTTATCCTCGATTGATAACCTTGTTGATTAGCAAATTTTACCTTGTGTATTTTTTAGTCCAACTGGAGAAAAGCTGCCACTTTCTGATCCCTGTTTCTATGATGGCGTGACAAATATTATATTATTATTATTAGTATGAAAATGAATAGAAACGTGACAATGAGAATATACAACATCTGCACCATCGTTAATATTGACGACGCGATATACATGTCTGCGTGGCAGTGCGACAATAGGACATGTAATTGAGTCACGGTTTGAGAAAAACAGGCTTAATTAATACCTGCGCGATAAGTGTAGACTGATTGACTGATTGATTGGGGTTTTACGTCCATTCAACAACAACTTCATACACATATATAAATATATCTGTTTTGGTTTAGCACCGTACAACCAGCACTGAAATTACAATAAAAACTTTCAGCGACAGTATCCAGATTGTCCATCCAGTGCCAGGCACCTTTACAATACCAGTAGCCTATTTCACCAACATTGCAAAGTATACTTTTCTAGCAAAGTATACTTTGAGGAGAAATTTTCAATTTAAGGATAAATTTATTAATTTTTATTATACATGTACTGAATGTATAACATTATCACAGCCATTTTGGCAGCCATTTTGGCTGTGATAATGTAATAAATTCAGTATAATAATTCTGCATACTTTTAATCATCCAATATATGCAGTCGTTAGTTCTGTATGAAATAATGCATTTCCGGAAAAATAAATGATTACTCCCTCAAAGTATACTTTGCTAGAAAAGTATACTTTGCAATGTTGGTGAAATCGGCTACAGATCACATGGCTCCGTGTGGGAATCCCAGCAAGGCCGTACAAAGTTCTTTCTCTGTTAAGCGTCCGTGTGCGGGTAGGTTTTGAGAGAGGTTCTGTGAAAAAACAACAAACTCTGTCTGCTATTTGACACTATTTACTGTTTTTTTTTCCTAAAGTTTGCTGGCGGAAATTTACATTTATGCTAAAAACTTCCTCAACCCTTTGCAGACTGCCAATCCAATCATCACACAATGATTTTCACACTAGTATATTAATGAAAAGGGTGTGTTTTTGTTCTAAAAAAATATGAACATTTTACTTGCAAAAAGTGCAGATCCTGATTAGACGGCTCGTAACCGGCTCATTTGGATCTACACTATTTGCCAATACTGCTATACCGGTCTGTGGTGTTTAATGTAGCCTGACAACGATCTATATTGCTTGTTAGAAGGTGTTTCATTGATGGAATGGAAAACAGTGCAGATGTTGACTGCAGACATGAGAGTGGCTTTCACTGAAAACATCTGAAAATCCACTGAAACCCCCTCGCCCCCACTTACAAAAGTATCAAATTTGAGCATACCAGATTGATTCTGAATCATTTTGAAAAATCAAATTAGGACAAAATCATCTGAATATCAGCAGATCAGCTGAAGATTCTTATGTATGTGACTGTGTGGATGCACCGGTTGATCTGGATCTACACTGGTTGCAAAACCCATAAGCCCCATCTCTCCAGTCACAAATATGTAAGAGGACTCCAGACATAGATGATGCCCATATTGTCAATGGTCGATAGTATGGTGTGTGGGTTGGTGAGTTCAGTAGGACAGTCTGTGTGGGTTGGTTAGTAGGGCAATATTGAATCAACTAGAATATTCCACGTGTTGTCATTACATGCAATGGTATGGCTCTCAAATGTGCAATGATTGCAACATATTAGTGAACAAGAAAACGTTGCCGGTCGGCACACAAATGCAGATTGGAGAAACTCTGGCAAACTTCTCAACCAGACCTATGGACACCATTGTTTTCCAACAAAGGAATGACCACCTAATTCACAATAAGCTTAGGTGGTTACCTCTTTCGCCCCTAAGTAACTGGAATGGATGGATGTTGATCGGTTAATTTTGCAACCAATCCAACAGTCATAAAATAATTTTCAGACTAGTCCATTTATGAAAAGGGTGTGTTGTTGTTCTCAAATATATGAAAATTACTTGCAACTAGATTGGTCAGTAAGCGAGGCTTAAGGAATACCCCCTGCGTGGGCCCAGATACCCCGATATATGTAAACAAAAATTAAAGTGTGTGGGCTTGTGACCTCGACTCTGGGGTTAGCGGAGCGGCACGAACGTGAATTTGTCACAGGGTGGTAGAGGTCCATTGGAGCAATGCGTGTGTGAAATGTAAAGCCGATGCGAGCAAGGAAATAGAAGCTATAACCGATTTCTCTGATGTTATGTTTTGTAAAGAGACTAAGTGACCTTGACCTCGAGATCAGCGGGGATTTGTCACAGCATGATAGTACAACCTTAGAGGAATGCATGAGCGAAATATTAAGAATTTTCAATGAAGGAAATAGAAGTTATAACTTATTTCTCTGATGTTAAGTTTTGTCAAGAGACCAATTATTTGACCTTGACATCAGCGGGGGTTGGAAAGTCGTTTGCGCAGCATGGTAGTAGAGCCTTACAGGAATGCATGTGTGAAATATTCAGAATTTTAGATAAAGGAAATAGAAGTTATAATATATTTCTCTGATGTTAAGTTTAGTGACGGAGGGATACACCTTCCTCCATATTGTTGGCATGTGCGGACGGACGGACGGACGGACGGACGGACGGACGGACGTTCAAACATTTGGGAGTTATGAGGCACCGCTATATAAAAGATCAAAGGGTTAGCTCCTAAATATCAAAGAGTTAGCTCCTAAATTTATGAGGCACCGACAATATCAAAGAGATCAAAGGTACTAACCCTTACCCTAAGCTCCTAAACCCCCGATGTTGGCCCGGACGGACGGACGGACGGACGGACGGACGTTCTTACATTAGGGTACTTATGTGGCTTATCACATGTTAAATATTAGCCACATAAAACGATTTTTAGCCACATAAAACGATTTTTTAGGTGGCTAATTGTAACCAACCCTATCCTTTAACAAGTCGATAACCCTGTGGGGCTAGCCGGATGGACGGATGACCCGACTCCAGTATACCTCCCCCCCCCACAACTCGTTGCAGATCCTGATGAGAGCCGGCTCATCAGGATGTACACTGTTTGCCAATACCGCTATACAGGCCTGTAGTGTTGAAGAAAGGGTTACATAATAAGTTGCATCGTTTTCTTTTGTTGTATAACCACACCTCCAACCTCCTCAGACCCTGAAAATGAACATATCACAATCCATTCCAGTAACTTAGGGGTGAAATGTAATTCAACAAGTGTCAAGAATGGAAACCTACTTTTATAGCTAGTATAGCAATATCATTTCACAAATAAAACATGTCATGTTTCACAAATTGTTGGGACCTGCTGGTCCAGTACCAGCTGATATACATTGTATTTCCTGCTCTACTAGTTCTTTCGGATGGGGACTTTAAAAGGTGGTCCCGTGCATCAGATTTGAAGGAGAGTCTGGACACGTTAAAGAATTCGTGAAATTCAGTTTTATTTTATGAAATTCAGTCAAATATTGCTTTTACGAGGGCCATTATAAAAGTTTTAATACAAGGGGTGTAATTATGTTGAGTGTCTGTTCATGGAGTTGGATGTTAGTGTAATCCTTCAAAATATTCCCCTTAGACTTGTATACACTTTAGTAGTCAAAAAATCCAGGACTTGAATGCTGCAGAGTAATCTGCCCTTGGTATGGTCTTAAGTAACTGAAAAACGCCACTTCCGCGCCCAGCTAACATCTTTTTCAATCTGGGTAAGAGAAAAAAGTCACAAGGATTGCGATCTGGAGAATAAGCTACATGATTAACTTGTAGCACCTTTTCGTCTCTAAGAAACTCTTGAACTATGCCATTTTTGTGAGCTGCAGCATTGTCATGGATCAAATGGCTTTAGACATAGTTTTTGGTATTTTCTTTTCACTGCTCTTAGCACTTTGTCTCTATAAAACTTTCCTGTGACAACAATACCCTTAGAATTGAAGACAAGAATTCCGCCACGGAAGCGGTGTCGCGCCTGCCGAGGCATTTGACCGTGAACATTACAAGTAAATAAATTACATTGACCTTCAGAATTTGGATGTGGGGGTGTGCATAATGAAGCATCATCCGTAGACAAACATTGATGTGAAATATTATCAATGTCTGGAAAGGGGTTAAAGAGATATTGTGAAAAAACAATAACTTTAACGCATGTCTGTTACAAAAACCGGTGAACATTAAACAAGTAAATAAATGACCTTCACCTTCAGATTTTTTTTTTCGGATTGGATGTGGGGGTGTGCGTTAATGAAGCATCATCCCTAGACAAACATTGATATGAAATATTATCAATGTCTGGAAAGGGGTTAAAGAGATATTGTGAAAAAACAATAACTTTAACGCATTTCTGTTACAAAACCGGTGAACATTACAAGTAAATAAATTACCTTGACCTTGATAATTTGGATGTAGGGGTGTGTGTAATGAAGCATCATCCCTAGACAAACATTGATGTGAAATATTATCAATGTCTGGCAAGGGGTTAAAGAGATATTGTGAAAAAACAATAACTTTAACGCATTTCTGTTACAAAAGCGGTGAACATTACAAGGAAATAAATGACCTTGACCTTCAAAACGACGCGGATGACGCGGACGACGCGGACGACGCGGACGCGCGGACGCGCGGACGACGCGGACAACGCGGACGACGCGGACGACGGAAAAAGCGCCGACTATAGTCGCGCCTCTGCTAAAGCAGGCGCGACAAAAATGGGAGCATAAAACTTTTTTTTGCACTTTTGGCTCTTTTGACTGGTCTAGGGTCGCATCTTTTCAGCCACTGTATGTTGTAAACACGACGCTGCGGCTCATAAAAGTATATCCAGGTCTCATCTCCTGTTATTAGCTCAGACATGGTACGGTTATTTAATTTTGAGAATTTTTTTAGCGTTTCCTTGGCACATTTGACCCGGTTTGCTTTTTGCTCTTTGGTTAACAGGTGGGGCACCCATCTAGCGCAAATCTTTTTTAATCCCAAACTTTAGGTGAGAATTTCATGAACTCTCCCCGTTGACATACCAAGATATTGGAGACGTGTACCGAGCGTCTTCTTCAATCAAATGTCTTACTGCAGCAATGTTGTCACGCGTCACTGCTGTTTTGGGTCTGCAAGATCGACCTTGGTTTTAAGGTCCAACTTCCCTTTTCTAAATTTCTTTACCCACCTGTAAACAGTATCCTTTGATACGACAGACTTCCCATAAGTACTCTGCAGCTCATTGAGAATCTGCTCTGCAGGTATTCGTCGGCATCAGGCATCAGTGAATTTCAATAGAACTTTGTATGCTTAGTGGGGAATAATCAATTTCGCCTTTTGTGAAGAGCACAAGTTCCTTGCTTGTCAAATTTCTACGGAAACACAACAGTATCAACACTTTTAGAATGGCCCTCGTATTACGGAAAATTTATTTGTCTATGGGAAGTAAACATGGGGGAAAAGGATCTGGAGTAGCTGGAACAAAACAAAAATGGAAATAGACTCCGAAACCTGGCTAGATAGATAGCTTGGAAATGATCTAAGACAACAAAAGTAAAAAAATTAAAATCGTTACACATCAGTGAAAATAAGTTTTTGAATACGCATGGACCCCGATACATTGTATCAGTGCCAATACCAGTAGCCGATTTAACCAACATTGTAAAGTATACTTATCTTGCTAAGTACACTTTGGGGGAGAAATTTTCAATTTAAGGATAAATATATTATTTTTATTATACTGAATTTATTACATTATCACAGCCATTTTGACTGTCTGGTCTAGGTCTACACTGGTTGCAAAAACCATAAGCCATATTGATTGAGTGAAATAAACAGTACAGTTCCTCATGTGACATACATGTACATTCATTGTGAAACTTAAATTCTTTCACAAACTTGAAATCGTAAATTTACATACACTGTCAAAATGTTAAAAAGAATCTATTATTTCGAATCTATAATCTACCCATTCCTACATTCCTGAACAATCTTCTGACAATACTCAAATATGCGATAATACATACAACAACAACAATGGAAAATGATCCGATATGTGGCCTGTCACGATAAACAGGGTCTTATCTACTTTCTGACAAGTCACGTTTATGATCAGGTGCTAGTATACGAATACAGTCTGATGGCACAGATTTTAAGTTTTTCGATGGGATTGAATGGTGCTTAATGGCACAACATAGAAAGGTATCATTTGGAGGCTTCAATATTTATTGATTGATTGACTGACCGATGATCGAACAAACGAATGTGTGTGATTTACCAATGATTCAACAACTAGGTCATCATGTAGAGCAATGCAATATCATGGGGAGACGATTGCAATATCAGCACTAACATTACACTACCCTTCCAGCACGGAATCCACAATATCCTGATCTATTGACAGGTACCCTCACCACACCGGACCTCACTCGCCCCTATGTGTGGACCTTGCCAAGGATGGATGAACTTGTACTTCAGGTTCAAGTCCCGACTTCAATGGATTCACCATTAGATATTATAAGAAACAAGGTGGTATAGAGATCTTATACAATATTGAAGCTGGCGGCTTGCCCTCTTTCTTTGTATGAAGGGGCATTCATTGTGCTTGAAGCAATCAAAGTACTGAAAGTACTGCCACCAGAGCCTGAACTATTATTTCCATAAAATAAGAACATAAATCTCAATGGACAAGAATCAAACACATAGTGTTTGAAATACCAACAATACTATCACTGAATATTATAAACTGATAAATCGGTTTTGGTGACAGGCATACAACACCGTAGAAACAATATTGCTACACTGCTACGATATTTCTCCACTACTAATAGATACACATATCGGAGGCAAATGAGTGTAACACCATAGTTCCATTTACCGTAAGTTACGCAGTGTATGAAATCCCAGTTGCAAATACCAATTACACACAATCGTAACGCGTGATACGCAGACCGATCCAGGACAAAGCCATATAAGAGTTTTGTAACGTTGTTGTGATCACATCCTGAGTTGCACCTTCTGGAACCTCTCTAAGACGAACAACAGAGTAGTTCTGTAATCATACTTTTATTGGCACGCAATCTATCATATAGTGGAATTAGCCTAAATCTCACAGTCCCGGGTTAACACCCGTGCACAGACTATCAAACGGCGCCACCAATGCTATTGACAGAATTATCTGGTTTCAGTCAGCCACAACGAGTATTCACTAACAAACAATTGTTATAATATCTATTATAATATAGAAATTGCACATGTAAGTTAGATAATCCATTGTGACTGTTACAAACCAGATAATGGGTACATTTTAACCCGATGTTGGGTACGTTTTCATCCTTTTGTTTTGGGTACGTTTTGACCTGGGTACGTTTTAACCCAAACCCGTTACATGTATTGCCGTTATGTCATTCTATTATTGTGTTGTGTACCTCATGCTGTCATGCCATGTGATCTGAGTGAATAAAAAATTATTATTATGTAACGGAAAAGTGAGAATTCTAAGTCCAAAAGGAAGAGATAATCTATGACCTGAGGGTCAAATAAAAAATAAAAATTCACATTGCGCATCGGCAGAACACAAGGAAGCCGCACACAAAATATAATGTCTCCAGGTATTATGTGACGGACGGACAAACAGACAAAATAAACTCTTGTTTTTCTAAAGAGCATTGTAACACGGTAATTTTTCAAAATCAGCTACGGTCAAATCCGACAATTCTTCACCCGTATAGTAATCCATGTAGTAATCCATATATAGTAATCCACATAGTAATCCATATATAGTAATACATATATAGTAATCCACATAATAATCCATATATAGTAATCCATATACAGTAATCCATATATAGTAAATAGTAATCCACATAGTAATCCATATATAATCCATATAGTAATCCATATATAGTAATACATATATAGTAATCCACATAGTAATACATATATAGTAATCCACATAGTAATCCATATACAGTAATCCATATATAGTAATCCATATAGTAATCCACATAGTAATCCATATACAGTAATCCATATATAGTAATCCATATTAGTAATCCACATAGTAATCCAATATACAGTAATCCATATATAGTAATCCATATAGTAATCCACATAGTAATCCCATATACAGTAATCCATATATAGTAATCCATATAGTAATCCATATACAGTAATCCATATAGTAATCCATATACAGTAATCCATATAGTAATGTAATCCATATAGTAATCCATATAGATATAGTAACCCATATAGTAAATATAGTAATCCACATAATAATCCATATATAGTAATCCATATACAGTAATCCATATAGTAATCCATATACAGTAATCCATATAGTAATCCATATATAGTAATGTAATCCATATACAGTAATCCATATAGTAACCCATATAGTAAATATAGTAATCCACATAATAATCCATATAGTAATCCATATAGTAACCCATATAGTAAATATAGTAATCCATATAGTAATCCATATAGTAATGTAATCCATATAGTAATGTAATCCAAATATAGTAATCCATATAGTAATGTAATCCATATAGTAATGTAATCCATATATAGTAATCCATATAGTAACCCATATAGTAAATATAGTAATCCACATAATAATCCATATATAGTAATCCATATAGTAATCCATATACAGTAATACATATATAGTAATCCATATAGTAATCCATATACAGTAATCCATATATAGTAATCCATATAGTAACCCATATAGTAAATATAGTAATCCACATAATAAGCCATATATAGTAATCCATATAGTAATCCATATACAGTAATCCATATAGTAATCCATATACAGTAATACATATATAGTAATCCATATAGTAATCCATATACAGTAATCCAATATAGTAACCATATAGTAAAATATAGTAATCCACATAATAATCCATATATAGTAATCCACATAATAATCCATATACAGTAATCCATATACAGTAATCCATATACAGTAATCCATATATAGTAATCCATTAATACAGTAATCCATATATAGTAATCCATAAATTATAAGTAATCTATTATAGTAATCCATTATAGATATAGTAATCCTATATGTAACCCATATAGTAAATATAGTAATCCACATAATAATCCATATATAGTAATCCATATAGTAATGTAATCCATATATAGTAATCCATATAGTAACCCATATAGTAAATATAGTAATCCACATAATAATCCATATATAGTAATCCATAGTATGTAATCCTATCCATAGTAATCCATATAGTAACCCATATAGTAAATATAGTAATCCACATAATAATCCATATATAGTAATCCATATAGTAATGTAATCCATATAGTAATCCATATAGTAATCCATATAGTCATTCAGTGGAACTGTGAGTTTTAAAGAAAAAAAATAATGCTCCACCCGAGGGTCGAACTCCCGAGTTGTCCTACGTTTCAAATCTGACATGACAAAATTATATTATATTTAAATTACACATTTAAAACATAATTTCAGTATACACATGTCAGTTTATGATTCTAAATCGATTATATACAACTCAATTATACCATGACAGTTGGGTATTATAGCGTATGTATTGCAAATTGATTAAATTTAATTGCTAAGTGCGGGATCGCATTATTAAAAGGTTGGTGGGGTAGCATGCGTAATAAAGAAGCTCCAGTGTATAATTTATATGGCAAATATATTGGCGGGGATTATTTTTGGCGGTGATCCTGTTTACCGAGAGTAGCGCCAAAATTAAACAGCCGCAAATATGTAGCACTATACAGTACTAATAGCGCATATACGTGATCCAAGTTACTGCAATCACAAACCCCATAAGCTCCCTTCATCCGAAGATGCCTTGGAAAACCAACCAGGCTACATTTTCAACTTGCATATACAATAAACTCTTGTTTTTCTAACAAGCATATATGTGGCTGTGCCTGGAAAATGGGGCTTGTGAGATTTCTGAGCTACTCCTGATAAAATGGCACATTCCAGTAGCCTGATAACAATCTATATTGCTTGTTAGAAGCATGACGGGTGTTTCATTGATGGAATGGCGACCAGTGCAGATCCTGATCAGACTGTGCAGATGCACAGCCTGATCTGGATCTACACTGGTCACAAAATCCATAAGCCCCATTTCTCCAGTCACAGTCACATCTATTGATTTTGTAAATACCAAATAGATATACAGTCTACACTAGTTACCTCAAACTACTGATAAATCAAATTCTTGTCCCAAGTACATGTGTTCCTGTCTCACAACTTGTTAAGAACCCGTGGGACCCCTGATCATTATATGAGCCGCGTCGTGCGACAGCCTGTCTTCGGGAGTCTGACGACGCCATCTTGTGAACATAGCTGACGTAATTTCCGCCGAGATTTCCAATTATCGACATTTGTCAAGACCGCCATGTTTGGTGTTAAACTTATCTAAACAACAGAACAACAACGCATCTTGGTGTTTTTATTATTTTAATGCATTTTTACCAATGTGAGCGTTATAAATTTGTTTAAATTTTATTTTAACTTTAGTTAAAGGCCCTGAAAGGCTCAGTAAAACAATTTTCCGATTTTTTCAAATACAAAAACATGTTTGGCAACTACACAAAAGTAACACATACTGCCTAATAGATACATCTCAAGTCTTGAGATTTACATCTTAATCGCAATGTGAAGACAACAAAAACTTGTTTTGTATACCACTCAGAGCAAAATGTCAATATTGACAATTTCATTTCCGTAACCCAACGGCTTCGGCGAGTCGATAAACTCCGGCTATCGGAATTCATCGGCCGCGAATCGGGGAGTTGTTGAGTTGACCCGAGCGTCTATCGGAAAATCGATAGGGCTTTGAAACACGCACCTGCTTGAGCCGTATAGGGGCTTTAAGTGCAAGATACATTCTAAATATGTCTTTAATCGAGCGTATGTGTGTGTGAAAAAACGAAACAGTCTTCAATCTGTCCCGAGTCCTGTCTGAGAATATATTGGACGAGTGTTAAACTACCGCATTACTTTTTCTTTTTTTTCGAAACGGGCACATATTTTATAATTATGTTTTTATTAACAATAATGGCATAACAATACTTTTCTTTTATTATTTTCCTGTTGATATCACATATAAAACAAGAGCTGTAGGAGAACAGCATAGCTCGACTACGAGGGTTGTCGATGTACACATAGCTTGACAAAGAAGGTGGCTGCGGCCTGCATAAAAACCTTAACCAAGGTTGACTAACATTAACCAAGGGATTATTGATGTACGTCACTAGGAGATAAAGTTTTCCAAGTATGGTTGCTGTAGGCCCAGGAGTATTCCATATACAAGCTTGACTAAAAACCGTAACCAAGGGGAGATAACTAAGTAATCCAAGGATAAAAGTAGGTCAAGGTCAAATATAGGTCAGGGATTATTGATGTACATCATTAGGAGATGAAGTTGTCCAAGTATGGTTGATGTAGGCCCAGAAGTATTGCATATACAAGCTTGACTATAAACATTAACCAAGTAATGAAGGTTAAATGTAGGTGAAGGTAAAATAAAGGTCAGGGGTTATTGATGTACATCCCTATGAGAAAAAGTTATCCAAGTATGGTGTCTGTATGCACAATAGTATTCCATCGACAAGCTTGACAAAAATTAAACCTTAACCAAGGTTGAGTAACTAGATGGCCGCGGCCTGCATGTCGCGCCTTGTGGCGAGGCATGGACACTAACAAAAAAGATATAGTATAACGAAAAACTTTAACCAAAAAACTTAAGCAAAAGTTTAACCGGACACATGTACGTACGTACGTACGTACGTACGTACGACAAAGTACCGACTATATCGCGCTTTCCGCAAGCGGGCGCGAAAAAAACTTTAACCAACCAAAAACTTCAAAGTAATTTAACCTTGACATTGGGCACAGGGGCCGCACGGGAGGGGGGTAGAATGAAAATATAAATGATGATAAACACCCATGTGAAGTTTCAAGGTAATGGGCAAAGCAGTTGCAGAGATATAGTAACGAACAAATTTAACAACTTAACCAAAAACTTTTAACCAAAAAACTTAACCAAAACTTCAAAGTAATTTGACCTTGACATTGGGCACAGGGGCCGCACGGGAGGGGGGTAGAATGAAAATATAGATGATGATACACCCATGTGAAGTTTTCAAGGTAATGGGCAAAGCAGTTCAGAGATATAGTATAACGAAAAACTTTAACCAAAAAACTTAACCAAAAACTTAACCAAACACTTTAACCAAAAAACTTAACCAAAAACTTCAAAGTAATTTGACCTTGACATTGGGCACAGGGGCCGTACGAGAATGAATATAGACGATGTAAACACCCATGTGAAGTTTCAAGGTAATGGGCAAAGCAGTTGCAGAGATATAGTATAACAAAAAACTTTAACCAAAAAACTTAACCAAAAACTTTTAACCAAAAAACTTAACCAAAAACTTCAAAGTAATTTGACCTTGACATTGGGCACAGGGGCCACACGGGAGGGGGGTAGAATGAAAATATAGATGATGATACACACCCATGTGAAGTTTTCAAGGTAATGGGCAAAGCAGTTGCAGAGATATAGTATAATGAAAAACTTAAACAAAAAATTTAACCAAAAACTTTAACCAAAAAACTTAACCAAAAAACTTTAACCAAAAAAACTTAACCAAAAAACTTAACCATTCCACTACTCAAAGCATTTGACCTTGATTCATTGGGCACAGGGGCCGCACGGGATGGTAGAATGAAAATATATGATGAGATACACCCATGTGAAGTTTTTAAGGTAATGGGCAAAGCAGTTGCAGAGATAGTTAAAAAACATTTAACAAAAACTTTAACCAAAAAACTTAACCAAAAACTTAACCAACTTTTAAAAAACCTTAACCAAAAACTTCAAAGTAATTTGACTTGGGACATTGGGCACCAGGGGTGGGCAAAGCACGGGAGGTGTTAAGATGAAACTAAAGATGATTGTTAAACACATGTGAAGTAATTTTCAAGGTAATGGGCAAAGCAGTTGCAGAGATATAGTATAACGAAAAACTTTAACCAAACAAGAGGGCCATGATGGCCCTAATTCGCTCACCTGACTCCATGAACACCAGAGGAGAATGTGACATTGAGTTCATGTGTTTTAAAAAAAATTGTGCTATTTTTAGACGGCGGTCATCTTGGATTAAGCGATGACTCTCATTTTACCAAATCTGAAAATGCTTCACCCAGCATCAGCCATGTGGTTCCTGAGAAAAAGACGTTAAAAATCTTGAATAAATGGACCTTTTGGTGGCCATCATGGATGACATAATCATCCGATTCCGACAAATATTGCACCAGAGTGATTGCCTCATTGATACCTTCAATTTGATATATGACATGACCATATTCAGTCAAAAATAAAATTTGACCCCAATTTGACCCCACGGGCCACGCCCATTTTTGAACACGGGGTCACCATTTTAACAATTTTCAAAGAGCAATGTACATCGATCATTCCTACCAAGTTTCGTCGAAATCCGGCCAGCGGTTCATGAGAAGATTTTTTAAGAATTTATGCTATTTTAGACGGCGGCCATCTTGGATTAGCGATGACCTCCATTTTAACAAATCTGAAAAGGCTTCACCCATGGACCATAACTTTTAAGTTTGGCTACCATGGGCCAAGCGGTTCATGTGAAAAGAATTTTGAAATCTCTAATAAAAGAACGACCTTTTGACATTTCGGCGGCCATCTTGGATGACATAACAATCCGATTTGGACAAAAAATGTACCAGAGTGAGCGCCTCATTGATACCTTCGATTTGATATATAACATGACCATATTCGGTCAAAAATAAAATTTGAACACCCCACGGGCCACGCCCATTTTTGACCACCGGGGTCTACCATTTTGAACAATAGTTTTGAAAGAGGCATTGTACATCGATCATTCCTACCAAGTTTCGTCGAAATCCGCTAGCGGGGTGTTCGATGAGAAAGAGATTTTTCAAGAATTTATGCTATTTTTAGACGGCGGGCATCTTGGATTAGCGATGACCTCCATTTTAACAAATCTGAAAAGGCTTCACCCATGGACCATAACTTTTAAGTTTGGCTACCATGGGCAAAGCGGTTCATGTGAAGAAGAATTTTGAAATCTCTAATAAAAGAACGACCTTTTGACCTTTCGGCGGCCATCTTGGATGACATAACAATCCTATTTCAACAGAAAATGCACCAGAGTGATCGCCTCATTGATACCTTCAATTTGATATATGACATGACCATATTCGGTCAAAAATAAAATTTGACCCCAATTTGACCCCACGGGCCACGCCCATTTTTGACCCCGGGGTCACCATTTTAACAACTTTGAAAGAGCAATGTACTTTGATCATTCCTACCAAGTTTCGTCGAAATCCGGCTAGCGGTTCATGAGAAGAAGATTTTTTAAGAATTTACGCTATTTTTAGACGACGGCCATCTTGGATTAGCGATGACCTCCATTTTAACAAATCTGAAAAGGCTTCACCCATGGACCATAACTTTTAAGTTTGGCTACCATGGGCCAAGCGATTCATGTGAAGAAGAATTTTGAAATCTCTAATAAAAGAACGACCTTTTGACCTTTCGGCGGCCATCTTGGATGACATAACCATCCGATTTCGACAAAAAATGCACCAGAGTGATCGCCTTGTTGATACCTTCGATTTGATATATGATATGACCATATTCAGTCAAAAATAAAATTTGACCCCAATTTGACCCCACGGGCCACGCCCATTTTTGACCCTGGGGTCACCATTTTAACAACTTTGAAAGAGCATTGTACATCGATCATTCCTACCAAGTTTTGTCGAAATCCGGTTGGCGGTGGTTCTTGAGAAGAAGATTTTTGAAGAATTTGTGCTATTTTTAGACGGCGGCCATCTTGGATTACGTAATGACGTCATTTTAACAATTTTGTAATCCCCCTACCTAAGGACCATGACCATGAAGTTTGGTGACCATAGGCCCAATGGTTACCGAGGAGAAGACGTTTGAAAATGTTCACGGACGACGACGACGACGGACGACGACAATCGCTCAGGTGAGCTAAAAACTTAACCAAAAACTTTAACCAAAAAACTTAACCAAAAACTTCAAAGTAATTTGACCTTGACATTGGGCACAGGGGCCACATGGGAGGCGTAGAATGAAAATATAGATGATGATAAACACCCATGTGAAGTTTCAAGGTAATGGGCAAAGCAGTTGCAGAGACATAGTATAACGAAAAACTTTAACCAAAAAACTTAACCAAAAAACTTAACCAAAAAACTTAACCAAAAAACTTAAAAACAAAAACTTTAACAAAAAACTTAAAAGTAATTTGACCTTGACATTGGGCACAGGGGCCGCACGGGAGGGGGGTAGAATCAAAATATAGACGATGATAAACACCTATGTGAAGTTTCAAGGTAATGGGCAAAGCAGTTGCAGAGATATAGTATAACAAAAAACTTTAACCAAAAAACTTAACCAAAAACTTTAACCAAAAAAACTTAACCAAAAACTTCAAAGTAATTTGACCTTGACATTGGGCACAGGGGCCACATGGGAGGGGGGTAGAATGAAAATATAGATGATGATAAACACCCATGTGAAGTTTCAAGGTAATGGGCAAAGCAGTTGCAGAGATATAGTATAACGAAAAACTTTAACCAAAAAACTTAAACAAAAACTTTAACCAAAAAACTTAACCAAAAACTTTAACCAAAGAACTTAACCAAAAACTTTCAAAGTAATATTGACCTTGACATTGGGCACAGTGGCCGCACGGGAGGGGGGTAGAATGAAAATATAGATGATGATAAACACCCATATGAAGTTTCAAGGTAATGGGCAAAGCAGTTGCAGAGATATAGTATAACGAAAAACTTTAACCAAAAAACTTAACCAACAAAATTTACCAAAAACTTTAACCAAAAAAACTTAACCAAAAACTTCAAAGTAATTTGACCTTGACATTGGGCACAGGGGCCGCACGGGAGGGGGGTAGAATGAAAATATAGACGATGATAAACACCCATGTGAAGTTTCAAGGTAATGGGCAAAGCAGTTGCAGAGATATAGTATAACGAAAAACTTTAACCAAAAACTTTAACCAAAAAACTTAACCAAAAACTTTAACCAAAGAACTTAACCAAAAACTTTAACCAAAAAACTTAACCAAACAACTTAACCAAAAACTTTAACTGGACACACGTACGTACGTACGTACGCCAAAGTGCCGACCTTAACCAAGGGGAATTAAGTAAGTAATTTAAGGTTAAATGTAGGTCAAGGTGAAATATAGGTCAGGGGTTGTTGATGTACATCACTAGGAGATGAAGTTGTCCAAGTATGGTTGGTGTAGGGCCAGGAGTATTCCATCTACAAGCTTGACTAAAAATGTTAACCAAGGGGAATTAAGTAAGTAATTCAAGAGGAAATGTAGGTCAAGGTCAAATATAGATCAGGGGTTGTTGATGTACATCATTAGGAGATGAAGTTGTCCAAGTATGGTGGGTGTAGGGCCAGTAGTATTCCATATAGAAGGTTGACTAAAAACCTTAACCAAAATGAATTAAGTAAGTAATTGAAGAGGAAATGTAGGTCAAGGTCAAATATAGATCAGGGGTTATTGATGTACATACCTATGAGAAAAGGTTGTCGAAGTATGGTGTCTGGATGCACAATAGTATTCAATGTACAAGCTTGAAAAAAAACCTTAACCAAGGTTGACTAAAAACCTTAACCAAGGGGAATTAAGTACGTAATTCAAGAGGAAATGTAGGTCAAGGTCAAATATAGATGAGGGGTTATTGATGTGCATCACTAGGAGATGAAGTTGTCCAAGTATGGTGGGTGTAGGGCCAGTAGTATTGCATATACAAGCTTGACTAAAAACCTTAACCAAGGTTGACTAAAAACCTTAACCAAGGGGAATTAACCAAGTAATTCAAGAGGAAATGTAGGTGAAGGTCAAATATAAATCAGGGATTATTGATGTACATCACTAGGAGATGAAGTTGTCCAAGTATGGTGGGTGTAGGGCCAGTAGTATTGCATATACAAGCTTGACTAAAAACCTAAACCAAGGCCGAAGCCGGGGTGACAACATAAGCTCTACTTATTCTTCGAATAGTCGAGCTAAAAAAATGTCAGACCACCATTGACTTGTGTTTTTTATGTTCCGTTATTTTGACAAAATATTTCTTTGACGCAGTTGACAGATAACCGTCCACGTTAACTGTTACTGACTGTTAACTGTTATTACAGGTGAAAACTCTGTGAAAGATATGTTTTTATATTTACATACAGGTGGTCGGCAGCATACTTGTTTTAGATCTGGTTAACTGGATATTGTATTGCTCAAAACTATTTCCTTCTTATATACTGTATAAAATTAAAACTTTTACAACCTTTACCGATTTCAAGACAAATATCTCTTGCAAAAAAATAAAGCATGGATGTTACGACTAATATAGCCACAGATCAGTCTCATTTGCGCCTTTGCGCCGTTTGATCAGAACATACGATGTTCGCCATTCAGTCAATGGAGAATCCTTTCTCGTTCGCCGACAGGATATTGGTCGCCGATTGTACATTTATTGCAGATATTGTAAGGTCCAGTTTTTTCAGTAGGCGGTACTGCTGTACGCGAAACGATGTCGTGAAGATTTGACGTTTCTGTTGTATGAATATGAAAAGCTTCAACCTGAATGCACGTATGTGCATCACGTTAATACAAGAACTAGATACAGTAACTGTTGGATGATATTTCAATACAAGAACTAGATACAGTAACTGTGGGATGATATTTCAATACAAAAACTAGATACAGTAACTGTTGGATGATATTTCAATACAAGAACTAGATACAGTAACTGTTGGATGATATTTCAATACAAGAACTAGATACAGTAACTGTGGGATGATATTTCAATACAAGAACTAGATACAGTAACTGTTGGATGCTATTTCAATACAAGAACTAGATACAGTAACTGTTGGATGATATTTCAATACAAGAACTAGATACAGTAACTGTTGGATGATATTTCAATACAAGAACTAGATACAGTAACTGTGTTGGATGATATTTCAATACAAGAACTAGATACAGTAACTGTTGGATGATATTTCAATACAAGAACTAGATACAGTAACTGTTGGATGATATTTCAATACAAGAACTAGATACAGTAACTGTGGGATGATATTTCAATACAAGAACTAGATACAGTAACTGTTGGATGATATTTCAATACAAGAACTAGATACAGTAACTGTGGGATAAACGCCCAGTACCGACTTGAAACAAAATCGGAGCTAATTGTCAAATTAGATTTTTTTTCTTTCCATTATTTCGAAAGCAACTTCATATAAAATCGGGGAAAAAACATAATTGCTACTTTCACTTTCAAAAGCGGAAGCGAAACTCAACTGTTTCCGGTGTCACATTAAATTCCTCATCAGCAGTAGCTATTTGCACGGACACAGGGTGATCAGAATTTACACGGTTACGGAGACGCCATTTCGACAGATCACGACACGACAGATCCGAAACGCTGACGTTTATCTTGAATAAATGGACCTTTAGGTGGCCATCATGGACGAGATAATCATCCAATTCCGACAAATATTGCACCAGAGCAATATCGATACCTTCAATTTGATATATGACATGAGCATATTCGGTCAAAAATTAAATTTGACCCCATGGGCCACGCCCAATTTTGACCCTGGGGTCACCATTTTAACACCTTTGAAAGAGCATTGCACATCGATCATTCTTACCAAGTTTCGTCGAAATCCGGTTGGCGGTTCATGAGAAGAAGAATTTCTAAGAATTTCTGCTATTTGTAGACGGCGGCCATCTTGGATTAGCGACAAACTCCGTTTTAACAACTGAAAAGGCTTCACCCATGGACCATAACTGTGAAGTTTGGCCACCATGGGCCAAGTGGTTTGTGTGAAGAAGAATTTTGAAATCTCTAATAAAAGAACGACCTTTTGACCTTTCGGCGGCCATCTTGGATGACATGACCATCCATTTCGACAAAAAATGTACCAGAGCGATCGCCTCTCTGATACCTTCGATTTGATATAGACATGACAATATTCGGGCAAAAATAAAATTTGACCCCAATTTAACCCCACGGGCCACGCCCATTTTTTACCCCGGGGTCACCATTTTAACAACTTTGAAAGAGCATTTTACATCGATCATTCCTACCAAGTTTTGTCGAAATCTGGTTGGCAGGTTCTTGAGAAGAAGATTTTTGAAGAATTTGTGCTATTTTTAGACGGCGGCCATCTTGGATTACGTAATGACGTCATTTTAACAATTTCCCTACCTAGGGACCATGACCATGAAGTTTGGTGACTATAGGCCCAATGGTTACCGAGGAGAAGACGTTTGAAAATGTTCACGGACGGACGGACGGACGACGGACGCTCCTACGAATGGATACTTTGAGTTTTTACTGTATAAAAAATACCCCAAAATACCCAACACTAACCCTAACCCTACCCAATAAGACCCCTAAAAAGCTTGCCCAGCACACAAGAGGGCATATGTTGGGTACTTTTGTACCCAACAAGTGCCCTCTCGTGTGCCCGGCCCGACAGACACATAGCTCCTTAACAATAGCTCACATGAGCTTCGCTCAGGTGAGCTAACAAACACAAGGCGGTAGTAGGACAAGTCTTATTGTCAGCAAAAAATGTTACCATATCCATTTTGTCGATGTAGCAGACTTCCACGCGCTACCCTTGAAGGTCGTCTCCCACTATGCGAGTGAGAGACTGCAATGGAGTAGAAATTATATGTAAGCGATGCAGGCTTTTGCTCTCATGCTATTCGAGTGACTGTGAACTAACTGTACATAGTGAGTAACACATGGAAGTAAGGGTGCCTGTCATCAGACATGAACACTGCCGTTCAGAGTAACGAGTTATCAAAATGGATATATTGTTTTCGTCACGGGTGTCTGTCAGTTTGTCCGTCCATCCGTCCCATTTCTTGTAAGAAATAAAACTTTTTTTAAATTTTCAACCGTAATAGGTAGGGACTTGAAACTTGGCGTGTGCTTTCCTTATGGTGTGTAGATGCGCAGTGATTTTCTATTTTTGATTCAACCCCCGGTCATGGATTATTTCCCCCTTTTCGACTAAATTGTTAAAACACTCATTAAACACGATGTCAACAAGAACTGCATCTGTCGAACGCGGATGCCACCTGCAGCATATTTGAGAAACTGTGACAAAGTGGTTAAGTCATTTAAGTAACCTGGTGAAGGTCAAAAGGCGAAGGTCATATAATTATGAAAAGGCAGGTGTGGCACACATACCAATGAATGAAGTGTTGAAGTATTGAAGCGATTAAGCAACTTATGTAGATGATATGGCCAGTTTGAGAAACTGACGAACTGGTTAACCAAAATTGTTAAGTCATTTAAGTAACCTGGTGAAGGTGAAAAGGCGAAGGTCATATAAATTATGTAACAGGCAGGTGTGGCACAGATACCAATGAATGAAGTTGTTGAAGTATTGAAGCGGATTAAGCAACTTATGTAGATGATATGGGCATTTTGAGAAACTGTGACGAACTGGTTAACCAAAATTGTTAAGTCATTTAAGTAACCTGGTGAAGGTCAAAAAAAGGTGAAGGTTATATAAATTATGAAAAGGCAGGTGTGGCACACATACCAATGAATGAAGTGTTGAAGTATTGAAGCGATTAGCAACATATGTAGATGATATGGCCAGTTGAGAAACTGTGACGAATGGTTAACCAAAATTGTTAAGTCATTTAAGTAACCTGGTTGAAGGTGAAAAGGCGAAGGTCATATAAATTATGAACCAGGCAGGTGTGGCACACATACCAATGAATGAAGTGTTGAAGTATTGAAGCGATTAAGCAACTTATGTAGATGATATGGGCATTTTGAGAAACTGTGACGAATGGATTAACCAAAAATTGTTAAGTCATTTAAGTAACCTGGTGAAGGTCAAAAGGCGAAGGTCATATAAATTATGAAAACCGGCAGTGTGGACCACACATACCAATGAATGAAAGTGGTTGAAGTATTGAAGCGATTAAGCAACTTATGTAGATGATATGGGCCAGTTTGAGAAACTGTGACGAACTGGTTAAAACCAAAATTGTTAAGTCATTTAAGTAACCTGGTGAAGGTCAAAAGGCGAAGGTCATATAAATTATGAAAAGGCAGGTGTGGCACACATACCAATGAATGAAATGTTGAAGTATTGAAGCGATTAAGCAACTTATGTAGATGCTATGGCCAGTTTGAGAAACTGTGACAAAGTGGTTAACCGAAAAGTGTGACGGACGGACGGACGGACGGACGGACGGACGTTTCTTACATTAGGGTACTTATGTGGCTTATCACATGTTAAATATTAGCCACATAAAACGATTTTTAGCCACATAAAACGATTTTTTAGGTGGCTAATTGTAACCAACCCTATCCTTTAACAAGTCCATAACCCTGTGGGGCTAGCCACATAAGTACCCTAATGTGTGCCCGGACGGACGGACAGACGGACGGTCCAAAAACAATATGCCACCCGGCTCTTCAAGACCGGTAGCATAAAAAGAAAAAATGAGCATACTGAATCCGCCGTACCCGCGCACATTCATACTTGCTGGTACATGAACTTGCCGGTTTGACTTTGTTGCTTTGCACATTTATGTATTACCAAAAGACTCAAGCTTATCCATCTATGCATTCATTATTCAATGCCAAACATGTTTCTAGTTTGATTATGTCAACTTGCAAATTGTTGTCAATGTTGGCGTATACTCTATGTGTAAACGGTAGACACTGTAACGTCTTTTTGACGTCTATTTTGCTCAAACAACCTGCATAGTGGTGTTGTATAAAATCTAATATCTTAATGAATATTGCAGATATCATGATCAAATAAAAAGCGTTCAATTCATCCTAAAACTACCATTGTCATAGTAACAAATTGACCAAATATTTCCCGAAGACAGGTTTTCTCAAGACACGGCTCATATGATTCATGTATAATTGCTTCGTAAATGTGATGCGATATATGCATAACATACATGTGAACATTCTCTTCTTACTACACTGCAGCTCCATAATAACGCAATGGTCGGGGTCCAAGATTTCAAATCGCGATCGAATCCGACTGCATTTCGGTTACCAACTATTGCGGGAATTCCATTAGCAACGGACCCATATAAAATCATGTCATTTGAACAGAAGTTAAAGTAATTATTAATAATGCCTATGACATACAAACTTATATGTATTAATGTATTAAACATATGAGTTATTTATAAAATCATGCTTATTACGTTGTATAGTGCTCGCGATAGACAGACGTTTATTACAATGTATACTACTCGCGATCAACAGACGTTTAAACGGATTAATTGATAATAAATAATGCCTATGGTCACGTGTCCTGCCTATTCATGCGGACGATTAGCTGTTGATACGTGCATAATCTCAGGATGTGGGGTCACGTGATCTATTGTTTACGCTGCAAGTCATATTGTTGAATGAAATTTACGATTTAAGCGAGATTGCCATGGGCTGCAGTGTAAACAATAGACCACGTGATCGATCCCATACCCAGATAATGCTGAAACACCAGTCTATTTATATAACGCTAAATATTACACCTGGGAGTAAAGAAAAAGAAAGGCGATCGAACACGCAACCATTTATTAGCGACAATTATGTGTAATTGAATTGATTAATAAATATGCCTATTAACATGATTACCTGATTAAAGGTATTACATTTGCTAACATACTAATAATAATCCTTTCATGGACTTTGAACTTCGTTGTTTGAATAAACTTGCAGAAATCACGAATCAACTAATTACATGATGACTACGATGTCCGACGATTTTTTTTATTATTTATTTTTTTTTTTTTCTCGAATTTTTTAATTTTTTTTTTTGATCCACGAGAGACCCGACTTATAATGGAGATCGCGCTATACGCGACCGCGTTATAATGGAGCTGCAGTATATATCCTACACGGTGCATAGTTGCCATGTCGGCCATCTTAGTGTGTACAAGCCATCGGCCAGTTTTATCTTTTATGGCATTTGACACATACCACTAATCAAAGGACTGAAAGTCCTGAAATCCTTCGCAGTTGCGACAAAAAGTATTCTCTCAAAGAGACGTCACAGACTGGAATGCACTCCCTAGTGATTGTGTAAATTCGAACACACTAAATAGTTTCAAAAGTTCACTCAACTCCGCCTGGAAGAAGAGACCCAGCAAATTCAACACGTGAAAATATTGTACAGACATTTTAACCATGATTTAGTTGCGCTCTCCCCCCAGTTTCAAAGACAATTATCCAATTTGACGTCGCTAAAATAGGCCAGTACAAGCCTAGCTTACAAGAAACGGCCTTCAACCAAGGTTGGACCAAGGTAGGTAGAAAATAAAAAAAAGTACTTGCCCAGGTCATAAAGTTACTCGCCCAGTTTTTTTTAAAAAGAAATTGCTATTTCCAGTTTTTGTAATGTTGCATCTTATTTATAAAAAAAAAGCTTTTACATATGATCATTACCAAAACGTATGAGACATATTCACTATTATTGTTATTTATATTTTAAGTATTAAATGAACATAAACAAACAAATAGCAGCGAATTTGCTCAGAGGCTTGCACACTTCTTATTTTCTATAAGCGTTGAGTGACATAGATTTAGTTTAATTTATAGTGGCTATGTTTGCATGCGCTGCGTGCTGCCTTAATTACTAAATTCAATGGTTTCGGACCCGGCGCCGACCGTTTCGTCCCAAGCCGTTATGTTCGGTGCCTGAAATGCGCGTTAACCCAACTGTATACGAGACGATATATGTGGCCGCGTATACACTAGTCTATACTCGCAGTCCTATTATTTGTTAGCCCTGGTCCGCGTAAAGCCGACAAATAATCCGTGAATTAAACTTGCCCGATATGGACCGTGTTCAAAATCGCTAGAGATTCTACCCGTAACCGTGTACATAGACACTGCTTGAATCTTACTTCCCGCAAATTGACGTAAACTGTAAACAACAAATGGTCGCTGAATTAATACCATTTGTTGGCCGTTATCAATGGAATTAATTGGCAATTTCTTCCAAAAAAAATAATCCTGACCTAATCTTTCACTCGCCAAACTGGACGAGTGCCTGTAGAAAGTACTCGACCGCCACAAAAAGCACTCGCCATGGCGAGCTGGGCGAGTGAAATTTCAACCCCTGATTATTGTATCGTTTCAGGTGTGCGAAATGACCTTGTCAATTTGCATAAACTGAAGCCATCACAGGCGCTCGGATTGTTCAACAAAAATAATAGAGTCGCATTTCATCACACTATCGGATTATTTAATGATTAGGATGCATGTTTTGTTGAACGGGTATATAATAAATAGGTTTTTGGATTTGTACGGAAATATATTTCGACGTACTCGTCGTTCGTTTTTCGGCGGAACCTAAAATTATTCAAACTCTAAGACAATGTTTCCTTTGTGAAGTGTATCGTACTGCATTTTCTGTGTAACGTCATTATAGATTAGTTGATGTTTTAAGTAAAATGGACACTGATTAATAATATCGATGGCTCAAGATGATTATTTAAAGCATGCGGTATGTAACTGTCAAAAAACAATGTTTCTGTTTTAAATCATCATCATTTCGCTGTCCAATGTTGGATTTTATCGAGCCATTGACCTATGACTATGTGAACGATTCTGTAATTTGTCGGCATAAAATGGCGGAAACTACTTTTCATGAGACACGAGGTTAATTGTATCAGTGCGCGTGAAAAATAATATACTCAAATTAATACATGTCAGTTTATATTATATTAAATCAGATAAACATTTTGTAATATAAATGTCGTACAGAAAAATTAACAACACATGTATTACACTACACAATATAATGTTAGCTCACTATCAGAACTATTTTTCATGGCGTATAACTACGTATAAATTACATGTGGAGCGGTCAATCATTGCGCTAAAAATATAACCTTCCTAACAAAATATTTATTATGAAACACGACAGTTAATATTTTATAAAATCACAAACTGTTTTTAAAAATATAACTGTAGCTGAAAAAAAATGTAGCTGGCCAAAAATGTGAGTGACACGTTCATAATGCACCGCTCGCTTTGGAACTCTCTCACGTGGCGTAGCTAGAATCATGAAGCATGAAGTACGTTCGTTGGTCGACAATTACTCATTTGCATAAATCATGTGAGGTCTCAAAAACCGTATAAGGACTATATCCAAGCAAATATGCTTGGATAATAATATGACAAACACATGAAATTTGGTGCAACATGATGGGAAGACAGCGTGCTATTTGTTAAAATGTTTGAGAATTCAGTAAAGACTGTGTAACAATAGGAACAATACACATTGCATGAGAAATGACTGGAGAAATGACTGGAGAAATGACTGGAGAAATGGGGCTAATGGAATTTTTTCGTGACCAGGTCCAAGGTTATAAAACATTTCCATTCTCAGTTGTGAGCTGTTCTCAACTTGGCTGACCCAGACTCGCATCAGTTGAGCAGGGAAATGTGCTCTGAAAGGTTTTATCACCTGGAGTTCCTACCCTTACATATTATATGTGACGGTGACTGGAGAAATGGGACATATGGGCTTTGCGACCAGTGCAGATCCAGATCAGCCTGTGCATCCACACAATCTGATCAGGATGTGTACTGTTAGCCATTCCGTCAATGAAACACCTGTCATGCTTCTAACAATATAGATCAGGCTACATGAGTGAGCCATTTGATCAGGAGCGACATTGGTCACAAATCCCATAAGACCCACTTCTCAAGTCACAGCCACATATGCAGAAAACATAATTTGCAACAAAAACAATTTACATTGTCGGATAGTCCATGGTTCAGATACAAGTACATTTATAATCTGGTGTTCGCAATTCATTCAGTATGGTAAAGTCGGCAAGCTGCTAAGAAATAGAATAGAACCTTGCCATGTCTGCAGGAGTGCAATAGCAGATCTGGAACTAGGCCTGATCTAGAGCCAGAGGTGCCAAGAAAAAAAGGTTTTATTGAGTTTTTTTCCCACAATCTCCAATCGGCTAGTACACTCATAGAGACATATGGATTGAAGTTTTCTTTTAACAAAATCAGTAATGATTCCTTGAATGCATAGGCTGATGTGGGACTACACTGGTCGCAAACTCGAGCCCCGAGTCACGGTAAGGCAGATTGATTTATTTGGGGATTATAGTCTTCTCAACACTAAAATTGCAATAAAACTTTCAGCACTGAAAGACAGTATCCTGACTTGGGGCCAAGCACCCTTACTACACCAGCTCCCTTCAGCACAAGTGTGAAAATGAAAGTGAATGTGTTTTAACGTCCAAGCAACAGCTATAAGGCCATATAGAGACGGCACCACAGTTTAAAGTCTCATCCAACATGAATAGGAAAGGGAGGAAAGGGAGGCGAGTCTGTCAGACTGCATGTCTATGCCCGCTACAAACTTACGGAGAGCTGCAGTTGTTCATAGTAGCTACATATTCGATGATAAACAAAATAGACCATACAGCAATCAATTAACAACAACAGGCCCATTAGTATGTCTGAAAATTGCCCGAGGCCCGAAGATAGACACTATTAAATATTACTGTGCAGGATAGATGTATATCAAATGTTACATTGCCAGACATGTGTGGATAGACACTGTCAAATGTTACTTTACCAGGCATGTGCACATAGGCACCACTATTACTTGTTGCATTACCAGACATGTGTAGATAGATACACTGTCAAATGTTACATTGCCAGCCATGGGTATATAGACACAGTCAAATGTTACATTGCCGTACCTGTGTGATAGACACTGTCAAATGTTACACTGCCAAATGTTACATCACCAGATAAGTGTGGATAGGCAGTCTCAAATGTTGTATTGCCAGAGATGTGTAGATAGACACTGTCAAATGTTACATTACCAAACCTAAGTGGATAAGTAAAGTAAAATACTTTATTTACAGAGGAAGCTCAATTGGTAACCAAATCTTCCTTGAGGTCCTCTTATACTAATCTACAGTACATATATATGTAACATTAGTATACAACATTAAATGTAAATCAACATGATAATAAACATCAAAGTACAATTTTCTGTTATCAATATTTAAATATTTCTTTATTCTGCCTAATAGATACAATAGTGAGTTGCATTTTTTGAGAATTGTGTCAATCTGATGATCCCATGAGAGGGAATCATCAATTTGAACACCTAGTAGTTTTTCAGTTGAGGTGTATTGGATTATGTCGTCTTTTACAATAATATCAGGGAATTTATCTTTATTTGATTTTAGTTTATGCTTTGTTGAGAGAATCATTGTTTTTGTTTTTCCAACATTGATAGTCATTGCATTATTGTCACACCAAGAAGCTATATTTACAAGGTCGCTATTTATCTCAGTAGCCAGTGATTCAGGGGAAGAACTGCTTGTGCTTATTATATCATCCGCAAACATATCAGTGCTGCAGGAATTTAGACACAGGGGAAGATCATTTATGTACAATATAAACAAATGGGGGCCTAGTACAGAGCCCTGAGGGACACCGGACACAATTTCAGACAACTTTCCAGGAACGCTAACTTGTGTTCGTTTGGAAAGATAGGATGCAAACCAAGTTACTGTATTCTCACTACATTTATACTTCTTCATTTTTTTCAATAGGATATTATGATTAACTAGGTCAAATGCTTTAGTAAGATCCAGAAACACGGTACATACAATATTGCCCTCGTCGATCACTGTAATCCATTCATCAATAATTTGCATTAGCGCAGTTTGGCAAGAGTGCTCCTTTTGAAAACCTGATTGCCTGTCTTGAATGATTTGGTATGTATCTAAGAACTGCTTTAATGCTGAACAAACATGTTTTTCAATAATTTTAGACAGAATTGGAAGTACATGTATAGAGATGGGTCGATAATTAGTCATGTTTTGAACCTTTTTGTGTGAATTGGTGTAATATTTTTTTTTTTAAGATCATCAGGAAATATGCCAGTATTAATGCTTTTATTAAAGATATTTGCTAAAACAGGAGAAACTATTTCAGAGACTAGTTTTAAGAATTTAACACTAATGCCATCTAGCCCAGTAGATTTAGAGTCATCCATATTTTGTATTTGCTCTTCGATAAAAGTAGAAGCGATTAATGGTATCGTAAATCTAGTGTTTTCGGGAAATTTTGTCTGTATGTAGTTGTTAAGCACGTCACTGTCTTGACAATTTACTTCTTGTATATGACTTGCATCATAGATTTGGAAAACAGAAACAAAAAACTTGTTGACTGCTGTTGCCGTTTCCAAAGGGGCAGTGATCTAATTATCAGATTCATCACATATAAAGTTAGTATGGGTATTGTTTAATTTCCCAGAAAATTGATTTAAAGTTGTTTTGGGTTCGATTTACTGTTATTTATTGTCTTCTCATAATATGAAGTTTTAGCTTCCTCAAAGTTCTTTTGTTTTGTTCCGCCATAGTTTGAAATTTGAGGTGTCTCGTATTTTATGATAAAGATCCCGTTTCTGTTCAGCTTCCCTAATGGCAGTTGAGTACCATGAAGGCTGGTAAATTCATTTCACACGTTTTTTTACATATGGGTGCATGATCGTTTAAAATTGAAAACATTTGTAAACAAGAAACGAGGCAAAGCCACGAAGGCCAGGTTTTTTCCAAGCATAGACACTTGGATAACATAATTATACCGACTTTTTGCAGACTAGATGGCCGTGGCCTGCACGTCACGCCTTGGGGCGAGGCATGGACACTAAACAAGAGGGCCACGATGGCCCTAATTCGCTCACCTGACTCCATGAACACCAGAGGAGAATGTGACATCGAGTTCATGTGTTTTAAAAAAATTGTGCTATTTTTAGATGGCGGTCATCTTGGATTAAGCGATGACTCTCATTTTACCAAATCTGAAAGTGCTTCACCCAAGGATCTTAACTTACTATAAAGTTTGGCCAGCATCGGCCACGTGGTTCCTGAGAAAAAGACGTTCAAAATCTCGAATAAATGGACCTTTTGGCGGCCAACATGGATGACATAATCGTCCGATTCCGACAAACATTGCACCAGAGCAATCGCCTCATCGATACCTTCAATTAGATATATGACATGAGCATATTCAGTCAAAAATAAAATTTGACCCCACGGGCTACGCCCATTTTTGACACCGGGGTCACCATTTTAACACCTTTGAAAGAGCATTCTACATCGATCATTCCTACCAAGTTTCGTCAAAATCCGGCTGGCGGTTCATGAGAAGAAGATTTTTTAAGAATTTGTGCTACTTTTAGACGGCGGCCATCTTGGATTAGCGACGACCTCCGTTTTAACAAATCAAAAAAGACTTCACCCATGGACCATAACTGTGAAGTTTGGCCACCATGGGCCAAGCGGTTCGTGTGAAGAAGAATCCAATTTCGACAAAAAATGTACCAGAGCGATTGCCATTTTCGGTCAAAAATAAATTTTGACCCCAATTTGACCCCACGGGCCACACCCATTTTTGACCCCGGGGTCACCATTTTCGCAACTTTGAAAGAGCATTGTACATCGATCATTCCTACCAAGTTCCGTCGAAATCCGGCTAGCGGTTCAGGAGAAGAAGATTTTTTAAGAATTTATGCTATTTTTAGATGGCGGCCATCTTGGATTAGCGATGACCGCCATTTTAACAAATCTGAAAAAGCTTCACCCATGGTTTTAAGTTTGGCTACCATGGGCCAAGCGGTTCATGAAGAAGAATTTTGAAATCTCTAATAAATGAACAACCTTTTGACATTTTGGCGGCCATCTTGGATGACATAACCATCCGATTTCGACAAATAATGCACCAGAGCGATCGCCTCGTTGATACCTTCGATTTGGTATATAACATGACCATATTTGGTCAAAAATAAAATTTTACCCCAATTTGACCCCAGGCCACGCCCATTTTTGACCCCGGGGTCACCATTTTAACAACATTGAAAGAGCATCGTACATCGATCATTCCTACCAAGTTTTGTCGAAATCCGGTTGGCAGTTCTTGAGAAGATTTTTGAAGAATTTGTGCTATTTTTAGACAGTGGCCATCTTGGTTAACGAGGAGAAGACGTTTTGAAAATGTTCACGGACGACGACGGACACATTGCGGTAACAATAGCTCACATGAGCTTCGCTCAGGTGAGCTAAAAAAGAGATATAGTAATTGGAAAAAGTTTAACCAAAAAACTTTAACCAGACACACGGACGGACGGACGGACGGACGGCACGGACGGACGGACGGACGGACGGACGGACGGACGGACGGACGGACGGACGGACGGACGGACGTTCAAACATTTGAGAGTTATGAGGCACCGCTATATAAAAGATCAAAGGGTTAGCTCCTAAATATCAAAGAGTTAGCTCCTAAATTTATGAGGCACCGACAATATCAAAGAGATCAAAGGTACTAACCCTTACCCTAAGCTCCTAAACCCCCGATGTTGGCCCGGACGGACGGACGAACGGACATTCAAACATTTGGGAGTTATGAGCTTTTTGTTCTTTAAAAGATCAAAGGATTAGCTCCTAAAGATCAATGGAATTACGAGCTTACCGACTATAACAAAGGAATCCTTTGTTACTAACCCTTACCCTAAGCTCCTAAACCCCCGATGTTGGCCCGGACGGACGGACGGACGGACGGACGGACACACTGCGGGGTAGTTGTGTGACAATGCTGCTTGTGTGGCAACAAATTTTACTTCTGTGTCAATTCAAAAAGTGTACGCACGGCACCATACATCCAAGCGTCTCATATCCTCGGAGCTACAGATTCGTAAACCAGACAATGTTGAAGATTTACGGTATCGTCCAAACTCCATTATGTCCATGGACCCTAATAGCATCCAAATGACCGAGAGTGTCCAACTTACTTCTGCTGCGATTTTTGGGAGACTTCTGCTGCAATTTTTGGGACACATTGAAACAGTCACACAGGCTACTTTTTAGACGATTTAGACACATTTTCTTGTGTGACAGTCACACAAGATCAATTTGCAGCACAAGCATACTTTTTTCTCAGAAATTGCAGCACAAGCATACCCTCGTCAACTCGGAGGACGGTACGGACGGACGGAGACGGTCGGATCGGACGGACGGACGGGTACGGACGGCGGTACGGACGTGAGACGGAGGAGGAATACGGACGGACGGACGGATATGGCGGGACGTTCTATGCCAAAATGCCGACAATATAGCGCTTTCCGCAAGCGGGCATGACAATGATGATAAACACCCATGTGAAGTATCAAGGTAATGGGTGAAGCAGTTGCAGAGATGTAGACACGAAAAAACTTTAACAAAAACTAGAAAATGTGTTCATAGAACACGGATGCCCCACATATCGCTTTGATAATAAATGAGGCTAAATTCCAAGTTAAATTTTTTTTTAGCCGAGCGTTAAAGTATTTGAAGCACCAAGTATGTGACCTTGACCCTGGGCTTGGCGGGGGCAGGACAAACGTGGATTTGGCACAGGACAGTAGAGGACCATTAGAGCAATGCGTATATGAAGTATGAAGCTGATCCGTGAAAGGGAACAGAAATTATAAGATATTTACCTGAGCGTTAAAGTTTTTGAAGCACCAAGTATGTGACCTTGACCCTGGGCTTGGCGGGGGCAGGACGAACGTGGATTTGGCACAGGGCGGTAGAGTACCATTAGAGCAATGTGTATATGAAGTATGAAGCTGATCCGTGAAAGAAAACAGAAATTATAAGATATTTACCTGAGCGTTAAAGTTTTTGAAGCACTAAGTATGTGACCTTGACCCTGGGCTTGGTGGGGGTAGGACAAATGTGGATTTGGCACAGGACAGTAGAGGACCATTAGAGCAATGCGTATATGAAGTATGAAGCTGATCCGTGGAAGGAAACAGAAATTATAAGATATTTACCCGAGCGTTAAAGTTTTTGAACCACCAAGTATGTGACCTTGACCCTGGGCTTGGCAGGGGCAGGACAAACGTAGATTTGGCACAAGGCAGTAAAGGACCATTAGAGCAATGCGTATATGAAGTATGAAGCTGATCCGCTAAAGAAAACAGAAATTATACGATATTTACCTGAACGTTAAAGTTTTTGAAGCGCTAAGTATGTGACCTTGACCCTGGGCTTGGCGGGGGCAGGACGAATGTGGATTTGGCACAGGACAGTAGAGGACCATTAGAGCAATGTGTATATGAAGTATGAAGCTGATCCATGGAAGGAAACAGAAATTATAAGATATTTACCCGAGCGTTAAAGTTTTTGAATCACCAAGTATGTGACCTTGACCCTGGGCTTGGCGGGGGCAGGACGAACGTGAATTTGGCACAGGGCGGTAGAGGACCATTAGAGCAATGTGTATATGAAATACACTGCAGCTCCATTATAACGCGGTCACGTATAGCGCGATCTCCATTATAACGCGGGTCTCTCGAGGATCCCAAAAAAATCGAGAAAAAAATTATTAAAAAAAAACAAAGAAAAAAAAATATAAAAAAAATCGTCGGACGTCGTAGTCATCGTGTAATTAGTTGATTCGTGATTTCTGCAAGTTTATTCAAACAACGAAGTTCAAAGTCCATGAAAGGATTATTATTAGTATGTCAGCAAATGTAATACATGTACCTTTAATCAGGTAATCATGTTAATAGGCATATTTATTAATCAATTTAATTACACATAATTGTCGCTAATAAATGGTTGCGTGTTCGGTATAATATTTAGCGTTCTATAAATAGACTGGTGTTTCATAATGATCTGGGTCAGGGTATGGGATCACCTGGTCTATTGTTTACACTGCAGCCCACGGCAATCTCGCTTAAATCGTAAATTTCATTCATCAATATGACTTGCAGCGTAAACAATAGATCACGTGACCCCACATCCTGAGATTATGCACGTATCAACCGCATGAATAGGCAGGACACGTGACCATAGGCATTATTTATTATGAATTAATCCGTTTAAGCGTCTGTTGATCGCGAGTAGTATACATTGTAATAAGCGTCTGTCTATCGCGAGCACTATACAACGTAATAAGCATGATTTTATAAATAACTTGTATGTTTAATATATTAATACATACAAGTTTGTATGTCATAGGCATAATTAATAATTACTTTAACTTCTGTTCAAATGACATGATTTTATATGGGTCCGTTGCTAATGGAATTCCCGCAATAGTTGGTAACCGAAATGCGAATGATACCAGTAACCCGTGCAGTACCAGTACCCGTGCATGTCCCGAAATTTTATAACGCTGTCGGATTTGATCGCGGTTTGAAATCTTGGACCCCGACCACCGCGTTATAATGGAGCTGCAGTGTATGAAGCTGATCCGTGAAAGAAAACAGAAATTATAAGATATTAACCTGAGCGTTAAAGTTTTTGAAGCACCAAGTATGTGACCTTGACCCTGGGCTTGGCGGGGGCAGGACGAACGTGGATTTGGCACAGGGTGGTAGAGGACCATTAGAGCAATGTGTATATGAAATATGAAACTGATCCGTGAAAGAAAACAGAAATTATAAGATATTTACCCGAGTGTTAAAGTTTTTGAAGCACCAAGTATGTGACCTTGACCCTGGGCTTGGCGGGGGCAGGATAAATGTGGATTTGGCACAGGGCGGTAGTGAACCATCAGAGCAATGTGTATATGAAATATGAAGCAGATCGGTCGAAGGATGAAGAAATTATGAGACATTTACCCGAGTGTTAAAGTTTTGTTACGGACGGACGGACGGACGGACGGACGGACGGACGGACGGACGGACGGGAGAACGGGACGCACGTTCCTACGAATGAATACTTGTTGGGTTTTTACTGTATAAAAATACCCAACAAGAGTACTCAACACTATCCTAACCCTACCCAATAAGATCCCCGTATGCTTACAACAAGTACCCATTCGTGTGTGCGGACGGACGGACGGACGGACGGACGGACGGACGGACGGCGGACGTTCAAACATTTGGGAGTTATGAGGCACCGCTATATAAAAGATCAAAGGGTTAGCTCCTAAATATCAAAGAGTTAGCTCCTAAATTTATGAGGCACCGACAATATCAAAGAGATCAAAGGTACTAACCCTTACCCTAAGCTCCTAAACCCCCGATGTTGGCCCGGACGGACGGATGGACGGACGTACGGACGGACGTTCAGACGGACGGACGGACGGACGTTCAAACATTTGGGAGTTATGAGGCACCGCTATATAAAAGATCAAAGGGTTAGCTCCTAAATATCAAAGAGTTAGCTCCTAAATTTATGAGGCACCTACAATATCAAAGAGATCAAAGGTACTAACCCTTACCCTAAGCTCCTAAACCCCCGATGTTGGCCCAGACGGACGGACGGACGGACGGACGGACGGACGTTCAAACATTTGAGAGTTATGAGGCACCGCTATATAAAAGATCAAAGGGTTAGCTCCTAAATATCAAAGAGTTAGCTCCTAAATTTATGAGGCACCGACAATATCAAAGAGATCAAAGGTACTAACCCTTACCCTAAGCTCCTAAACCCCCGATGTTGGCCCGGACGGACGGACGGACGGACGGACGGACGGACGGACGGACGTTCTTACTTTCAGGTAACTATGTGGCTTATCGCATGTTAAATATTAGCCACATAAAACCACTTTTAGCCACATAAAACGATATCTTAGGTGGCTAATTGTAACCAACCCTATCCTTTAACAAGTCCATAACCCTGTGAGGCTAGCCACATAAGTACCTGAATGTCTGCCCGGACGGACGGACGGACGGACGGACGGACGGACGGACGGACGGACGGACGGACGGACGGACGGACGGACGGAGGGACGGACGTTCAAACATTTGAGAGTTATGAGGCACCGCTATATAAAAGATCAAAGAGTTAGCTCCTAAATATCAAAGAGTTAGCTCCTAAATTTATGAGGCACCGACAATATCAAAGAGATCAAAGGTACTAACCCTTACCCTAAGCTCCTAAACCCCCGATGTTGGCCCGGACGTTCAGACGGACGGACGGACGGACGGACGGACGGACGGACGGACAAGGGTAACACTAAATGCCCCCTCCACTATCGTGGTGGGGCATAAAAATATTCCAAAGGGTGTTCGAGTTATGCTCTGGATACGAAATCAGAGCATGAAACAACAAAGGGAGATAAGTAAACAAGAATTCCGTGGAATCAAATGCCTCGCCTTGTCCAGCCTTGACCTCGAGCCTGGGCCCGAAAGCAATTTTCACTGGCCCGAACATATTATACAATTATTGACTAGTGAGCCATGGAATATCAGATTATATTCTATGGCTCACTAGTCAATAATTGTTTTATTATATGATAATAGTCTGTATATAGCACTTACGACCTTATGCTACTAAATAAAAATTTAAAAAGAATTTGAGAAAAAAAAATGAAAAAAAAAAATGGAAAAAAAGTTTAAAAATTAAAAATAATAATGCTTGCCACTGGAGCCGAGAATTTTTTGTTAATAGTCCTATATTTATCTACATATATCTGCACAGGTCCACATAATGCCGCAATATTTTCAACACCTTTTACGGAAATGTAATATACAATGTAGTAATTTACCTGTATAAATTACCTGTGGTCAGATAGTGGTCAAGACTGGATATTTGCACATGCAAGCACATGCACAGGTGAATGGTTCTCCCAGTCTCTATTGTTCAACCGGAGAAGGCTATTGTTCTCTCTACAGGTAAGGTGTACAGAGCACACGAGAAAACGGGTCTTCATGCATTATTGTCCAGTTTGTAGAGTGCGCAAAACAAACAAGAGGGCCATGATGGCCCTAATTCGCTCACCTGACTCCATGAACACCAGAGGAGAATGTGACATTGAGTTCATGTGTTTTAAAAAAATTGTGCTATTTTTAGATGGCGGTCATCTTGGATTAAGCGATGACTCTCATTTTACCAAATCTGAAAATGCCTCACCCAGCATCGGCCATGTGGTTCCTGAGAAAAAGACGTTAAAAATCTTGAATAAATGGACCTTTTGGTGGCCATCATGGATGACATAATCATCCGATTCCGACAAATAAAAGAACGACCTTTTGACATTTCGGCGGCCATCTTGGATGACATAACAATCCGATTTGGACAAAAAATGTACCAGAGTGATCGCCTCATTGATACCTTCGATTTGATATATAACATGACCATATTCGGTCAAAAATAAAATTTGACCCCATGGGCCACGCCCATTTTTTAACAACTTTGAAAGAGCATTGTACATCGATCATTCCTACCAAGTTTCGTCGAAATCCGGCTAGCGGTTCATGAGAAGAAGATTTTTTAAGAATTTATGCTATTTTTAGACGGCGGCCATCTTGGATTAGCGATGACCTCCATTTTAACAAATCTGAAAAGGCTTCACACATGGACCATAACTTTTAAGTTTGGCTACCATGGGCCAAGCGGTTCATGTGAAGAAGAATTTTGAAATCTCTAATAAAAGAACGACCTTTTGACCTTTCGGCCGCCATCTTGGATGACATAACAATCCGATTTCGACAGAAAATGCACCAGAATGATCGCATCATTGATACCTTCAATTTGATATATGACATGACCATATTCGGTCAAAAATAAAATTTGACCCCAATTTGACCCCACGGGCCACGCCCATTTTTGACCCCGGGGTCACCATTTTAACAACTTTGAAAGAGCAATGTACATCGATCATTCCTACAAAGTTTCGTCGAAATCCGGCAAGCGGTTCAGGAGAAGAAGATTTTTTAAGATTTTTTAAGATGCTATTTTTAGATGGCGGCCATATTGGATTAGCGATGACCTCCATTTTAACAAATCTGAAAAGGCTTCATCCATGGACCATAACTTTTAAGTTTGGCTACCATGGGCCAAGCGGTTCATGTGAAGAAGAATTTTGAAATCTGTAATAAAAGAACGACCTTTTGACCTTTCGGCGGCCATCTTGGATGACCTAACCATCCGATTTCGACAAAAAATGCACCAGAGTGATCGCCTCGTTGATACCTTCAATTTGATATATGACATGACCATATTTGTTCAAAAATAAAAATTTGACCCCAATTTGACCCCACGGGCCACGCCCATTTTTGACCCCGGGGTCACCATTTTAACACCTTTGAAAGAGCATTGTACATCGATCATTCCTACCAAGTTTTGTCGGAATCCAGCTAGCGGTTCATGAGAAGAAATTTTTTTAAGAATTTATGCTATTTTTAGACAGCGGCCATCTTGGATTAGCGATGACCTCCATTTTAACAAATCTGAAAATGCTTCACCCATGGACCATAACATTTAAGTTTGGCTACCATGGGCCAAGCGGTTCATGTGAAGAAGAATTTTGAAATCTCTAATAAAAGAACAACCTTTTGACCTTTCGGCGGCGGCCATCTTGGATGGCCTAACCATCCGATTTCGACAAAAACTGCACCAGAGTGATCGCCTCGTTGATACCTTCAATTTGATATATGAAATGACCATATTCAGTCAAAAATAAAATTTGACCCAGAGTTGTCATTCTTGTGCGCGACACACCTCCGGGTCGTGGTCTATGCATGTGTGAAGTTTCATGAAAATATTCCAAAGGGTGGTCGAGTTATGCTCCGGACAGGAAATCAGTGCGCGAAAACAAAAAAGGGAGATAACCAAAAAATTAGCTATGCAAGAGTTGTCATTCTTGTGCATGACACACCTTCGGTTCGTGGTCTAATTGAATGTGTGAAGTTTCATAAAAATATTCCAAAGGGTGGTTGAGTTATGGTCAATCAGTGCGCGAAACAAAAAAGGGAGATAACTAAAAAATTAGCTATGCAAGAGTTGTCATTCTTGTGCGCGACACACGTTCGGGTCGTGGTCTATGCATGTGTGAAATTTCATGAAAATATTCCAAAGGGTGGTCGAGTTATGCTCCGGACACGAAATCAGTGCGCGAAACAAAAAAGGGAGATAACTAAAAAATTAGCTAAGCAAGAGTTGTCATTCTTGTGCGTGACACACCTCCGGGTCGTGGTCTATGCATGTGTGAAGTTTCATGAAAATATTCCAAAGGGTGGTCGAGTTATGCTCCGGACAGGACATCAGTGTGCGAAAACAAAAAAGGGAGATAACTCAAAAATTAGCTATGCAAGAGTTGTCATTCTTGTGCATGACACACCTTCGGTTCGTGGTCTAATTGAATGTGTGAAGTTTCATAAAAATATTCCAAAGGGTGGTCGAGTTATGGTCAATCAGTGCGCGAAACAAAAAAGGGAGATAACTCAAAAATTAGCTATGCAAGAGTTGTCATTCTTGTGCGCGACACACGTTCGGGTCGTGGTCTATGAATGTGTGAAGATGAAAATATTCCAAAGGGTGTTCGAGTTATGCTCCGGACAAGAAATATCTGCGGCGGACGCGGATGCGGATGCGGCCTCTGTCAAATCCATAGTATCCCCCGACGGAGTCCGGGGGATACAATTACCCCTAAGGCTACAAAAAATTAATGTTTAGATTCTCATCAAAATTTTGGGGGAAAATGGGGCGGGTGGGACACTTTTATATTTTATTTTTTATTTTCAGGCAATACTAAAACGAGGTGTTGAATGGCAAGGCGCAGTTGCGTGCAATAGTATTTTGTAATAACATGTTCAGATAAAAAGCTGTGGGAGCGGTATAATAATACGCGGGCCGCATCATTCTCGTAAATTTAACCAAATGTTTGTAATTTTTTTTTTATTTTTTTTAAATAAAAATCCTTTGGGCGGGCCGTTTTATTAGAGGCGGGCGGGGATGAGAATCTAAACATTAATTTTTTGTAGCCTAATACAGCGTAATGTAACAGTTCCACACTTAATATGGAATAGTCCGTGTCAGTTACTTGTAACTTGGGGATGAAATGTGTAATATTAAATATTACAAACACGGATAACCACAGTGCATGGGTTCTTTATTAGGTTTGAGGCGGCTTTCAGCTGCGCCGAAAACCTATTGTATTCGTTGTTTTTGTTTTTTTATTCAGCCGTTCAGTCTACAGCCCAAACCGCTGGTCGGATCGACTTCAAATTTTGCATGCCGATTCGGATCAAGTGTGAGCAGAGACTCAGAGATTTTCAGAAATATCTTAATGCCACTTTCCACGAAACCGGAAGTGACGTCATATTTTCTATAACTTTCTATAACTTCCTTATTTTCCATCCAACCGATTTCAAAAATTCTTTTTGAATTGGAAAGCTGACAACATTCTCTATCTCGACCTCGCTGACAGTTCTCGGCTATCTGGTCAAATAAGAGAGCTATAGGCATTTGAAGTTGAAAAATGTACATACTTTTCAACGATTTTGCCGAATTTTTGCCGAATTTCGGCTGATAACGGGTGGTCTTTACAAACGTTTTCCAATTTGTACAGTAATGTCAGCAACATAATTTCTTGCCAGTGTGATAGGGGAGTGTCAGGTGCATAAAAGATGATAATTTTCAGAGCTCTATCTTGACTACTTCCGGTTCTATTGGATGTCAAAGATGAACGTCTTTTTTTCAAGTTTTCAAAATAGAGCAAACGGATGTGACGTCAGCTTCGTTATTTATCAATAGATTTCAAAATTTCTTGCTGCGGTCGATATTTCAGTCCTTTAGCTAAAACTTTCCCGCTTTGTGCCCGGCCTATGGTGAAAAACAAACGAAAACTTCACTGGCGGAATATTGCATATTTCCGTTTTATTAGGTGTATTTACAAATGGCGTAAACTGCCATTTAAGGGCGATAACTATCGAAAAATAATCATCCGCTGACTTACGGGCTCCCTCCATCTACACCAAACCGCTGGTCGGATCGACTTCAAATTTTGCATACCGATTCGGATCAAGTGTGAGCAGAGACTCAGATATTTTCAGATATCTTTTAATGCTACTTTCCACGAAAACGGAAGTGACGTCATACTTCCTATAACTTCCTTATTTTCCAACCGATTTCAAGAATTCTTTTTGCATTGGAAAGCTGACAAAATTTTCTATCTCAGATTCGCTGACAGTTTTCGGCTATCTGCTCAAATAAAAGATCTATATGCATTTGAATTTGAAAAATGTACATACTTTTCAACGATTTTGCCGAATTTCGGCTGATAACGGGTGAGTCTTTACAAACGTTTTCCAATTTCGTACGTACTGTCAGCAACATATTTCTTGCCAGGGTGATAGGGTAGTGTCAGCCGCATGAAAGATGATAATTTTCAGAGCTATATCTTGACCACTTACGGCTCTATTCGATGTCAAAGATGAACGTATTTTTTCAAGTTTTCAAAAAATAGAGCAAACGGATGTGACGTCAGCTTCGTTATTTATCATTCGATTTCAATTGTTTTTGCTGTAGTCGATATTTCAGTCCTTTAGCTAAAACTTTGGCTGAGGATCGAACCCGGTATCCCTCGCTCCGAGTCCATCGCTCTACCTCTAAGCCAACCGGCCCCACATCGGTGTGATGATGTGAACACAATAATGTTGGACTGTTCATTCTAAAACTTCATAAATTCTTTTTGTAACCGATAGTTTACACCTTGGGCTAAAGCTTAGTTACACATGAAATCAATGTTTGAGGCTCAAACCGTTGATGCAGCTCAAGCTGCTCTAGTTTTATTTTAAAATCCTCAGAAATGGCGAGTCTTAAATACGCTAAAGCCACTCTATATATAAACCGCTCTACAGCTATCGAGACCTTCACCTGTAAACAATTACCATGCGCGTGTTATGAAAAATCGATACATGGAGAAATGTACGACCAAACACACAGTGACCAAACACACAACGATTTATTACCCGACAATGTTTGTTAACACGGATATGCCCCGGATATGTGTCATAAAATTGACATTACTTTGTCAACATAGTTACATTTACACGGTTGATACGGAAATAGCAGCAAATAGGTGATTTTTCTCGGACCGATTTTTAAGACTAGTTTTCAAATCTCAGTCGGTCTGAGATTTCAAAAATCGGTCCAGAACCGATAAACTGAAAATTTTAGAAGCCCTGGAGACTCTAGAGCATGTGCACATGTCCCTTACCAGAATTACAATTTTTTGCGTGCAAAGTATATTATCAGGATTGTTTGTGTAAATATGATCAATTAATGTCTGTTTTGTCATTAACTCGGGTTGCGGACTTAACTAAAGATACATGACCACGCAGCAGGTTACACTGTACTACAACTTTTCATTTTCTGTCATGCCTTATATGAGCCATATGTCTACCCACTAACGAGTTATTTTTAATTACGGCGCGTGTTAATTGGTGTTAAATCGCATATTATATGCCGCGACCAGAAAGGGTATTTTCCGACCTCGTGCTATTTTTACCAATACGCGTCACGTGACACGGTCAATCATATCACATCTTTGACATGCGCAGTGAAGTATCTGAAGCTGAGAAGAAAAATCTCTATTCGAGTCCAAATCTAAATCTCCACGTAACTCTTTCCGTTTGGTGATCTGGTCGCCAATATTAACCACTCTCTCTCTCTCTGTACTGCCTGTCCCTCAGACATTTCGCCTTTCTTTTGGCCGACGCTGTTTCATACAATTTCCGTCCTGGACGTTTCGACATGTTGATATTCTTGTTTACATATTGGGAAGCCTACTGGCGCGCGTGGTATACTGCGCATGCGCACCGCAAGCCGTGATGTGAAAGTCGTCGTCCCCGCACATTATCAAAATAGACTGTTACCGCCGCGCGCCGCTAACAGTAAATTGATAATTAATAAATGATTATATTTGTATAGCGGGCACTCGTAATTTTTAGAACTGGTGGAATAGTGACATAATTATACACTTATTTAATTCCTATAAAGAACATTTTGTGCCTACTGCGTGGGCATGTACCTTTAACTGCGTTAAGTTGTTAGTGCTCACAATTTCTAACCACCTTTTGTTGTTACTACCTGGGAGTAGGAGGTTAAAATTGAAATCTCCCAACAATATAAATTCTTTATCTTGAGCCGAAACCCTATCAAGTACCATATCCATGCATTCTAGCCAGTCATTATTGGCAGCGGGTGGCCGATACACGTAGCCAAAAATTAATAACTTTTGTTTATTAAGTCTAATTTCTAGGAATAATGATTCAATATCAGTGGACTCGATATCCTGCAGACGGACACAGTGTATTGACTGCTTTACATAGATAATCTGACCTCCACCATTCATAGGCAGCGGAAGCCAAACATTATTGGGGGGGGCCCGATAACGCTAGGTGGGTCCGTGGGAATTTTTTGAAATCCAAGTGGTGTGAAACGCCATTTCCTGCATTCTCAGCAAAGTTCTCAGCAAAGTTCCCAGTACTCATGATTACACAAATATATTAGAATAAAAAATCCAAAATTTACAGAATTATTGGGGGGGACTAGGCCAGCCCCCCGGCCCCCCCCCCTGCCATTGCTGGGTCTGTCCTTCAGGTACATATCATAGTTACTGATCTCAAAACTGCTCACTAAGAAACGTTTCACATATACACAATACATCAAGTTCAGGGTGTTCACTATAGAGATGTCGTATTTCGTCAAGTTTTGGGTATAGATAGTGAATATTGAGGTGGGCAATATGTAAACCTTTTTTTTTTATACTAGCCGTTGTCACTGCATATCTGTTTATGCACATTGTTAGGTTTAATTGAGTTAGTGCCGGTATTTGCTGTCACTGATTGGGTTGAGTCACTCTGTAATGTACAATCACTTGTGGGAATGGATGCAGTACATACGGTATCTGCATTTTTTTAGTGTTCCTGTTCCTGGGAGCTCAGTACCTCCGCGATGGTAATGACTCCCTTGCTGTTTAGAGCCAGTATGGCTCTCCCGGTATGCCCCCTGTGTCCACGATGGTTGGTCGTACTCGCTCCTCCCATAGTTCCTCCCGACCCCAAAGTTCCTATTTGAGTGATTTTGTTGACCAGCCGATGTAGTAGTGCGGTCTGATGACTCTGTACGGAATATGCAACACATCACATAACTTCTTCCGGATATTTGTGCCAAGTTTGTTGCCACCTTTTGAGTTTAGGTGTATGTCGTCTCTGTAGAGAGTACTGTCTGGTACACCATCTGTCATAAATGTATTGGTGTTGTCCATGAAGTGATAGCCCGGTCTCCACTAAAGCTTAGCCAACTTTGTGAGCAAGCTATACTAGACCACAGTCAATCAGGTAAGTTACCAGAACAAGGCTACAGCCCTCTAAACCCAATGCCTGAAATTACAATATTTGTACAAGGTATTCACAAGCTACTCAAGGGCCTGAACCCATACAAGGCAGCCGGACCATATCAGATCAAGCTGTTAATCCTACAGCAGCTCAGATGAAATAGCACCTATACTAACCGTTATATTCCATGAATCTCTCTCCACAGGTAACGTGCCCCAAGACTGGTCCGAGGCAAATGTTAGTCCTTTATTCAAGAAAGGTGAGAGGTGTTTAACATCCAATGACAGACCGATCTCCCTTACTTGCATTTGCTGTAAGCTTATGGAACATATTGTTACCACTAATCTCATGTCACATCTAGACAATAACAATATCCTGTATGACCTACAGGTCCAAGAGATCATGTGAGACGCAGCTGGTGTCATTGGTAAATGACCTTGCCAGGAATCTACAAGAAGGTAAGCCGACTGTCCTTGTGCTACTAGACTTCAGTAAGGCATTTGACAAGGTCAGTCACCCCAAACTCAGAGGGAGTAACCTCGCGTGGATCCAGGCATTTCTGGCAGGCAGGTCTCAGAGGGTAGTGATTGAGAACGTTGCATCGGATTCAGTCCCAGTAACTCCTGGCGTACCACAAGGATCAGTTCTCAGTCCTATTCTCTTTTTATTATATATAAATGACCTGCCTCAAGACATTGCCTCCATAGTGCGCTTGTTTGCTGATGACACTGCTGCATATCTTGCCATTTCTCACGAAGCAGACTCTCTAACACTGCAAAATGACCTCGATCGACTCCATCAGTGGGAGCTCCAGTGGGATATGGAGTTTAATCCAGGTAAGTGTAACGTAATATACATCACCAAAGCCTGTTCTCCTATCCCAACCACATATACATTGCACGGACAGGTGCTTGAAGCAGTCAAGCACTCCAGGTACCTTGGCGTTGATATTAATGAAGACCTATCATTTAACCATCACATTGATAAGGTTACCACATCTGCAAATAAGGCATTAGGTTTCATCAAAAGGAACATTAAACCTAAACACCAGGGTATACTCCAGACTGCTTATAAGTCACTTGTCCGTCCAATATTGGAATATGCATCCCCTGTATGGAGTCCCTACACTAATAAAAACATCCATAAACTGGAAATGGTGCAGCATAGAGCAGCAAGATGGGCTACAAATAACTACTCCACATATGCGAGTGTCTCACTCATGCTGTGTGCACTGGGATGGCGCACTCTCGAAAACAGGCGAGCGGATGCTCGATTATGTCTTTTTTATAAGATTGTCCATGAGCTTGTTGCCGTTCCAGTGCCACCACAACTCCAGCACCCGATAAGACCAACTCGACAGTCTCACCCCCTCGCATATAGACAGATACAGGCCATTGCAGACTACTACAAATTTTCATTCTTTCCCCTGGCTGTTGTGGAGTGGAATAGACTCCCGCATAACATTATACTCCACTACAGCCCTTAATTTGGAACCACTGTTTTAATCCCTTTTTAATCTCACTTTGATCTAATCGATCTCTTAACCTATATAACACTATCACCTGTACATTCCACTCCATTACTTTCTTACTTTTGCAGTCTCCCTCTTTACTAACTGCTCTGACGCGCAGGCCTTCCCATAATCACTGCGAGGGGGTGTGGCAGTAACAATAGATAGATAAATAGACACTGTCAAATGTTGTATTGCCAGCCATGTGTACATGTAGATAGACACTGTCAAATGTTACATTGCCAGACATGTGTAGATATACACTGTCAAATTTTGTATTGCCAGCCATATGTACATGTAGATAGACACTGTCAAATGTTACATTGCCAGACAGGTATGGATAAGACACTGTCAAATGTTGTATTGCCAGCCATGCGTACATGTAGATAGACACTGTCAAATGTTGCATTACACTGTCAAATGTTACATTACCAGACATGTGTAGATAGACACTGTCAAATGTTGTATTGCCAGCCATGCGTACATGTAGATAGACACTGTCAAATGTTGCATTACACTGTCAAATGTTACATTGCCAGACATGTGTAGATAGACACTGTCAAATGTTGTATTGCCAGCCATGTGTAGATATACACTGTCAAATTTTGTATTGCCAGCCAATTGTACATGTAGAAAGACACTGTCAAATGTTACATTGCCAGACAGGTATGGATAAGACACTGTCAAATGTTGTATTGCCAGCCATGTGTAGATAGACACTGTCAAATGTTGTATTGCCAGCCATGTGTACATGTAGAAGGATGGTATGTAATGGACGGGATGTACGGGATAGGATGGATGGTATGTAATGGGACGAAATGTACGGTATAGGATGGATGGTATGTAATGGACGGGATGTACGGGATAGGATGGATGGTATGTAATAGACGGGATGTACGGGATAGGATGGATGGAATGTAATGGACGGGATGTACGGGATAGGATGGACGGTATGTAATGGACGAGATGTACGGGATAGGATGGACGGTATGTAATGGACGGGATGTACGGTATGTAATGGACGGAATGTACGGGATAGGATGGACGGTATGTAATGGACGAGATGTACGGGATAGGATGGACGGTATGTAATGGACGAGATGTACGGGATAGGATGGACGGTATGTAATGGACGGGATGTACGGTATGTAATGGACGGGATGTACGGGATAGGATGGACGGTATGTAATGGACGGGATGTACGGTATGTAATGGACGGAATGTACGGGATAGGATGGACGGTATGTAATGGACGAGATGTACGGGATAGGATGGACGGAATGTAATGGACGGGATGTTAACGGTATGTAATGGACGGGATGTACGGGATAGGATGGGACGGTATGTAATGACGGAATGTACGGGATTGATGGGACGGTATGTAATGGATGAGATGTACGGGATAGGATGGACGGTATGTACGGTATGTAATGGACGGTATGTAATGGACGGGATAGGATGGACGGTATGTAATGGACGGGATGTACGGGATAGGATGGACGGTATGTAATGGACGGAATGTACGGGATAGGATGGACGATATGTAATGGACGAGATGTACGGGATAGGATGGACGGTATGTAATGGACGGGATGTACGGTATGTAATGGACGGGATGTACGGGATAGGATGGACGGTATGTAATGGACGGAATGTACAGGATAGGATGGATGGTATGTAATGGACGAGATGTACAGTATGTAATGGACGGGATGTACGGGATAGGATGGACGGTATGTAATGGACGGGATGTATGGGATTGGATGGACGGGATGTACGGGATAGGATGGACGGTATGTAATGGAGGATGGTATGGGGATTAGAATGGAACGGGTATGGGTTAATAGGATGAGATGGGTATTGGGATTTGTTGGACGGTTGTAATGGAGGGATGTTACGGGAATTGGATGGATGGTATGGGGGTAATGGGACGGAGGATGGTACGGTATGTAATGGACGGGATGTACGGGAATTAGGATGGCCGGTATGTAATGGAATGGGATAGGATGGATGGTATGTGGGAATTGGGACGGAAATTGGTACGGTATAGGATGGATGGTATGTAAAGGACGGGATGGATACGGATTTGGATGAAGGTAATGTAATTGGACGGAGGGGATGTACGGTATGTAATGGACGTTATGTACGGAATAAGGACAATGGACGTAAGTAATGGATGGGATAAGGATGGATGGTAATGGTAAATGGGACGAAATTAACGTACTGTATAGATGGATGGTATGTATAGGGACGGTATGTACGGGATAGGATGGATGGTATGTATAAGACTGGGATTGGTACGTGGATAGTATGGATGGAATTAATGGGAACGGGGGGAAAAAAAATGGTAAATGGGATAGGAATGGACGGTATGGTAATGGACGTGATGTACGGGATAAGGAGGATGTACGGTATGTAATGACGGGCTTTATGTACGGTATGGTAATGGACGGAATGTAACGGAATAGGATGGACGTTATGTAAATGGGACGAGGATGTACGGGATAGGATGGACGGTATGTAATGGACGGCGGGATGTAACGGTATGTAATGGACGGGATGTACGGCGGATTAGGTTTCATGGACGGTATGTCAATGGAAACGGGATGGGTAATGGGGATTGGATGGACGTTATGTAATGGATGTTGAGGTATGGTGTATAGGATGACGGTATGTAATGGACGGTTATGTACGTACGTATAGGATGGATGGTATAGTAATGGATGGTATAGGAATGGAAATGTATGTAATGGACGGAGATGTATGGTATTGGATGGACGGGATGGTATGAATAGGGATGGAAGGTACGTATGATGGGGATAGGATGGATGGTATGTAATCGGAACGGGATGATTACAAGGGATTGGAATGGACGGTATGTAATGGACGGGATGGTACGGGAATAGGATGTACGGTATTAATGGAGGGATGTACAGGTGGATTGGATGGACGGTATGAAATATGGACGGGAATGGTAACACGGGAGGTAGGATGGACAGGTATGTTTAATGGACGAGGGATGGTACGGCGGATAGGAGGGATGGTATGTAATGGGACGAGATGTACAAGAGGGTAGGATGGACGGTATGAAGGGTATTGGATGGTAGGGTAGGACTATGTACGAGGGGATAGAAAATAGGGATGATGGACGTATGTAATGGACGGGAATGTTCAGTAATCGGAATGGTACAGTATGTAATGGACGGATGTACAGGATAGGATGGAATGGTAGGTGGAATGGATACGGGATGTACGGGATCGGTAGGAATGGACGTATGTACATGGGACGGGATGTACAGATAGGATGGACAGTATGTATGGACGAGGATGTACGGGATAGGTAGGGACGGGAGGTATGTAATAAGGACGGGATGTACTGGATAGTTGGACGGGGAGTATGGTCATCGGACGGGATGATGGTATTTATGACGAGGATGTACGGGATGGTATGGACGGATATAATGGACGAGTATGTACGGGATAGGATGGACGGTATGTAATGGACGGGATAGGAGGATAGGTATATGACGAGGGATGTAACGGGATAGAAGGACGGTATGTAATGGACGGGGATGATGGATGTATTTAATAGACGAGATGTACGGGAGTAGGATGGACGGTATGTAATGGACGCGGGATAGAGGGATGATCAGGGACTAGGATGTACGGTATATGAAAGGACGGTATGTATGACGAGTGTATGGGATAGGATGGACGGTATGTAATGGACGGGATGTACGGGATAGGATGGACGGTATATCGGACGAGGATATGATAGGATGGACGTATGTAATGACGAGGATGTATGGGATGGATGGACGGTATGTAATGGCGGGATGTACGGATGATACGTATGGTATGGACGGATGGTACGATGATGATGGTATGTAAACTAGACGGATGTACAGATAGGATGGACGTCAGTAATGACGGGATGTACGGGATAGGATGGACGGTATGTAATGGACGGGATAGGATGGACGGTATGTAATGGACGGGATGTACGGGATAGGATGGACTTCTGTGCATAAATATGAGAAATATGTATACTTTTCAGTAAGGAAAATCATTGTTTCCTCGCAATGTAAGGGCTAAGGCACATTTTCCGATTGTGTGCCCTCTATACAACAGTAGATCATTTCCCAATAAAACACTACACTGCCTTTGTATTCTAGCAATTTATTCAAAATGTCAAAAGCATAAAACTTGTCCCAGGAGTCTAGCTCGGGATAATATCATGAATGTATTGGAAGTATTCAGTCTGCAAGCAATTTACGCCATCTCCTCACCCAAGCAACTTTATATGCTGCCTATGCTCAATAAATGTAAATCCAATAATTGTTTACAAGAAAACATTGTTAATGTGAAATTTATATTAATATCATAATTTTGCACTTACAAACATTTTAGTCGTTTAGAACGTTTAGTGAAAGGGCCCCTGGGATTGAGTGATTGGTCAGTAAGCAAGGCCTACGGAATACCCCCCGCGTGGGCCCAGGAACCCATAAATATGTAAAAAAAAATCCAAGTGTCTAGGCTTGTGACCTTGACTCTGGGCTTAGCGGGGGCGGCACGAACATGAATTTATCACAGGGTGGTAGAGGTCCATTGGAGCAATGCGTGTGTGAAATGTGAAGCAGATTCAAACAAGGAAATAGAAGTTATAACCGATTTCTCTGATGTTTTGTAATGCGACCAAGTATGTGACCTTGACCTCGAGAATGGAGGGGATTTGTCACAGCATGATAGTAGAGCCATACAGGAATGCATGCATGACATATTAAGAATTTTCGATGAAAGAAATAGAAGTTATAATATATTTCTCTGATGTTAAGTTTTGTAAAGAGACTAAGATATGACCTTGACCTTGGGATCTGTGGGGGGCCGGATGGTCGTGGACTTGTCACAGCATGATAGTACAACCTTAGAGGAATGCACGAGTCAAATATTAAGAATTTTCAATGAAGGAAATAGAAGTTATAACTTATTTCTCTGATGTTAAGTTTTGTGAGACCAAGTATTTGACCTTGACCTTGGGATCAGCGGGGGTTTGACGGTCAGGGGTTTGATGGTCGTGGATTTGGTGCAGCATGGTAGTAGAGCCTTACAGGAATGCATGTGTGAAATATTAAGACTTTTCAATGAAGGAAATAGAAGTTATAACATATTTCTCAGATGTTAAGTTTTGCAAAGAGACCAAGTAGTTGACCTTGACCTTTGGATCAACGGGGGTTGGACGGTCGTTAATTTGTACAGCATGGTAGTAGAGCCTTACAGGAATGCATGTGTGAAATATTAAGCATTTTAGATGAAGGAAATAGAAGTTACTACATATTTCTATGATGTTAAGTTTAGTGATGGACGGATGGACGGACGCACACGCGGACGGACGGACGGACGGACAACCTGACTCCAGTATACCCCCCCCACAACTCGTTGCAGGTGGTATAAATATGGTAATCCGAAATTTAGAAAAAGTATGTTTATATCGTGATTCATACTTTCCAACTTGGTGCTATATCACTGCGCATGCGTACAAATAATTTGCGTATGTGCTACTTCCACACATACACAAAGCAATACCATATTACAGAGCTCCAGATAAGGTGCGTATTAACGTATTTCACACACTTGTTTTAGCAGAATATGCATTGATTATCAAAAGTAGGAATACAAAATACTTTTGCGCTGAGTTTGTCAGTGCAAGACTAGTCCAACTTCAGTTAGACTCCCTTTGCAGTGAAATATTCAACACAAAACTAGTCTATCTCAAGTTGGACTTGTTTTTCTCCTAAATATTTACTGAAATACAGCAGTGCATTGAGATAAGACTATTATTGCACTGAAATATAAATGAAATATTTACATATTTCAGACTACCTCAGTTATGCAAATAAATGCCAACGTCACAAAGACCGTCATATTGCTTAATTTCAATGTAAGAGAGACAAAATTAAAATAGGTGAACTGGGAATCATTTGTCAAAGTCTCAGACAGCAGTACAATGTTACTCGGTTATATTAAACTGCAATATTTTAATCAAAACATTTTCTTCAACTGAGACAATTGATCAGTTAAAATATTTCAAATTTAATTAACGTACTCCAAGCAATCAATAACTCGAATATTACTACATATTTTATTTATGTACTAAACATGGATATAAAAATACAGATTGTTTACAACAATAATGTAAGCTGCTAATGATGATACTGCGACAGTGTCCTAGCCTGGATACACAAGGATGGCCGGCCGGTGTTCTGCCCTTGGTAGTTTCAGACGGGACGGACAGGATTCCCTCGTGCAATAAGGGTACTACTCTGGGACGGGCCAGACATGACTCGCTCAATCAATGGGGTACTGGTATTATACACTGGGATGGGCCAGGGCAGGACTCCCTTGTGCAATGGGATACTACTCAGAGATAGGCTGGACAGGACTCCCTCAACAACTCTAGAATGGGCCGGGCATGACTCTATCGTCCATTGGTGTCCTATCCTGGGTAACGTCAGATGTGACAGACAGGACTCATGCAATGGCTTGTCATTCAATGCATAGTAGCTCGGTCTGAATCACTATCAGATTCTGATCTGTGTCGCAGTGAATGAAAAAATTGGTGATAAACTTTTGGTATTATATTCGTTGAACATAACTGAACCAATGCCTTGTATTTGGCCATGGTCAGCTTTGGGGGTCGACTCTCGGAGGGTTTGGAAATGAATACCTTGTTTCTTAGACCGGCCTGCTCTTGCACTAGATCGTGTAACACCAAGTTTTGCTGTTGCTGACGTAAAGTTGTAAGTTAGTTTAACAATTTCATTCTTGTTTTCATCGAAAGACACAGTTTTTATTTTCATCCACCGTACCTTTTGTCCATCTACATCAAAATCAAAATTTGGTATGGCTTGGGAGAGCTCCTGAGAATCCAACTCTTCCACAATTGTTTTTTGGGCAGCTCTTACTGTAGCAGCCCATTGAACAGTTGTGAATATTGATTGTCCATGGCTGGCATTCTCAATTGCAGCATGAATGGAATCATTTTCATTTTGTGTATTCCCTCTCTCCAAAAATTTGTGCGCAAGTTTTTCAAAGCCTAGTTCTTGTTTTGCAAAACGCAACATGGAGTTAAACAATTTGGTTCTCATATTCATCTTGCATATCGCTTCTTTCATCTTCAGATGCATTTTCATACCTGGCACAAAAATCACATCTATCCTTGGTTGGCGAATGGAAACCTATATTAAAAGATGTATCAAACATATGCCTGTAATAGTATATTGACACAGGCTGAATATCTCTTTCCTGACAATGCGTTTTTTGCAGGTTACACATTTTTGGTATGCTGAGACCTGGTTCCAAGTATTTCTTTGAAGTGTCTTTACGGCAATAATGGGATTCGACTCGTGGGAATGTGTTTATATGATTCTTAACTTGATTAATTTGATCTTCGTGGCACTTTGTTGTGTAAATTGTCATGTTTACCTCTCCCATCAGGTGAAACAATACCAGAAAATTGTTTTCCTTGTTGATACCTTTCTTCAAAGCCGTGTCAACCAACTGTTGACTTATATCCAAGGTAGCGAGAAAATATGTTTTGCGTTTGGGGAAGTTTTACTTGTCGACACCTTTTTATGTGTAGAGTTTACCCAGTTTGAGAGATGGTCTCTCTTGCCTATTTATGTCACCAAAGATTCCAAAAGACATGAAATATCTTTTGTCTGTCATTTTCATGAAATTTATCATGACATTTGTACCGACATGCTTAGCCACACCCTGTTCCCAATACCCTAGCTCGCTTAGCTTTGTTGCCTGAACTTGTGTACCTACGGCCAGAGTTTCGTGACTGCTTTGCTGCATTTCATTGCCAAGTTTCCTCAATACAGGTTCTCTTTCTACCTCTTTGTTTACGTTTTTTTACAGGGGGACTTTCTATTTGGGTATCTTCACTATTGCCCTGGGGCAGGTCAGATTGATCAGCTTCACACTGTGATGAGGCAGACATGGTTATATCAGACCTATTGGAGTTTACAGTATTAACTGTTACAACATTTTCAGGGATAAATGAATTTGGATGTACCGGTAGTACAGGTTTTAAAGGAGTACTATTTCTTCTCCTTTTGATGGAGATCTTTCGGTCTTTTAAATTACTTAAAGGAAAATCTTCCTCCGAATCCGATCCACCTAAAAGGTCGAATAAAATTTGTTAATCAGCCCATCAATTATGACTTTATCTACAAATGAATCATTAAATTCTAGTCCAGGTGGGGTACAACACTGGGTACTCTGGGATGGGCCGGACAGGACTATGTTATAATGGAGTACTACTTTGGGTTGGACGTGACAGGACTCCCTCGTCCATTGGTGTGCTACCATGTGAAAGCTGTATGTACTCATGTAATGGGGTACCACTAGTACTCGGGGATGGACCGGACACGACTCCCTTGTGTAATGGGGTACCACTAGTACTCGGGGATGGGCCGGACAGGACTCCCTTGTGTAATGGGGCACAGGACTCCCTCATGTAATGGGGTACCACTAGTACTCGGGGATGGGCCGGACAGGACTCCCTCGTGTAATGGGGTACCACTAGTACTCGGGGATGGGCCGGACAGGACTCCCTCGTGTAATGGGGTACCACTAGTACTCGCAGATGGGCCGGACAGGACTCCCTCGTGTAATGGGGTACCACTAGTACTCGCAGATGGGCCGGACAGGACTCCCTCGTGTAATGGGGTACCACTAGTACTCGGGGATGGGCCCGACAGGACTTCCTCGTGCAATGGGGTACCAACAGTACTCGGGGATGGGCTGGACAGGACTTCCTCATGTAATGGGGTACCACTAGTACTCGGGGAAGGGCCGGGCAGGACTTCCTCATGCAATGGGATACCATTAGTCCTCGGGGATGGGCCGGACAGGACTGCCTCATACAATGGGGTACCAGTAGTACTCGGGGATGAGCTGGACAGGACTTTCTCGTGCAATGGGGTACCAGTAGTACTCAGGGATGAGCTGGACAGGACTTCCTTGTGCAATGGGGTACCAGTAGTACTCGGGGATGAGCTGGACAGGACTTCCTCGTGCAATGGGGTACCAGTAGTACTCGGGGATGAGCTGGACAGGACTTCCTCATACAATGGGGTACCAGTAGTACTCGGGGATGAGCTGGACAGGACTTCCTCGTGCAGTAGTACTCGGGGATAGGCTGGACAGGACTTCCTCGTGCAATGGGGTACCAGTAGTACTCGGGGATGAGCCGGACAGGACTTCCTCGTGCAGTAGTACTCGGGGATAGGCTGGACAGGACTTCCTCGTGCAATGGGGTACCACTAGCACTCAGGGAAGGGCCGGACATGACTTCCTCGTGCAATGGGGTACCACTAGTACTCGGGGAAGGGCCGGACATGACTTCCTCATGCAATGGGGTACCACTAGTATTTGGGGATGGGCCGGACAGTTACTGTTAATTAAAATGAGATTTTTCTGGAATTACATAAATACATTTAAATATTGAATTTGATTAAAAGTATAAAATACTGAATATTATAATTTAAAAAAAAGATTTTTGTTCCCCAAACATTGGAGGTTATTAGGAATGTTTGCTCGGAATAACAATTTTTTATACTCAAAAGCGAATTTATATTTCTTAACAACAGGTTGAAACAATTTATAGTCTTTATTCTGTACCACTATAGTACTTGCTATTGCTAATTGTTCTGAATTACTATTTGTTTCAGTGCAAAACTAGTCCATTACCTGAGATTAATTAACACATTGGTTATGTCGGCGCAATACTAGTCCAACTCAAGTTAGCATAGTATTGCGTTTAAGATAATGGTCAACTTGAGATAGACTACTTCGTTTCCGACTAATTAAAGTACTAATTAATTGGCGTTGGCAATTAATTTTTTCACAGAACGTGTATTTCAACCCAATTATTAAAAACGTGTAAAAAAATGATTTTCTGAAAAAATGAAGTTAGACCAGTTTTGCGCCAAGCCCTCGAATATATGCAAGTCTTTAAATGTACATGCCCACTCATTAGGCACAACATCATCGGAGTCATTTTCTGGCAAAATAAACATTCATTCATCATTACCCAACGTATTGATTGGCATTATTATACATTTTATATCAGACGTAAATTTCTACACTGATATCAGAGGCGATAACCGTGTTTCCTTAAAATGTTAAGACATTACTATTTATTGTCTGTATTTATTTTTTGATGTGCAATGATCATACTTTATAATCTGTCCAAAATATTATTTTTTCAGGTGACGCATTTAATTAGTATAAATAATTAAACAAATATCATGCCTCATTTGCATACGAACATAGCCGGATACCAGCGTGAGTCACTATCAGTAAAATAAATATTACTAAATGATTATATAAGTATATTGTACACTTGTAATTTTTAGAACTGGTGGAATAGTGACACAATTATACCCTTGTTTAATTCCTTTAAAGAACAGTTTGTGCCTTCTGAGATGGCATGTACCTTTAATATGGCCATAATTTAAATGCATTATCTCCATTCCATCCTCCCCGCCATGAATTGCGAGTGGAGAGGCGCGATATGAGGTAGAGCACCGCAAGATTGGGATTGCAGACACATTCCTCCACAGTGACAGGTAACATCAGCATTAGAGTTGGCAGTGTTTTGTCGGTTGGATGTCGTGTCATGTCAACGAGTCATCAAACTGAATCACGCCAATTTTGATGTCAAGGACACACCAGAATTAGCTGCTTTCATGGAATACCCCCACCCCCTCAACCACACACACACACACACACACACACACACACACACACGCACGCACGCACGCACGCACACACACACACACACACACACACACCCCACCCTTCAATCTACTTTCCGTTTCACGAAACTGGTCCAAATGTTACGGCCATATAAACAATGCAAAAACAATATTTTTGCCACAATATTAAATTTTATGAAATTTAAGAATGAGCCTTCTTTTTATTTCGTAACATTTTGTCAAATATTGATTTTATTCTCTATGGGAATTTAACATGAGGGAAAAAGAGGTGGAGAACGTGAAGGAGTCAAAAAAATAATAATTGGAAAGCGAGATAGCTTGGACAAGATCTAAGAAAACGAAAGTTACATTTTGAAAATCGGTCCACTATTTCTGAAAGTAGAACTATTTCCCCATATTAAATCCCGATAGACATCTTCACCCTGTGAAAGATGTCTATGAGGATTTAACATGGGGACATTGTTTTTTAGCAATAAAATCAATATTGCACCAAATTTCAAGAAATAAAAAGAAGGGCCATTCTTACAGTCACATACAAAATGCCAAAGACGTATGTGAGGGCCAAAACATTTTCAATTCCTTTCCCAAAATCAGAACTGAATATTTACAATAACAAGAATTCCGCGGAATCAAATGTCTCGCCTTGTTCCGCCTTGACCTTGTCCCTGGGGCCTTGACCTTAACCCTGGGGCCCTGAGAATAGTCGTATATTCATTTACATATCATAGTAAAGGTATGTATAAAGTTTGATGACTGTAGCTGATAAGGTGCTGCCGCCGCCGACTTCGGAAAAGCAAAACCTGTCTCGCTTTTCGCTTTCGCGGGCGAGACAACAAAACTATATATTCAGCCCTGAAATCAGAATAATCCTGATGCCAGGTCCTCGCCACACCAGAACACCAGAATCACTTGGCCACTCCCAAAAGCAGTAGGATCAGTAATAATCTTACTACTTTTATAATGGGCAATAACCCAATTCAACTCCCAGGTAACAACAAAAGAGCCAAAGATAAAAACGTACCGGAGGGCCAAACCAGGCAAATAGTGATTCCTATAAGGAGGAACCACTACCATTAATTTACGCCGTCTCGTTCGCCCGACCACCACCCACTTCCCAGAATAAATTGTGTCTGAATGTTTAGGGGTTTTATTGTACATCCTTTGTACGATAACACTTTGATCTAAACACTTGACAAGTACCAATTTGTCATGGAACATCACTTATTAACAAAACCAAGTAAAATGCAACCAGCCGCCTCTTATTGATATTGTGGTCTTAGAAGGAAGGACAGAACAGTAATTTGAAACCGCTAAGAATAGATCACAAATCACAGAACTTCCTCTATGCAATAAATCTCCAACTAGATTTCTTTTCTTTCCAGTATTTCGACGATAACTTCCTTGAAAATCGAAAAAAAAAACAACATAAAAGTGAAATTTGACTTTTTCCGGTGTCGCAGTAAATTCCTAATCGGCAGTAGCTATTTGCACGGACACGGCGATCAAAATTTACACGGTTATGGAGACGCCATTTTCGAAGCATCTCAAAACCAATCTCGTATAATATGGGTGAAATTGACATCGTGTTTGATTGTTGGCCGATATTTCCTACGAGATGAGCAAAAAATAAACATGTCTTGTTCTGGACGTGGCCGTAGGCCGAAATTAATCGCACTGATATGGACCGAAACGTCCACGGGCCGACACGTCCATGGTCCGAAACAGTGAGTCCGAAACGTAAATCTGATCAGTATTAATGATTGACGCTGTCTTGCTATATACATTACCAGTATTTTAACATTTTTACCGAGTGTTCCATAATGACCAAAGTGGGCCGAAACATCTTGGTCAAAAACGTCCATAAACTGACAGACAGTACAACCAAGTCTGTCAGACGTTTGAGAGTAACGTCCCTTTGTTATGTTTTTGTTCAGATAGTAGATTCAGATAGTAGAAATCGGATATTTTTATCATTTTCCCTTTGCTGAATAACACCTGCCTCTATTAAACACCCACCCAGGACTTCATGGCCAGTGGTGATTCTAATAGACGCCCGGGCGGTATATGTTGTGACCACTCATTCACTGTACTGTAAGCTGTATGGGCTGGTAAATGAAGACACCCACAGGATGGTGGACATGGAAAAATGTGATAGGTAGGTGCTTCAATTTTTAATGTTTTCCCTTTTAAAAACTAGTAAAAATCACGAACTAAACGTGGTAATCCAGTGTATAAATGTTGTCTTAACCCTCGGTTGCTCTTGTCAGGGTCCATCTCTCGCTAATATAAGCAGGAATTACCGAAAAACGTGAACATTTTGAAAACGAAGCAAGAGAACGTTCTTTACTGAGCTCGCATAGGTAAATTCTGGATGAATTTTGAATCTGTCTTGACATTGCATCATTGATTGATGCTTTTCCGAATATGTGCCCCTCAAGATCTGCACTTTTTGCAAGCAAGTTTCATATTTTTAAGAACAAAAACACCTCCTTTCATAAATGGACTAGTCTGAAAATCATTTTGTGACAATTGAATAGGTTTCAAAATTAACATATCAAAATCAATTACAGTCATTTATGGTGGAAAGGATTAACTAAAAAAAAAAAGGAATTAATATACAACCAGTCTAATTCCTGATGAGGAATCGTTTGTCACATTATTGATTGTTGTCACAACAAATGTATCTGGAAAATGTATCGTCTCTGTATCTATAGGTCACAAGATTTACCGATTGATTGAGTAATTCGGGTTTATGTCCATTCAACAGCAAGCAAGGTCACACACAGACGGGATGTACCTGTATGGGCGGAGTACCGAATGTTGGATTTTAACAATTTTGTAATCCCCCTATCTAAGGACCATGACCATGAAGTTTGGGGACTATAGGCCCAATAGTTACCGAGGAGAAGACGTTTTTGCAATAAAATAAATATTAATTTCGATGGAATTTCGTCAAAAACGGTTGGTGACGTTTTTGCTACTAATGAAAAAGTACTTACATTTCAAGATTTTAGATTTAATATGTTTAATAGCCCAATTTCATTGGCAGCAAAACGTGGAATTAACAGTCTATACCGGTAGTTTGATTGGGTTATGTTGTCATTCAATGACGTATGTGACCAGTAACGTAACGAGCCCTCTCATCATCATCTGCACTGTTGCAAATAATTTTCATATGTGTTTAGAAACAAAACATCCCGTTCTTATAAATGGACTAGTCTGAAAATCATTTTATGACGACTGGATTGGTAGAAAAATTGACATATCAAATCCATTGCACTTATTTAGGGGCGAAAGGGTTAATCCTCCACCTCCCTTGTTTTGACATTAATATTGTCAAATGACAGTGAACCAATCTATGGGAGACATAATACCCGAGTGGGGACCATATAGTGACCAGAGAAATGAGGTTCATGGGTTTGCAACCAGTGTCCTTAGGCGGTCGGCGTGGGTCGTATGCAAAACAAAGCACTACTGTCTGTTCCACGAAATGCTGCCCAAGATTTATCGCTATAACAACACTCCAAGCTGCTTATTGTTTTATATAAAACAATGAGCCTACTTTTTATTTCAAAGTTATTTCGAATAAACAGTCATGGATGGGAGTTTGCCTTATAAATTAATTTCACCAAATTTTAGTTGTTGACAATAAAATGAGAAACTACTATTGCAATAAACACTTCCGTTAAACAACAACAACTATTATTGCGAACTGAACACTAATTCTTAAGAAATTTGTGTATTATCAGAATTTTCTGGCATATAACTTCAAACAGTTTGCATTCAAATATATCAATTAATCATTTAAAGGTACATGCCCACGCAGTAGGCACAAAATGTTCTTTATAGGAATTAAATAAGTGTATAATTATGTCACTATTCCACCAGTTCTAAAAATTACGAGTGCCCGCTATACAAATATAATCATTTATTAATTATCAATTTACTATTAGCGACGCGCGGCGGTAACAGTCTATTTTGATAATGTGCGGGGACGACGACTTTCACATCACGGCATGCGGTGCGCATGCGCAGTATACTACGCACGCCAGTAGGCTTCCCAATATGTAAACAAGAATATCAACATGTCGAAACGTCCAGGACGGAAATTGTATGAAAAGGTGTCGGTCAAAAAAAAGGCGAAATGTCTGAGTGACAGGCAGTACACAGAGAGAGAGTGGTTAGTATTGGCGACCAGATCACCAAATGGAAAGAGTTACGTGGAGATTTAGATTTGGACTCGAACAGAGATTTTTCTTCTCAACTTCCGATACTTCACTGCGCATGTCAAAGATGTGATATGATTGACCGTGTCACGTGACGCGTGTTGGTAAAAATAGCACGAGGTCGGAAAATACCCTTTCTGGTTGCGGCATATAAAATGCGATTTAACACCAATTAACACGCGCGTAATTAAAAATAACTCGTTAGTGGGTAAACAAATGGCTCATATAAGGCATGACAGAAAATGAAAAGTAGTAGTACAGTGTAACCTGCTGCGTGGGCATGTACCTTTAATATTCATATATTTAGCGAATATCATTCATCCATAAGGTTCCAAGTCGATCTGATACTACTGCTAATATGTCCTAAGGTATTGTAAATTGTGAATGCTCACGAACTTGATTTGATGACCTTCAAACCAAGTTGTCCGCCGGAAATTTGTCCGGCAAAGAAACTGGCTCACAGGAAGTGACTGTACACTTCCGCCGGAAATGACATATCTATGGTGTTCCCAAGTCATACCATTGGAGAAGGTAGATTTACACCAGTGTAGATGTGTGAGGATATGTGCAATTAATTTTGCGTGGTAGGAACAGCGTGCCAACCTCAGCCTGGCGTCGTCAATAAATAAGAAAGCTGTAGCAGATGATGATGACATCATGTTGTATTTTGACCAAATTCTCGGCAATTTTCTTCTGGAATTCTTGTACCAACACCGAGAAATAGAGGCTCGATTCCTTTATTGTGTCATCCTGGCAAGATTTGCTCTCATAAAGATAAGGTTAGTGTCTTTTTTTTTCTGATGAAATCCAGCACGTGACATTTTAACATTACAACCCTGCATTCAATTCTTGATTTAGGGCTATTACTTCATTATAGGATCGAATTTCAAAAAATAAAAAGATGGCTCATTGCTAAATTTTGTTGAAAAATTATTTCATGCAAAAATAATAAGAGTTTTAGGGTGTTTAAATAGGTGTAAAAGTTGGGCAGGTTAACAGACAGTAAGCCTCGTCACACATTGTGGCCAAATATTATCAAAATCGGTGAAGCGGTTCACAAGTTATTGAATAAACAAACCAAGAGGGCTGTTGTGGCCCTATTTTGCTCACCTGGTTATTATATATATGCAAGTAAATCTGAGAGAGCTTTACACATTCATTATTCCTACAAACTTTTGTCGAAACCAGTCTGGTGATTATAATGGGAAGACGTACATTTTGAATAGTGGGAAATAATACACGAGTGTGCGTCGGCTTCCGCGTAAGCAACGAGTGAGCGTAGCGAACGAGTTGCTTGCACGGACGCCGACGGACACGAGTATCCACGGCGGATATATATGCACATTTAGTCTATTTTTGAGATGATAATCAATGAATTGTGATGTGCGCATGAATAGTTATACAATGACGTGTTTCCCACGTTTTGACGTTACGTTGTGTGACGTCAAATGTGATGTCATGTAAACTTTTGGAAATCCAAATTACGCAACTGTTTCTATGAGCCAGATATATTTGAGTGCATGTTTGGAATGTATTCAATCACATTAACATTCTAGATTAGTCGAGACCCTTTCCAAATATTCAAATAACTTTATTTTGACTAATAAAAATTAAAAATTTTGCATGGTAGACAGTGGTTTCCAAGAAAACAGGTGCGCAATTACGGGTGTTCTCCTCACGGTGTATTATTTGTAAGGAGTTGATTACGGGTTTTCTCGCACAGCGAAATCCGTGCAAATAATTTGCAAGTGTAATAAATTGTTTTAAAGATTTTGTCCAACTTTATACGGCAGCCATCTTGGATTATGTGACGATCTCCAATTTGAAAAAGCTGTAAGCCTTTGGCTCAGGTGAGCTAACATTAATTAAATTAATTAATTGAATACATTTGCCTTACAAACAAGGTGAACAGAAGTCCTCAGTGACCCTGACCTTGGGCGGTCGGATGTGGGTCATATGCAAAACAAAGCACACATTGTGGCCATATAATATCAAAATCGGTGAAGCGGTTCACGAGTTAATGAAAAATGAAAGGTGTTACTAACGTACGCACGCACACACGTACATGGACTAACGCTACCCCCCCTTGCCTATCAGCGAGGGGATAATAAGCCCCATTTCACCAGTCCGGGCCACATATCACTTACATAATTATATGATAGCAGATGGGGTATAGGCAGTAGGCATCAGCTTGTACAAGGAGGCAGATGGCGGCCGCTGTCTATTGTCTGTCTGTCCGGACAATGAGACATCTTTTGTACTGACAATCTGCAAATATACAGAATCATTGATTGGTTGATTGATTTACCTTTGTTCAATAGCAAGGTCATCTACAGACGGGGAATGTACCTGTATGGGGGGGGGGATTGATTGATTGGGGATTTAAGTTTGTTAAATATCAAGGTCATATACAGACGGGAATGCACCTGTATGGGGGGGGGATTGATTGTGGTTTTACATTTGTCCAATATCAAGGTCATATACAGGCGGGGAATGCACCTGTATGGAGGGAGTTTGTTTGTTTGTTGGTAGGGGTTTAACAGCCTATAAACAGCTAAGTTCATTTAAGCTGAACAGTTAGTACTAAGATTACAATAGCAACTTTCAGCACTGAAAGATAGAGTCCCGATTCCATGCCAGGCACTCTTACTACCCCAGATTGCTTGCTTGCAGGTGTGAATTCCAATGAGATTCATCAGTAAGATACGCACACTCTCATGTGTGGCTGTGACTGGAGAACTGTGGCTTATGGGATGTGTGACCAGTAGCCTATTTCATCAACATTGCAAAGTATACTTTAGTACCAAAGTATACTTTGAGGGAGAAATTTTCAATTTTATGATAAATTTATTAATTTTTATTATACTTAATTTATTACATTATCACAGCCATTTTGGCTGTGATAATGTAATAAATTCAGTATAATAATTCTGCATACTTTTAATCATGATATATATACATTTGTTAGTTCTATATGAAATAATGTATTTCAGGAAAAATAAATGATTTCTCCCTCAAAGTATACTTTGCTAGTAAAGTATACTTTGCAATGTTGATGAAATAGGCTACTGCACAGCTCCTGATCAAAAAGCAAATCTTGTTGCCTGATAACGCTCTATATTGCATGTTAGAAGTGTGGCAGGTGTTTCACTGATGGAATGGTTCTCTAGTCACACACAGTCACATATAGAGAACAACAAACTAGCTTTTTTTTGTACCAGCTTTTATCCAATGAGGCTAGTAAACGTGTAATGATAAATGTTGTTGTTTTTTTGTACTCATCGATTGAACAAAATGTACTTGTATAGCGATGTTTTCTTCTTCAGTAATATAATTTTTCAACAAAACCCCAATTTTGTTCAGGTTACAGGTAGGTACAATTAATTGTACCATTGTATCTCATTTTACTCATCCGTTTCATCAGTTTCTGTGAACACCTACGGCCCAGCACCTTTAAAGAAATGACACAGCATTTGCATGAAATATATTACATTAATTCTTAATTATTGTAAATTGACATATAATTGGTCCGCGGCTACGAAAACGGACCCTACGATATTTACAACCAGCATAGCTTCAGATCAGGCATCTGCTGATCAGGACCTATGATGATCACCATCAAGTCACTCACGTAGATCATACGACTGTCACTGTGAAACAATGATCACATCCAATTGCTGAAAATATCTTAACCTTATCAACACGACAGGCCTCCATCACAAAGTTTGCAAACAGTGTATATCCAGACAAGTCGGCTCTTAATGAGCCGTCTCGTCAGGATCTGCACTATTTATGATTTTTTGTTTTTTACAAATAAATATTTATTTATAAAACTTTTATAAAATTTCTCCTTTTTAAATTTATTAATTAGTCTGAAAAATGAAATAGTTACTTATGGATGAAAGGGTCAAGGTTCCTTCTCTCAACCTGTGGCATAATAATACATGATGTACATATAAATGTTTGTGTTTGTACATACCACGTGCACCTTCCAATAAAATCCCAACTCACCCACCCCGATGACAAACAGATAAAAACCCAATCAACCCAGAAAACTGATAAATAATTACAAGGCCTGATCTGATAAATAAACAACACTACTATCACATATCCGATTTTGTGGATCAATTAAACTTATAGAAATCTTCAAATATTATATTTTTTGGATAAGAAAAAAACAATGGTGCAAAACTTCGGGACAAAAAAAACAAAAAAACACAAGTCCTCAGTGACCTTCACCTTGAGTGGTGGAACATGGGTTGTACTGGCAGCCTTGATTATAAAATAGAAGAAAAATAACTTTTAACATTTTGGCCTTTCAAATTTGCCTTACAAACAAGGTGAACACAAGCCCTCAGTGACCTTGACCTTGAGCGGTCGGACTTGGGTCGTATGAAAAACAAAGCACCATCCCTAGACACATATTGTGGCCAAATATTATCAAAATCAGTGAAGCCGTCCATGATTTATTAAAAAATGAAAGGTGTTACTAAGGTATGTATGCACATGGACTAACGCTATCTCCCCTCTTGCCTATCAGAGAGTGCATATTGAGTGCATGAATGCACTACTACACATGTCAGTATGTATGCACATGGACTAACGCTATCTCCCCTCTTGCCTATCAGAGAGTGCATATTGAGTGCATGAATGCACTACTACACATGTCAGTATGTATGCACATGCACTACACGCTCTCTCTGCTATTGAGAGTGCTATTGAGTGCTTGGGAATGGACTACTACAATGTCCGTATGTATGCACAGGGACTAACGCTATTCCCCCCACTCCGCCTATCAGAGAGGTGGCATTATTGGAGGGCAGAATGGACTACACACATGTCATTATGTATGCACATGGACTATACGCTATACCCCCTCCCCTCTTGCCTATCAGGGAGATGCATTTGAGTGATGAAAGCACTACTACACATGTCAGTATGTATGTCATGATACGCTATATCCCCTCTTGCTATCAGAGAGTGCATATTGAGTGCATGGAATGCATACTACACTGTCAGTATGTATGCACATGGCCTAAACGTATTTCTCCCCTCTCGCCTATCAGAGGTGCATTATTGGGCCTGCATTGAATGCACTACTACACATGTCAGTATGTATGCACATGGACTAACGCTATCTCCCCTCTTGCCTATCAGAGAGTGCATATTGAGTGCATGAATGCACTAACGCTATATCCCCTCTTGCCTATCAGAGAGTGCATATTGAGTGCATGAATGGACTACTACACATGTCAGTATGTATGCACATGGACTAACGCTATCTTGCCTATCAGAGAGTGCATATTGAGTGCATATTGAGTGCATGAATGGACTACACATGAAACCTTGCCTATCAGAGAGTGCATATTGAGTGCATGAATGCACTACACATGTCAGTGGGCAATAACAGGTGAAACCTACCGGTCAGCTAATGATACACTACATGCCGTGCTGACTGGCAATTGTGGCCTGCAAATATCATACTTCAGTTAGCCCCGCCAATATTTCATCAGTTTAGCTATTGATACCTTCAGGGAAATCCAATACATGTGTCTCTCAATTGTATCGTCATAAATATCAAACAAAACGATAAATAACCATTTCACCCCTAAGTAACTGGACTGGATTTTGATATGGCAATTTTCCGGCCAATCCAATCATCACAAAATTATTTTCAGACTAGTTCGTTTATGAAAAGGGGGTGTTTTTTTTTGCAAAAATATGAAAATTACTTGCCAAAAGTGCAGATCCTGATGAGACGGCTCGTCACTAGCCGGCTCATCTGGATCTACACTGTTTGACAAGACCACTATACATGTCTGTAGTGTTGAAATGGTTAAGGTATTAGGTCATAGATACATACACTTGACTTCCATGATAATTGCTTCATAAGAGTGGTGTGATATATTAATATAACATACGTGAATATTGTCTTGTTACTGTATTCTATATGGTACATTGAGTTGCCGTCTCCGCCATCTTTGAATGCACAAGCCATTGTACAGTTTCACCACTTCGTGTATTTGACACATACAGCAAATAATATGGCAGTAAACCAAATAAAATTTGGTGCAATACATAATAGACATATATGACAACGGCGTGCTATAAATAACATGCCAGCAAATTATACAAAAGACGAGAGATATCTGAGTATTTCTCCCATTAATCTCAAAATAAATTTTGATGTGTAAACTTTTCAATCTGATGCACAGCCTATGTTAGTGCACACATTGCCCATAGCTAAAGCCATATTTACTCGCATAATAGGTGAGTAGACACCAGGGACAATACACTCAGGTAACTGCTTACATGTCACTGGATTTGATAGATAATAACGGAGTACAGTAGTGGGTATTTATGGTATGTGTTGTGTGGTTTGCCAGGTAAAAGTGATACACTGTGCGATTTTCTGTGTATGAGGCGATATATAATGGTGGTTCATGTTGTTAAAAACACAGGCGCAAACCTGTGAAGAAAACTGACATATTTTACTGTTTGGTGTAATATAATCGATAAGAGTCATTGTCCTGTCATTACTACATGTGATTAACTATATTGTATCATATGTTCTACTTCACATTTTGCGTTTTGTGTCAAATGGCAGAAGAGGTGAAAGTGGCTGATGACTTGAACACACAAAGATGGCCGAGTTCCGTCACCATTGCATGTGCCGTATAGGATACAGTAATGAGGCAGTGTTCACATATTATATGTTATACATATATTCCATCACATTTACGAAGCAATTATTGTTGAATCCAAAGATAATCAGGTATAGAATGGGTCCTTAATACACAACCACAGAATATTGACAATTATCTGTCCATTGTGGCCTATTTGGCATACAAGAAAACATAAAGGAACATGGGCTGCACATTTTCCATTTTATGGGCAATAGGTTGCACTATATCGCTACACCGCAGTCAACTGTATACACTTGCAGAATAAAATATAGCAATAATCTACAGGGCGTTGACGTTCATACTTCGCTATATTGTTATTGAGAGAAAATTCTACAATATGAGACAAAAATATTATCATAAACCAAACTAATAAAGTGTGTATTAGCAAAATTCTTAGGTCACTCTCCACAAAGTAGAAATTAAACAAAGAACTCTTCAAACGCAAATTTGGAAATACTAATCCGTCATAACGCTTGTGTAATGTAAGTAATTAGTTATGTACTCAGAACGTAATGCCATGTAATTGGAGTTATGTACTCAAAGAAATCCCAGTACAGCCCAATGTAAGTAATTAGTTATGTACTCAGAACGTAATGCCATGTAATTGGAGTTATGTACTCAGAACGTAATGCCATGTAATTGGAGTTATGTACTCAGAAGGTAATGCCATGTAATTGGAGTTATGTACTCAGAACGTAATGCCATGTAATTGGAGTTATGTACTCAGAATGTAATGCAATGTAATTAGAGTTATGTACTCAGAATGTAATGCAATGTAATTAGAGTTTATGTACTCAGAATGTAATGTAATGTAATTAGAGTTATGTACTCAGAATGTAATGCAATGTAATTAGAGTTATGTACTCAGAATGTAATGTAATGTAATTAGATGTAATGTAATTAGAGTTATGTACTCAGAATGTAATGCAATGTAATTAGAGGTTATGTACTCAAAAAAAAAGAATGTAATGCAATGTAATTAGAGTTATGTACTCAGAACGTAATGCAATGTAATTAGAGGTATGTACTCAGAACGTAATGCAATGTAATTAGAGTTATGTACTCAGAACGTAATGCAATGTAATTAGAGTTATGTACTCAGAATGTAATGTAATGTAATTAGAGTTATGTACTCAGGATGTAATGGGAATGCAATGTTAATTAGAGTTATGTACTCAGAATGTAATGTAATGATTAGATGTAATGTAATTAGAGTTATGTACTCAGAATGTAATGCAATGTAATTAGAGTTATGTACTCAGAATGTAATGCAATGTAATTAGAGTTATGTACTCAGAATGTAATGCAATGTAATTGGAGGTATGTACTCAGAACGTAATGCAATGTAATTAGAGTTATGTAACTAAAACTTAATGCAATGTTAATTAGAGTTATGTACTAAGAAAGTAATGTAATGTAAATTCAGAATGTAATCCAGAAGTAATGCAATGTAATTAGATGTTATGTACTCAGAACGTAATGCAATGTAATTAGAGTTATGGTACTCAGAAAGTAATGTAAATGTAATAGTTATGTACTTCAGAATGTAATGCAATGTATTGAGTTATTGTTTACTCAGAATGTAATGCAATAAATGTAATTAGAGTTATGTACTCAGAATGTAAATTATAGTTATCAAGTGTAATGGCAATTGTAATTAGAGTTATGTATCAGAAGCAAATGCAATGTAATTAGAGTTAATTAACTCAGAACGTAATGAAATGTAATTAGAGGTTTATGTACTCAAGAACGAATGCATGTAATTAAGAGTTATGTAATCAGAACGCAATGCTATGTAATTAGAGTTAACTAATCAGAACGCAATGCAATGTAAATTAGAGTTATGTACTCAGAACGCTGCAATGTAATTGGAGGTTATGTACTCAGAAAACGCAATGCAATGTAATTAGTTATGTACTCTATGCAATGTAATTGGAGTTATTTACTCAGAAGTAATGCAATGTAATTAGAGTTATGTATCAAACTAATGCAATGAAATTAAGGAAGTTATGTAATCAGAAGGTGTAATGGTATGTAATTAGAATGCAATGTAATTAGAGGTTAGTACTCAGATGGTAATGCAATGTTAATTAGAGTTATGTATCAAGAATGTAATGTAATGTATTGGAGTTATACTCAAAGTACGTAATGCAATGTAATTAAGAGTTATGTACTCAGAACGTTATATGCAATGTAATTAGGAGTTATGTACTCAAGAATGCAATGTAATTGTTTAATTAGAAGCATGTAATTCAGAATGTAATGCCAATGTTAATTTGGAGGTTATGTACTCAGAAATGTAATGCAATGTAATTAGTTTATGTACTCGAATGTAAATTATTAATTATTTAACTCAGAGGATAATGCAATGTAATTAGAGTATGTACTCAGAACGCAATGGCAATAATTAATTAGAGTTTATCTACTCAGAAACGAATGCAATGTAATTAGAGTTATGTACTCAGAACGCAATGCAATGTAATTAGAGTTATGTACTCAGAACGCAATGCAATGTAATTAGACTTATGTACTCAGAATGTAATTGGAGGTATGTACTCAGAACATAATGCAATGTAATTGGAGGTTATGTACTCAAAACGTTAATGCCAAGGAATTGGAGTTATGTAGCAGAAGGTAATGCAATGTAATTAGAGGTTTAGTTATCAGGAATGCAATGCAATGTAATTAGAGTTATGTACTCGAAAACGCATTGCAATGTTATTAAAGTTGGATATGTCTCAGGAATGAATAATTGGAGGTATGTACTCAGAAACATAATGCAATGTAATTGGAGGTTAGTATCAAAGAATAATCAATGTAATTGGAGGTATGTACTCAGAACATAATGCAATGTAATTGGAGGTATGTACTCAGAATACAATGCAATGTAATTAGAGGTATGTACTCAGAATACAATGCAATGTAATTAGAGTAGTAAGAATACAATGCAATGTAATTAGAGGTTATGTACTCAGAATCAATGCAATGTAATTAGAGGTTATGTACTCAGAATACAATGCAATGTAATTAGAGTATGTACTCAGAATACAATGCAATGTAATTAGAGTTATGTACTCAGAATACAATGCAATGTAATTAGAGTTATGTACTCAGAATACAATGCAATGTAATTAGAGGTTGTACTCGAATAATGATGTATTAGAAGGTATGTACTCAGAATACAATGCAATAATTAAGAGTTATGTACTCAGAATACAATGCAATGTAATTAGAGTTATGTACTCAGAATACAATGCAATGTAATTAGAGTTATGTACTCAGAACGTAATGCAATGTAATTAGAGTTATGTACTCAGAATACAATGCAATGTAATTGTAGTTATGTACTCAGAACGTAGTGCAATGTAATTAGAGGTATGTACTCAGAACGTAGTGCAATGTAATTAGAGGTATGTACTCAGAACGTAGTGCAATGTAATTAGAGTTATGTACTGCAGTAACTGTCTAGTTGCAATGTAATTAGAGGTATGTATCTGACGTAGTCAGACGGTATGTGAACATGTTTAATTAGAGGTATGTACTCAGAACGTAGTGCAATGTAATTAGAGTATGTACTCAGAACGTAGTGCAATGTAATTAGAGGTATGTACTCAGAACGTAGTGCAATGTAATTAGAGGTATGTACTCAGAATACAATGCAATGTAATTGAAGTTATTTACTCACAACGTAATGCAATGTAATTGAAGTTATGTACTCGGAACGTAATGCAATGTAATTAGAGTTATGTACTCCGAACATAATGCCATGTAATTAAGAGTTGTGTACTCAATACTAACAGGAACAATATGCTAGCTATATGAGGGTCAGTAATGTACATCACGTCCACGTGCTTGATATGCCCACTTCCATCTACAGTTTCCTACAGCAACTACTGGAGCAATTTGCTTAAAAAAACACATATGTGACACGCCATGTGATTTTGTACCTATAAGCATGTGCGATATCTCATGAAAAATATTTACAGAATTTACGATATTTTCCATATATGACGCCGAAAGTTGATAGCAAAGGCGGAATGTCACCTTTTTGTTACTGACTGTTGTATCTTGTTGTATGCTTAAAGACCAATATTCTACTGACGATAGTTTCCAGAACACCATTTTGAAGTGTAAGTTGGGGAGGGCCTCAGACCACCCTCTTAAAAGTCTGTTATTTTAGGCACCATTACACGTTTGCTAGCAAGTTTATGTGAAAGGGCCATCCTAACTAAAAAATCGAAATATCGAATGTGCATTACACCGACAGTGACTGCATGAATGGCGAACCATGCAGACAGGCTGATCTGGGTATACACTGGTTGCAAAGGTCATAACCCCCTATTCTCAAGTCAGTTACGTATTATATGAGCTAGAATTAAACAACATCAATGCAGGCTGATCTGTGTCTACACTGGTAGGCCATCAAGCCCATATTCTCCAGTCACAGATTATATGAGCCAAAATCTGACAAAATCAAGATTAGTCATTATGACCAGGGTAAACCCACAACAGACTGCACACACAGCCACTGATCACCGTCTCATCAGGATCTGCACTTTTTGCAAGGAATTTTCACCTTTTTTAGATAAATGGACTAGTCTGAAAATCAAGTTGTTACGATTTGATTGGTCGGAAAATTAACATATCAAAATCCAATCCAGTTATTTAGGGGTGAAAGGGTTAAATATTCTAACTATTTTATTATTTCAGGTAACATGTATCCTGAAGTTGGCTAATAAATAAATACCTTGAAAGTTCAGGTGTAAATGTATTGGATTACAACTTTGTACTCTCTATCCACACGCGAGACACGCCATGTGATGTTGTACTTAATAACATGTGCAATATCTCATAAAAATATTTATGAAATTATATTTTCCGTAAATTACGTTGACAAATAGAATTCCACATTTGCTGTGAAAATTTTGTCCTCTTTCGACGTCATTTACAGAAAATATCAGTTTCTGTAAATATATTTCATGAAAAATCACACATTTTTACAAAATCACATGGTGGGGTTGGTGGGGCATAATTAAGAAAATATTATGAACTATTTTGTTTAGTTGATAGACTGGGGTATTACGTCCACTCAACAGCAAGATCATACGTCGCTGTGACTGGGAAAATGGGGTTTATGGCATTTGTGACCAGTGTAGCTCCTGATCAAATAGCACATTACTGTAGACTGACAATGATCTATATTTCTTGCTAGAAGCATGGTGAGTGTTTCATTGATGGAATCGCGAACAGTGCAAATCCTGATCAAAATGTGCAGATGCACAGGCTGATTTGGATCTACACTGGTCACAAAACCAATAAGCCCCATTTCTTCAGACACATATACAGATGGGGAATGCACCTGTATGGGTCGAGCGCTGTACATTCAGCACTAAATGACCTGATCTGGTGCCAGGCACACTGACTGCACCGGATCACTTGGCCGCAGGTGCGAATCCCAGTAAAATTCACTACTAAGATATGAATCCTTAAAGGATGAATTCTTCGCCAAGATACGAATACCGTCCCATCCTCTCGTGAATTTTATAAACCATCAGTATTCACCATGTACATGGTGCTCCATCAAAATGAGTGTGTACCAAATTTCATCCACTTATCTCCCTTTAAATCTTGCTAACATACTTGTATATACAGCTCGGATTACAAAATGATAATATTACAAGTAAGTGGCTGTGACTGGAGCACTGGGTTTTATGGGATTTGTGACCAGTGTAACTCCTGATCAAATACCACACTCCTGTTGCTTGATAACGATCTATATTGTTTGTTAGAAGCAAGGCGGGTGTTTCAGTGATGTAATTGCGAACAGTTCAGATGCTGATCAGGCGGATGCACAGGCTGATCTGGATCTACACTGGTCGCAAAACCCATACACCCCATTTCTCCAGTCACAGCCACATAAACTATTTTATCAATGAATACCACAAACAACCACTGACTCAGACTATCCACATACATGACATGTAGCTGATACATGGCTCTTTTTCCTTCACTTAGTTTTCCTTGTAACCTCATGTAAAATGTGGCTGCGATTGGAGAAATGGGACTTATGTGTCTTGTGACCAGTGTAGATCCAGATCAGCCTGTGCATCCGCAGTCTGATTAGGATCTGTAATGTTCACCATTCCATCAATGAAACACCCGTCATGATTCTATTCTAACAAACAATATAGATCGTTATCTACAGACTGGTCACAAATCCTATAAGCCCCATTTCTCCGGTCACACAAATGCCCCTGGTGACAGATTGGAGAAACTCAGGTAAACTTCTTAACCGAACCCAAGGACGAACGGACGGACTCACAGTCCAATCACAACATAAATAAGAACATGGATGCCCGGAAAAGCAAGCAAAATTACGAAATTCAAGTCCAAAGGTGGAGATAATCCATGATTCAAAATCAAAATTCACTTTGGGCATCTACACGCTATAAAGATTTAGCTACATGCCATACTTTTCTGTGCCTTCTTTTTAGATGACCTATACCATAATTAACAGTAAATAACTAGGTTAATGGCAATTTAACCTCACCCACTTTATCCAGAACCCCAGATAACCATTCATAATGTGCTAGTGACATAAAATAACAATTTAAATAAATATGCACCGAAAATGTTAAATTAAGTTTTCATTAAATTTTGTGATCTTGGTTCCAAATTAAAACTTCTGTATCATTGATTTATTGGGATTTTCTGTCCATTCAACACTGAGGTCATATGCAGATGACTATGCAGACACAATTCTATGCTCGATATGCATCTGGTTCGGCACATTTACTGTCATAAGATCATGTTACATGAGCAAGAAGAGTGTGTGTTCGGGGAAAGTAAGTTTCTGTGGGGTTGCTAGTGAATGCCAGTAAGATTTGTGTTCAGATTCAGACCCTTCCATAACATTCCTTCCATTAATATTCAGACTTTTCCATTGACATTTACACCAGTCCATTAACACACAGACTATTCCACACTATTTATTTTTAACATTCACACTATTTCATTAACATTCAGACTATTTCATTAATATTCACACAATTCCATTAACATTCAGACTATTTCATTAACATTAAGACCATTCAACATTCAGACCATTCCATAACATTTGTATGATTTCATTAACATTCAGACTCATCAACATTCAGACCATTCCATTAACGTTAAGACAATTGCATTAACATGCAGATGTTTCCATCAACATTCAGACCATCCCATTAACATTTGTACGATTCCATTAACATGAAAACACTGACGATTTCATTAACATTAACATTTAGACCAATCCATTAACATTCAGAGCATTCAGACAATTTCATTAAAATTCAGACTATTCTATAAATGTTCAGACCATTCCATTACCATGTGTTTGATTCCATTAACATATACACATACTATTCCATTAACATTCAGAACCATTGCATTAACATTCAGACCATTATATTAACATTCAGACAATTCCATTAATCTGCAGATGATTCCATTAACATTCAGACCATTCCAGTAATAGTCAGACTAAATCATAAACGCTGTATCAACATTCAGACCATTCCATTAACAGTCACAGTATTCCATTAACATTCGGGCCATTCAATTAATGCTCAGAGTTTTACATTAACATTATATCAACATCCAGACTATTCAATTAACATTCTCACAATTCCATTAATGTTCAGACCATTCCATTAACAGCTGGACTATTCAATTAATATTCAGTTTGTTTGTTTAATGGTGTTTAACAGCGTATTAATATTCAGACCATTTCATTAACAATAAGACTAATCCATTAACATTTTTACCATTAACATTCTGATTCAGACTAAGCCATTAACATGTTGACCATTAACATTCTGATTCAGACTAATCCATTAACATTTTGACATTAACATTCTGATTCTGATTCAGACTAATCCATTAACATTTTGACCATTAACATTCTGATTCAGACTAATCCATTAACATTTTGACCATTAACATTATGATTCAGACTAATCCATTAACAGTTTAACCATTAACATTCTGATTCAGACTAATCCATTAACATTTTGACAATTAACATTCTGATTCAGACTAATCCATTAACATTTTGACATTAACATTCTGATTCTGATTCAGACTAATCCATTAACATTTTGACATTAACATTCTGATTCTGATTCAGACTAATCCATCAACATTTTGACAATTAACATTCTAATTCAGACTAATCCAGTAACATTTTGACCATTAACATTCTAATTCAGACTAAGCCATTAACATTTTGACCATTAACATTTTGACCATTAACATTCTGATTCAGACTAAGCCATTAACAAGCTAACACCACAATGCCATTGTTTGTAAAAGCAAAGATCCAGACGAGCCATCTCATCAGGATCGACAGTGGTTGTGAATATTTTCAGATTATAATTCTTTTTGTAAAATTAACCTTTTTGATTAATGGAATAGTCTGAAAATAAATACAGAGAAGTCCATTCTAAATATGTGTGGGTGAAAGGCTAATAAAAAATTGGCCGACCATGGCAAAAATTAGAAAAATATTCACACATTCACAGTGTAGATCCAGATCTGGGTTCGTAATTATTGGTCTTGTGGTCCGTAAACACAGAACAACGACCAAATAAAACCACACTAGGCTAAAAAAAATACAAACTGACCTGCAACTAAGCTGGTATCGACATTATCTGGCAGTTGTTTTCCCAGCAGCTCAGTTGGTTGAGTTTGCCTTCAATTCACACAGATAAAGAGATGTGATCAGAGTTCCCACAGTCTGAACAGGTCAATGTAGGTCAACTTTCCGAATATAAACATTTAATGGGGTCAGCTCAATGTATACAATGCTACAGGTAAGTAGGAAGTTCAGTGTTGTGCTTACTGTCTGTTTCACTAACCATGTCCAAATTTTACTCCTATAATATTATAAACAATGCAAAATCAATATTTTTTGGGATAATATTCAAATATCAAAAAAAACAAAATAAAAAGAAGGCTCGATCATTTTTAAATTTTGCTAAAATTTAGTGTTATTGGAAACTATCATTTTTACATTGTAGATACCTATATCCGTAAAATGTGGGCAAGTTTTGTGAAACAGACAGTAGAAAACATTTCAGAGGACAACATCAGTGTCTGGGCCCCCTTTGTTGTAAGTGAATAGGTCATATTTGTATATTTAAGTGGGAAAATGCCCCCCAGGTTCACTCTAGGTGCAATAATTTGTGCACTGACCATTTTATTAGCCATTTTTAAAAAAAAACAAACAAATCCTGGCGAAAGCTGGGTGGGCGGGCGTGCGGACAGGTGACGTCCAAGTCCAATGTTAAGTTTTTGTGTTTTGTCAATTTCTCTGTTACTGTACCACCTAGAACCACCATACTTGCACAAGTTCATAACCAACGGGTGTCCGTCCCATACCACTATCCAACATGTGACCTTGTTTGACTGTGACCTATTTTTTTTCCGCGTAATCGATTTTCAATGTTAAGTTTTCGTGTTTAGGTCTATTTCTTTGTTACTGTAACACCTAGGACCATCATACTTGCACAACTTCATAACCAACGGGTGTCCATCCCATACCACTATCCAACATGTGACATTTTTTTACCTTGACCTATTTTTTCTTCATAATCGACTTGTAACACCTAGGATCACCATACTTGCACAACTTCATAACCAATAGGTGCCCACCACATACCACTATCCAACATGTGACCTTTTTGTTACCAAGACCTATTGTTTTTCGTGTAATAAAATAATTTTCATTTTTTGGCTTTGTTTGCCATCTTAAAGGTACATGTCTACTCAGTAGTCAGAAAATGTTCTTTATAGGAATTAAGTAAGTGTATAATTGTGTCACTATTCCACCAGTTCTAAAATTACGAGTGCCTGCTATACGGTTTAATCATTTACTAATATTTATTTTACTGATAGTGACACACGGTGGTATCGGGATATTTTCATATGAAAATGAGGCATGATATTTTTTAATTATTTACACTAATTAAATGCGTCATCTGAACAAATAATATTTTCAACAGATTATAAAGTATGATCATTGCACATCAAAAAAAAATACAGAGAATAAATAGTAATGTCCGTTAACATTTTAAGGAAACACGGTTATCGCCCCTGATATCAGTTTGGAAATTTGTGTGCGATAAAAGATGTATAACAGTGCCAATCAATACGTGGAGTAATGGTGAATTAATGTTTATCCTGCCAGAAAATGTCTCGGATGATGTCTGATATAAAGAACATTTCGTGCCTACTGAGTGGGCATGTACCTTGAAGGTATTAGGTAATATATAGATACACTTGACTTCAATGATAATTGCTTCATAAGAGTGATGTGATATATGAATATAACATAATTATGTGAATATTGTCTTGTTACGGGGTACTATATGGTACATTGAGTTGCCATCTGCGCCATCTTTGTATGTACAAGCCATCGTACAATTTCACCACTTCGTGTATTTGACAAATACAGCAAATAATATGACAGTAAACCAAATAAAATTTGGTGCAATACATAATTGACAGATATGACAACGACAAGCTATAAATATTATGCCAGCAACTTAAACAAAAGACGAGATATCGGAGCATTTCTCCCATCAATCTCAAAACAAATTTTGATGTGTAATTTTTTCAATCTGATGCACAGCTTATGTTAGTGTACACGTTGCCCATAGGTAAAGCCATATTTACTCGCACACCAGGTACAATACACCCAGGTAACTTCTTACATGACACTGGATTAATAGCTAATAACAGAGTACAGTAGTAGGTATATATAATATATGTTGTGTGGTTTGCCAGGCAAGTGATACACTGTGTGATTTTCTGTGTCGGAGGGTAAAACCTGTTCATAAAACCGACATATTTTACAGTTTGGTGTAATATAACTGATAGGAGTCCGTTCTCCTGGCCTTTCTACATATGATTAGCTACATTATATCATATGTTCTACTTCACATTTTGAGTTCTTTGTCAAATGGCAGAACAGGTGAAACTGGCTGATGGCTGGAACACGGAAAGATGGCCGACTTGGCCACTGCATGTGCCATATAGGATACAGTAATGAGGCAGTATTCACCGAGATGTTATACATATTCCATCACGTTTACGTCTACGAAGCAATTATCTTTGCATCAAAGAACGTGTCTTTAATGCCCCGTTCTCACCGCCGATCTGAGTACCTTGATCTCCCTGACCAGCTAAATTCTGCGACCAAGCTCGACCAGGTGTTTGGTCGGGTGTCTACACGACAGAAGGGGACCTCTGCCAGACCTGCAGTGGACCATACTAGGTCAACTCAAGACCCTTCCAGCGCATGAAAAAAAACTTTTGATGGCATTTTTTGTTACAAATGGGTACCCATGCAAGTTTATATCTATGATGGGCAAGCATTCGGATAGGGGTGGGTACCCCCTCAAATAGGACCTTTGAAGGTCATTTCAAGGTCATTTAGGGGTCAAATCAAGAAAAATCATAGATATCTTAATGCTTGCCATATATAGGTCACCATCACTCGTAAAATCAATGTTGAAGATGGAAACAAGTTAAATGCTGGTAGTACTATTATTAAAAGGAAATATAAAGAATACAAATGCATAATGGCCGCCAAAATAGTGACACTATATGGAAATCAAAGTACTGAAAGTACTGAACATAGGGTACTACAAGAATTCCGCCACGAAAGCGGTGTCGCGCCTGAAAATGCCTTGTCGGTACAAAACAATGTTGTAGCAGGATTTTTGTTAAAGTTTCTGCATTACTTTGACATCGCCATGTTTACTTCTGTTTTGTGAATGAAATAGTTGGCCCCGGATCGAGTATATTAAAACATACAAATGACGTCATTGGGGAAACCGCTGACAACATTTTTAATGCATGGAAGGAAGCCCAAACTTGTTAGAATTTTGTTTTTGTCGTATTTTCAGTACTTGCATTAATATGGGTATTAATCTACGCTGGATGTGTTATACTGTCATTAATTTGTTCCCTGACTGTAATTTATCACTTACTGACTTATTGACCCCCTTCCCTGAACGTAGAATTGACACTCATGTTGGCGTGTATTGGCCACCATAGACAAATGTCAATCAGGCAGAATTCGGGAATGTCACTAAAATCCGCTGTAAATCCATCGATAGAATGAGGATTAACATCAGTTAGACCACACGTGCGAGTTTTGTTGCGACACAATCGCGATCATTAAAAAAATCTGGGTTAACAGGTAGCTGTAACCCCTTGAAATATGGAAATCTTGTTTGTGTGTTGAACGCGTCGCGTGTTTACTTACACGTGACGTGTTTATCCGGTGGAGAGTATTCGGAGGGGAGATAACTCTGCCGAAAACTATAGCCTGTTACTAAATTTAGCGAAGACCGCACGATTTGTGACGCAAATGGGGCAAATAACAACTTGAAGCGTAACAAATTAATCCGATGTATTTTTGTACGTAGAACATCCGTTGTTGATTGTTCAGTGCAAGTAGTTTTTCATAATATTATTTTCAATTAGCGGTTGCGTACGACAGTTAAACGTTGAGTAACACAATGCATTTTGTTGTTATGGTTACTCCAAGATATCACTACGGACTAGCCCATCGAGGGGGGTCTGGGGCGTGGCTAACTGTCCGACGCGATTCCAATACATAGGTTACCCTATGTGAAAACGACAGTTTCGTACATATCCAACATAAGCTAGCTCTTTGTATGTGTTTGTTACTGAATGTCTTCATAAAATCCATTTGTATCATGGTATGTCATTTAATAAAATAGCATATTATATCATTTACCAAGTTCAATTCCAAGATGGCCGCCAATAATTACATATGTGAACTTTTCAAAGAATAACTTGCAAATATTCACGATTCCAATCCAGACACGGGGGATTATCTTTTCTACATTTTTGTTTACAAATGAGTGATCAAAGTTGGTTATACCTTTCAAAACTATACGTTTAGATATGGGTCTACACTCAAGGTGGACTGTTTGGGGTCAGTTCCAAGGTTATTCATGGGTCAAATCAAGACAAAAAGTTAAGTTTTTTCTGCATTTCGCTATTTGAAGGCATACATAACTCATACACAATATGTAAAAAGAGTGTTGAACATGACCTGGTATACATTGGCTATACTATATCTTTAGTAAATCAGCCAGGTAATGTAGACAAAAATATTCAAGATGGCCGTCAAACTGCAAAATAAGCAATAAAATGTAAAATATAATCTTGCTACATAGAATAACCAGTTCTAAATATGTTATTTTTGTCTTTTATAAAATGTATGTATGGTACAATATGTAATTTACTATTATACAATGACATCACATTTACTAATTTTAAATCAAAGATGGCCACCATTAAACACATACTCACATTGTTCAAACGGTTAACCGTTTCATTGTGATATTTCCTGTGATGTTCATGTACATGTAAAGTGAAAGACGTGTTGTTCCAGTTGTGTGTACTACTATGAGACAATATGGGTCACTGTGTTGGATCAGTAAATCTGCCAATGAGGTAGAACCCGAGACTACATTTGGTTTTCAAAGAAGCATTTACAGTGAGTCATTTTCACTGCCATGATTAGAGAAATCTGCATAGACTATATACTAGTAGTCGTCAAACCAGAATTGTGAAAACAAGCATTGAATAATTTTCTACAAACAATTCAGTTGTTCATATACCAATGACCGGGGCAGTATTAGATAACCACATACCCAATATGACACATGTATAGAAACAACCACTGTTACCACACGCCTCTGGATTAGACAAATATTATTTTGGAATACTGGCACATGTCGGTTAATTCTCATTCATTACAATAACTGTACTGTCCAACTAACATTAACTTGTGATGAAGTCATGTTCATTTAACAGAGCCTCTGACAATTATATCTCACACAATTATACCCAACAAAGAAAATAATTATGTTTTCAATATCAAAACAAAGATCTTGCTGACTTACCTACAGCATCTCCGTCAAAGTTACGTGCTGATGGAGTCATTTTTGCGTATCGGTATGGCTTGTTTCTCGTTTTGAGCGTGCTATTCAAGAATTTGTGAGCGTAATACGTTGCCAGTTGCTGTGATCCCAATAATTTAATTTGATATGTTATGTACGCGGTTTAGTCTTACTGTATTACAGTTTACGTGTACCTGATATTACGGCTTAGTGCTTCGTTCGACACCGGCGTCCCCTAACATGAATTGTGCATGATACTAGTATGCGGAAGACAATTTTCGTATGTGTGATAATTATATAATCATCTATGGGAGAATGGCATTGCTTGCATACTACCTGGTAGAATGACAATTGTTTATGCAAAGTTCTATCAGATAAGTACATTAGATATTTATACTTCACTATTTTTCCTGTCAAATTGTGACCTTATTTCATTATGTGAATGAAACTCAAGATAATTATGGATGCCATAGTGGCAACAAACTATCTTTAAAACACTTTTACTAGTAATACACACTACCAGAAAGATCCTAACACTGTTATTTCAACTCATCCCCACAACTGACTCACCATATTTTGATGAGAGTTACATACGTGTATGTCAAGATGCGACGTTGAATATTATGATGTGAAATTCATCATAATCCTGTGCTATTCTCTCCAAGAAATCAAACTGTACCCAAACACATGCCAGTCCCAAATTTTAAAGCTGTCTGACATTCACTTCTAGGAGGTGAAACCATCTGTATATATCTCCAAGTAACACTTACACATTTCTATTTTTAGGGAATTTGTAATAGTGAATTTGCTGTATTTTACAGTGGTTGGTCAACTACAACTACATGTACAGTACGTTTATTTGCCGAATATAAAAGCTACATCTACCTTCATAATGTCAATAGACAGTAAAACAAAAGCACAACAAATGAGACATAGCGAACCATGACAACAGGTCAAGCGGTATACAGTCCCAAAAGAAATCCCAAGCTATCTTGTATAAAGCTGACAAATAAAGATATAACAACGTTTAGTAATGTTGATAATGCGATGTATTACAGTTGTCATAGTGGTATTGTTATCTGAAGATGTCTGGAGAATCCAAAGCATTCTTATTGAAGATCAATTCTGTTGATTACTTAGTCCACATCAAAATATGAGACACCGCATATGTTTCTTCGTTGCTGATTTTGTTACATAAATATTTCATACTTTGCGTTATTCCATTCTACGCTTTCACCAAATCTTATTTCTGACTTAAGCCAACATAAATCGTCAGATTATTTTTCCCTCATGGAATACTGTATATGTAGTCGCCTTCATCTAGTTCATCATCCATATTGTAGATCCAGATTTATCTTAAGGATCAGAGATGCTGGCCCTCGAGTGTCCGTGATGTGTGTCAGTTCTGCATGTGATTTGTGCTGTCATGTTACAATTTGTATACACTGGAAAGTATTGTCCTAAAAGAAACAAGAGGGCCATGATGGCCCTAATTCGCTCACCTGACTCCATGAACACCAGAGGAAAATGTGACATTGAGTTCATATGTGTTTTAAAAAAATTGTGCTATTTTTAGATGGCGGTCATCTTGGATCCTGAGAAAAAGATGTTCAAAATCTCGAATAAATGGACCTTTTGTCGGCCATCATGGATGACATAATCATTCGATTCCGACAAATATTGCACCAGAGCAATCGCCTCATCGATACCTTCAATTTGATATATGACATGACCATATTCGATCAAAAATAAAATTTGACCCCAATTTGACCCCACGGGCCACGCTTATTTTTGACCCTGGGGTCAACATTTTAACAACTTTGAAAGAGCATTGTACATCGACCATCTTGGATGACGTAATGACGTCATTTTAACAACTTTGTAATCCCCCTACCCAAGGACCATGACCATGAAGTTTGGTGACTATAGGCCCAATGGTTACTGAGGAGAAGACGTTTGAAAATGTTCATGGACGGACGGACGGACGGACGGACGGACGACGGACACATTGCGGTAACAATAGCTCACATGAGCTTCGCTCAGGTGAGCTAAAAACTGTTTCTTCCATGACACCATAGTGAAAATTCTATCAAATGGTCATATTGAGCGACTGATTATCAGCCTGTCCAATGGAATACTGGTCCCTGCACATATCTAAAGACACTCAGAAACATACAAATATTGTCTCGTATCACAATGTTTGTATCTATTTTGTCAATATGCACTATCTAATTATATTGTCTATTAGATACGTTGCGGTGGATGGTTGATTGTGAGAATGTGAAGGGTAATGTAACAATCAATGTTCCTCTTCACCAAAAATGCCGACATGGTTTATACCTCATTTCCATTTTTGGCCTTCTGGTACTTGAGGGGAAAATCCTGTCATACCCCATTAAAAGGAAATACGATTAGTGGCAATCTGATTACTTTTTGAGATGGAACTAAGTCACTATGGTGTGGTATGGACATGAAACCAGGTCCGGTCATTCTAATTTTATGGCCGAGTATAGTTTGTTCCGATGTTGGTATTTACCCCCAGTACATATAGCTTAAATACGGGACGTCAGACCCCGTTGGTCCGGACTTCAACGACCATGGCTGTTGATAGGCCGTTATATACAACACTCGATCATTAGATACTTTGCAAGATATATCAAAGGTGTATTATTCAGGAGGGTGGAGAGAGCATATATTAAAATATGGTGCTAAATGTTACCATTTATAAGGATTGCCATGCTGAAATTAGTGCTAGCACATGGTGTGTCAGCTATTTCCGCATATACATTTTATTATAAGGTTTGATCATGTCCAGCCGTGTGCAAACGTTTGCTGTGGCCAGAGGGAACTGTTTGAACCCCAAGGCCGCAGGCCGCGGGTTCAAACAGTTCCCGAGGGCCACAGCAAACGTTTGCACACGGCTGGACATGATCAAACATTATTGTTACATTTCCAACAAAAAACTGATGTAATTTGAGCATTATATTCAGTATTTTCAATACTTTTATCAAATCGTCCCATTCACGTAGATAATTTTCGGTATGCATATTCCGGGGCCGCGTCATGAACGTCATGAACATCATGAACGTCATGAACGTCACCAAAATATACGCATTTCGATGAGAATGTACATCTCGGTTTTAAATTATTTTCGTCTGATTACCGAGATATTTTATCTTATACTTGGCGGCCATTTTGAATGTGGGGTTCCAGGAAATGTAGCTCCAATTGTCCCAATTTTAAATATGTTCTGTTAGTTTAATCAATAATACAAAATGAAGGATAATATTAATCACAAAATGACATGCTAATAGGAAGTATCTTCATTGTTAGCAATAGGCTGAATGAGAACGAATTGAATACAACATACTGTTTTGGTGGCCATCTTGGATTTACGAATAGTAACTTTGATAAAATGGTATAAAAAGGTTTGTAAACAATTTATCTATCTAAAAATATATATATATTACCATTAAGACTATTAAAATGGCTTAACTATCAACAAAGATATGACGTACAGCATGATATTTTCTTGTTTCTTAGGCGAATTGGTGGCTATCTTTAATTTCACAAATGCATTTTTTTGAATAATTCGGTATTTTCAAAATTCCAATGTATATAGCTACCAAAAGAGTTCATCAGCAGAAGGCTATCAATGCTGATATAAATCATATACGTGCATCTATACACCCATGTCTATGAGAAATTTTAGGTCAATGTGACCACTAAATGACCTAAAAAATTACCCCTAAAGGTCAAATCTGCGGGGGTACCCCTATCCGACAGCTTACATATCCCTAGAAGTCGATCAGCATGGGTACCCATTTGTAACAAAAAATGCCATCAAAACTTTATTGGAGGCCTTTTATTGGCCTTGGCGGGCTGTCTAAGACCACTACTTCTACTCGACCTCTACTCGACCTTCCCGACCCCTTCCCGATGTCTACCCGATCAACACGACCAGCCCGACCTTTTCTCGACCTCTACCCGACCTCTGTACTATCGGGTACGATCGCAGCACGATAGCAGCAGACTAGGTATAAAACTGTAGTATTTTGTTCGGTATTCAGTTGACCAAAGACTATCGAAGAAGCAACATCATGTAAGTTTGAGCAGCAGGCATTATATAGACATTGGTTAGAGGTTGCCATACAGCTGGGCACTATTCTAGCTGAGGAGGAGGAACAGGAAGAGGCTCAGGTTGAGCTTCAACGCAGAGGAATAAGACGTAGGTGTGTACAATGTCGCAAGGCTATCTGGTGTAGGCAGTGGCTGGCACGTAGGCCATTGTATGGACAGTATGAACAACTCAACCGTGAAGACCCTAATGGTTATAAGAATTTCCTCAGAATGGATGCTGATTTGTTTGGGGAGATTGTTGACCGTATATCACCAAGAATATAAAAGCAAGACACCAACTACAGGTAATTATACAATTATTTTCTTTTCTATTTTTGACGTCTTCTCCCGAACCGATGGGAGGATTGATCCAAAACTTGGTGTGGGTGATCGGGGTAACTAGTAGATTCAAGTTTGTTCAAATCAGGCCAATTCGATATCCAAGATGGCCGCCATGGCGGCTATCTTGAAAATCTATTTTTATTCCTTACCCTGTGATGTTACTTTTGCTATCAGCATGTCTAAAAAGACCCTTTCTGACCTATTATTTATATTAAATAAATTATCCTACCAAGGTCTGCACTTTAGCCATAACCCTTCGTGAAAAGCGTCTATGCGCAACTTCCGGTAGTCATATTATCGTCAGAAAACATCGAAGGAGGCTGTCAATTTTTTGGTCAGGTTTATTCGATTTTTCTGAGTTTAATTGGATCCTTTCGTGGTAAATTTTATTACCTAATTGATCACATTTATCTACTGTACAACTCCACTAAAGGGTTTTTCCCTAGGGTTGGTAGTTTTGGGGGTATTTCGACAACTTGTGTTTGTTATTTAGCGACACGTTTTGTATAACGGTCGACATTTTGTAAGGATTTTGATGTGGCTTGTGGGACAGACCGTTGCGGCTCTGTCGCCAATTCGGCGTATACGGTGAACAATTATTCCATTCTAGGAAGATTGTTACACGTTACGAATTTATTGGGAAAAAAATCCAGATTTACAAATTTTTTTTGAGGAAAAGTTGTCAAAAATACTTCAGTAGTAGGAGGGCCGATTTGAGCCCAAAATAGGTTGGTTTCAAAGTGTGAAATTGGGATTTGCATTTGACACTTTGTATCAAGTTCAGACATAGTGTTGGGTGGTTTTGGAAAAAATTATTTTTTCGGGAATTTTTAAATTTTTGGAAAATAATATATATATTTTTTTCGAAATCTTTTCTCTCCATATCGTCCAACGGGTTGAATTCTTTTTCGCTATTTATGTTATGATGTTTTCTGACATAATTTAGGCTGTAGGAATCAAAATGTCTGACAAACAACAACTATCTGGAAGGGCCAAAAGGCCTGGACAGATTCGTTCAAAGTGCGGACACATGGCTTCTCCTCTAGATAATCATGAAGTCATGTGCCGCACTTGCTGTGGTTGTTCCCAAGAGAGTCCTTGCACTGTATCGGCTCTCTGGGGGGCAACCACTTGGGAAACAGATAGGAGTGGGCAAAACATATGCACAGAAAGTATTAAGGTCTGCCGACAGGAAAGCAATTGTTCCTGATCGCAAACCTGCTCCTAAAAGACCTGGTAAGGATGACCTTAACGGAAAGTACGTCATCAAAACACCTCACAAATTAAAATCGACAGTATCTCGTCGTAGTGAGGTGGCCAGGCATCCGAACGGGAAAACCGATTCTGTGCGTATCTCGACAGAACGGCGGTTAGGTGGCCCAACGAGTTTGCAGGTGATATCTCCACCTAGCAATAAGTCAGACCGAGGGATGGTGCAAAGGACCGAACCTTGGAGTCTGGCTTACCACCGCAGCCGACAGCTGAAAGGCATGTGGTAGACGTGCAGAAGAAGTTCGATACACATGACCTGATAGAAACTGGTCACAGGGTTTCACATCAGCTGACTACGGATCACGTGAGGGACAATAGTCCGATGTCAGGTGTCAGGTGTCAGGTGTCCGGTGGTCCGGCGTCCGGCGGCCAGGAGGCAGCCGAGAAGTCGAAGACTGGAAGTCCGGTGTCCGGTGGTCCGGCGTCCGGCGGCCAGAAGGCAGCCGAGACGGCGGAGAATGAAAGTCCGGTGTCCGGTGGTCCGGAGGCCGGGGACGGAGCTCTGGTGGGAAGTAGTCCTATGTCAGGTGTCTGGTGTCCGGTGTCCGGTAGACAGAGTAGTGTCAGTAGAGAGTTGATCCGTAGGTCTGGTAGTATGGGGAATGGGACCACAGAACAGCCGGCAACCTTTACACAAATAGAGGGCCAGGCTAGTTCAAGTTACGACAACACAATTGAGTCAATTGTGTATCATACGGGGAGTATACCGATAGATGGTCAACAATACCCAGACATAGACTCGCATTACATTGTTACACCGTTGGGCACATTTGCCACGGGTAAGGTTAATCGACTACCAGAGTATCATACTACACAGATAGACATAGATACGGAACGGGTACACAAGTCACCCGTTAGTGCTCAGGTGATGAAAAGCATGACACCTAAAACAAGGCAAGAAGCCAAGAGCACTAAGAATTTTTATGATTCGGAGCTACCACACCTGGTTGGAACCGGGTTGGGAGCTACCATTAGACAGGCCAGAGCTGATAAGAGACCTAGAGCATACAGGAGCTCGTCGTCCTCGGATGAATCCAAACGCCGGTCCTCGAGGAGGCGAAGGAGTTCATCGGCGTCTAGCTCGTCGTCTATACAACGGAGGCACAAGCATAGACGTAGACATAAGTCGCATCACAGGAATAAAAGATCTTCATCGAAGCACGGATCAGATATCCCTTTAGAGAAAAGAGAATCCGAATCTGAGGCACTTATGCAATCTATGCATCTAATGATGAAGAAGTTCATAGACACACAGTCAGCGACAGTGGAGCCTGTAGAACAGGAGTTTGATCCTATAGAGGAGGATATGGAAGAAGTCGAGGTATACAACGATACCCTTGCTTCCACTAATCCAACTCCGGAGGCAGAGGAACTGGATGAGGATACCCCACCATCCTATATGGAGGCCATTCAGGCGGTGTATAAGTATTTACCGACAGATATTTGCCCTACGCAACCCACTAAACCGCCCAGAGTCACGTCTCTGTTTGAGGCGGATATTGACAGGGAACCTCCTAAGGAGTTACCAATGCTGCCACAATCGCCCACGGTGGCTAGGATTTTGGCAGAGATGCAAGAGGCATCATGGGACATGGGAAAAACTTCCGAGTTTGTCCCAAGAGATTATGCATTCCATGCGACCTCGTTGAAGTTTTATAAAAATCATTCTTCAACGTGGTCGCATATGACACCTACGTTAGATAAGGATGCCCAGAAAGTGGGCATACTCAATGTAGAGACTCCAGTGATATCTCAGAAGATGTCTGAGGTCATGGATACTAGATCGAGAGCCATGGTTTCGATGGCGTCTCAGGTAGACCTTTCTTTAGCAGCTACAAAGGTGGCGCTAGAGAAAGGGGACACTAGAGCAGTACACGCACTGCTGAAGTCGGCGGCAAGAGCAAACAAACACATGATGACCACGTCATTAATTACATCGTCTGATTTGCTCTTAGCCAGAAGGGACGCCACCTTGTCGAAAGCCTCAGTGCTTCCGGGACAAGGTAAGCAATTCCTGAGAGCGGCACCTCTACAATCAGAACAGCTGTTCCGGAGTAGCAGAAACTGACCTTGCCGAGCGACAGAGGATGCAGTTGGCTAGGGGGTTTTCTGCACCGAAAACCAGTTTTCGGGGGTAGTAGGCCACCTAGAGGAGCATCTAGGATGAGAGGTGCCACTAGAGCGGGGAGAGGTAGATCTAGACCTCTACCGTTGCAGACAACGGTTTTGCCTCAGCCACAATATGTGGCGGAGGAGTTTGTGCACCCGGCCCCTCCTGGCAGAGGAAGGGGTAGGGGTGGCAGAAGAGGCAGGACCCCTCTAGGGCGTTTCTCCAGTAGGAGGCCTCGAAGGGGAAGTTTTTGATGGCGCGGGGGGCGTTTCTGTGTGGGGGGGTGTGGTCCATTCCAAGACCCTCAGTGCCTGTAGGAGGCAGACTATCGTTCTTTCTAAGCGAATGGCAGAATATCACCAACTGTCCATGGACGTTGGGGATCATAAAGAAGGGATATTCCATTCCCTTCAAGTCCACCCCCCCTCTTCGGAGGAGCTGTCCGGTTTGGACTCCTCCGAAGGACTTGCTCAAAAGACAGGCCTTAGACAAGGAGATACAGGATCTTTTGAGCAAGAACGCGATCGAGGAAGTCCTGGATTCATCCACTCCAGGCTTCTACAGTCGACTGTTTGTCGTTCCCAAAAAGAACGGCAAACTACGCCCCGTGTTAGATTTATCCAGTCTGAACAAATTGGTTCAGATAGACCGGTTCAAGATGGAGACCGCCCGATCGATCAGAACAGCCATAAAGGTGAACGATTGGTCAGTCTCCATAGATCTGAAGGATGCATACTTCCATGTGCCAATTTCACAGGCATCAAGGAAGTATCTGAGGTTCCAATGGGGAGGAAAGGTTTACCAGTTTATGGTCCTTCCATTTGGAATTTCGACAGCACCAAGAGTGTTTACCAAACTGATGGAGGTTGTAGCAGCAACAGCAAGGACACGAGGTGTTGCTCTGCTACAATACTTCGACGACTGGTTGATTCACAACCAGTTGAGGGTGATGCTCTTGGAAGACTTGGTCAGAGTTTGGCGACTGGTGACCAGTCTAGGTCTCATTCCCAACATAGAGAAATCAGAACTGGTTCCATCCCAGGATTTCTGCTATGTGGGGATGAACTTTCTGACGGACGTAGGCAGGGTGAGGGTACCACCAGACAGGATTCAGAGCGCGCTAAAAGCAGTCTTCGAGGCTATGGATGCTGTATGCATGTCCGCGAGAAGAGTACCTATCGTTGCTGGGCGTCCTGGGGGCAACGGCGGAGTTGGTTTGTCTGGGAAGATTACACATGAGGCCCCTGCAAATCTACTTACTCTACCATTGGAGGCCACATCAGTACCCGTTGGATATGATTATTCATCTATCCCGAGATTTCAAGAGACATCTCAGATGGTGGGCCCAGAAGAATCATTACCTTCTGGGGGTTCCCATGGTAGAGCCAGAGCCCAAGATGTTCCTCACCACAGATGCATCGAGCACAGGTTGGGGAGCACATCTAGAACCTCTGGGCTCTCTGATGAAAGGTTGCTGGACATCGGAGATGGGCAAACAACACATCAACATGCTGGAACTCAGAGCGGTAGTGCTAGCAGTTCACCAGTGTGGAGAGCATCTTCGGGGAAATCATGTTCGCATAGTTACGGACAACACAACAGTGGTCGCATACCTGAACAGGCAGGGAGGCACCCACTCGGTGTCCCTTTGCATAGAGACAAGGGATCTGCTAATGTGGTGTCACAGTCACGACATTCAGTTGTCGGCCAGGCACATCACAGGGAAGAAGAACATTTTAGCAGATTACCTGTCTCGCCAGGGGGCTCCGGTCCTAACGGAATGGACGTTAGACCAGACAGTGTGCAATACTGTTCTGGGAAGGTGGGGCGATCCCTGGGTGGACCTGTTTGCCACGATGATGAACAACAGGCTCAGGTTATATGTGTCCCCGGTGCCGGACGTCCACGCATGGGCAGTAGACGCTCTATCATTAGAGTGGGACCGGATGGACGCATATGCCTTTCCACCGTTTGTGCTTCTCCCGAAGGTGCTCCAGAAGATTCGAGCAGCAAGGTGCAAGATCACTCTGATTGCGCCTTGCTGGCCGACGAGGAGCTGGTTCACGGAACTACTGGAGCTCCTCATAGAGATACCCGTAAAACTACCGGTAGTCGGGAACATTATCACACAGCACGAAGGGAGGACAGTTCATCCAGGCATGACAGGTCTCAACCTACACGCCTGGAGATTATCAAGCGAGGTATCCGAGCAGACAAGTTTTCGGACAAGGCTGCCGAGATCATCTCCAGGGCAAAGAGATTGTCCACCTCCAAGTGTTATGACCAGAAGTGGGGTATCTGGTCAGATTGGTGTGATAGGAGGAAAATCGATCCTGGCAGACCAGCTCTAGGACAAGTGGGGGATTTTTTGATCTACCTTTTCCAAGACAGGAAACTCTCCGTCCCTACCATTAAGGGTTATAGGTCAGCTTTGGCTAGCTCGTTGAAGTTCACGAAGCACCAAGCTAGATCTATTGGGACGGATGAGCGACTTTCGCAGATGATCGCGAGCTTTGCAAGAGAAAGGCCGATAGGTAGGTCAATCATTCCAAAATGGAATCTGTCAGCAGTGTTATGGGCATTAACCAAGGCTCCATATGAGCCTATGGAACAGGCAAGTATAGCGTGTTGGACTATCAAAACCGTTTTTTTATTAGCGTTTGCAACAGCTATGCGCAGTAGCGAGCTCCATGCACTGGTCATTAATGATCCTAGTTTTAGAGTTGGTAAGGAATCAATGACGCTAGTCTACGAGCAGGGTTTTTTACCCAAGACAGCGGCACCTCACGAGGTGATGGCCCCTATTCGTATCCCAGCCCTCAAAACACTGCCAAGGGAGTTTCGGTTACGGATACTACCCTATGTCCTGTTAGAGCAGTAAGGAAATACATTTCACTCGCTAAGAAGACGAGAGCTAAGAGAGTCAAGCTTTTCATTCCTATATCGGGTGAGCATAATGTGTCAAAAGCCACGGTGTCAAAATGGGTAACGCTGGCTATTAGAAGGGCATACGAAGGTTTCTCCGATAAGATTAGTTCAAATCTTAAGATCACAGCCCATGAGGTGAGAGCAATCTCTACTTCATGGGCTTTCAAAAACAGAATTCCGTTGAATAGAATCATGGAAACTGCTTCCTGGAGAAACAATACCACGTTCTCCACCTTCTATCTCAGGTCGATGTCTGAACAATGTGGAGACCTATACAAGCTAGGCCCACTCGTTGCTGCAGGACAAGTCCTGCAGGGACCGGGGGCTAGGTTGGAACTATAATTGAGACTCTGGTAAAGATGTGCACTTTACTATTACCGTCGAGGATGTGCATTGACTTTTCTCCATCAGTTGGCGAAGTTAAAAAGTGTTCTTTAACAAGTGATCGCTAGTGAATTGTGCATAAACGTTAATTATTCATTAGCATACTCGAGGGAAATAGTGCACTTTACCGGTGACATATAACGCGTGTGAGTTTGAAGGCGCATAATATCAATTTTCAAGGTCACACAGGTAGAGAGTACACTTTACCAAGATATGGTTGGAATGTGTATAACTATTCTTCCAATTTCATTTCTATCTCAAGAATGTTCCTCGGTTTGAGTGTCATATTGTGTATATCATGTGTCCATGCTCGAACAATAATATTGTGAAACATTGCATGCGGGCTGGATTATTATTCATTACGCAAAGTTAAGTTCAACCTACGAGACGGATGGCGCAGACACATTTATCAACGTGTAGCGGTACGAAAGCAGTCAGTGGTTCGATCTCGCCACATTACACATGAGGAAGGAAAACAAGACTCACTGATGTGCGTAAGTCGCAGGCAGTCTAATACTTCTTCTTTTCAGCCATCTCAGTTAATCCGCCCGTAGCAATGTTTCGCAATATGGATAGGCTCACACAATAGATCTGAGAGATATAGAGAGAGAGAGGTAGGAAACCTACCTTTTTTGTGGTAACAAAAATGGGGGGCCGCATTTCGATTATGCATATTTGAGGATAGATTCAAATAAGATAAGTCGTTAGGTAAGGTCTTCACTAGCCATTAGGGTAAAGTACGTTATTCAATAGAGGACAAAGAAGTTTACTTTGGTAGAATAACCGATATCAATTTAATCATTGACACAGAAAGGATAATGCATCCTTACCTCCCACCGAGGAGACAAATTCTGTAGCAAAAGTAACATCACAGGGTAAGGAATAAAAATAAAAATTTTCCAAATAGAAAATTAGTTTTTATTATACTTACCTGTGATGTTACTTTATAAATGCCCTTTATAAACCTTCTGTTTATCCTCCCTCCCCGCTACAGGATACGTTAGATGACGGATATGGCTACCGGAAGTTGCGCATAGACGCTTTTCACGAAGGGTTATGGCTAAAGTGCAGACCTTGGTAGGATAATTTATTTAATATAAATAATAGGTCAGAAAGGGTCTTTTTAGACATGCTGATAGCAAAAGTAACATCACAGGTAAGTATAATAAAAACTAATTTTCTATTTGGAAAATTTTTATTTTCTTTTTGTCACTTGCAATAGTTGTAATATTAATATATAATTACATAATTTATAATTTGTTAAACTGTTTCTATTGTATACAAAGTTAAACTATGTAGAAAACAAGACATATTGTTATCTAATTTTAGAACTGTTATTCAGACCTGATGTACTCCTTCCGTGTAGCTAAGAACACCATGCGCGTGTTCATACCAGAAGTGTTAGAAGCCATCATACACGAGTACGCAGGAGGTACTGCCACCTGTCATCACCCCTGAGCAGTGGAAGCAGATGACTTCCAAACCAAGTGGAACTTTCCTCATGCCTGTGGGGCAATTGATGGCAAGCATGACCGTATAAACAATCCCAAGGACTCTGGTTCACTGTTCTATAATTCCAAGGGCTTTCATCTGGATCATTGTCGGAGCTAACGGCAGTACCTCTGATGTTCAGCTGTTCAACACCTGTGAACTCAGCTAGAGCAAGATGACCTTGGTCTGCCACCCCCCAGCCCACTGCCTGGCGATGACAAGAATACTCCATACTTCTTAATAGGAGATGATGCTTTCCCACTCAGAACTTGGATGATGAAACCGTACTCCAGACGTAACTTGAAGTGAGCGCATTTTTAACTACAGGTTAGTCGTTTAACTTTTTAAAATTCCTCTTTCAAAAGTAACTTCTAATAACTTCAGCTACAACTTAATTTATAACTTATAACTTATATATTAACTTATAACTACTTAACTTAAGCAATATCTTCTCTTGTTTTTTTACTAAGTTTAACTTTGTTTTTATACATTGTGTTTTTTTTTATTTTACAGACTGTCCTATGCCAGAAGAGTGGTGGAAAACGCATTTGGAATACTGGCCATAAGATTTCAGTGCATGCTTGGCTGACTTAACCAGTGTCCCGATACCGTAGACTCTATCATACTTGCTTGTGCGACACTACATAATCTACTCGGGATCCGTTACCCTGCTGTGCCAGGCAATGTCGTCGACCATGAAGATGAGAACGACCAACTTCAGCCTGGGGAATGGCGTCGCGGAAGGCAGATGATGGGACGGTGATGAGGCGCATGGTAGGAATGCTGCGACACATGCTGGCATCCGTCAGCGGGATTACCTCAAACATTATTTCAACTCCCACTGGTGCAGTGGACTGGCAGCAGGACATGATTTAGAAACTGTGCTCCCCCTCAGACCCCACCCCCAGGATAAAGTGTGACTCTATGTGATTACTGTGATAAAGTTTTTATGTTTGTATAATAAAGTAATAAATGTATGTTTGTAGTTTTAACTTGATATAGTTGGTATTTACTTTCGTATGCAAGTAGGGAAAAAAAAAAGTTATCTGATTGTACTTTCATAAGAATATCCTTATGAAAGTACAATCAGATAACTTTATTTTTTTTAAATATATTTGCTAACACCAAATATATTGAAGAAAGAAATATAGTTATTTTGCACTTTAATAGGAATATTCTAAGTTTTCTTCTTAATATCAAAGTACAAATAATTTTATTTTTTTCTTCAATATATTTGGTGTTAGCAAATATATTTGCTTAACTTGCAAATATGCAAACATATTTGCTAATACCAAATATATTAAAATGTCGAGCCCGCCGAGGCATTTGATGGTCTCAGAGTGTATTTATTTGAAGGTTGATGCCCAATAAGCATACAAAGTTTCAAGCAAATCTGACTTACGGTTACAGAGATAGTAGGTATGTGAAAACTTTAACGCAAATTTTGACAGAAACTTTAATGCAAACTTTATTTGACCTTGACCTTGGGCACAGGGGCCGCATGAGTGGGACACAGAATGAATATATGGATCATGACTAATAAGCATATGAAGTTTCAAGTCAATGTGACTTAGAACTGCAGAGATATAAGGTATTTAAAAACTTTAACGCAGATTTCGGACGGACGGACGACGGACGGACGGACGGACGGACGGACACCCAGACGTCATTGTGACCACTATGTCTCGCTTTCCACAAGCGGGCTCGACAAAAAATAATCCTTGTATAGAATATCGAGGCGGTCGGGTATGATCGTGTATGATCAGATAGAAGTCGTGTATGTTCGAGTAAGAGATGCGGTCTGCAAATTATCGAGTTGATCGATATAAATGTATCTGATTGGGGTCATACAAGATCGGGTACAGGCCGTGTACAGGTCTAGTTGATCGAGTACAGATCGGTAAATATGTGACTAGATGTCTTCCCGATGAACTAGACCTTGTACACGAGTAGACACGAGTTTACCAGAGCGCTAGCTACTAGATGTATTTCAGACCGCTTCCAGACCGTCTGGCTTCTCGAGAGCTGCACGGATTTTGTGTTGAAACCCCAACCGCTACCGACCAAGGTAGTCCGCTGCAGACCAGGTGGGACCCCTCTGCAGACCAAGGGAGATCATTTCACGACCGCATGATCGAGTTTGATCGAGGTATTCAGATTGGCGGTGGGAACGGGCCATAAGCTAACATTAATAGCCAGGTATCTGTTATCCATGTGTCTATGCTTTGAAGAAAAACAGCCTTTGTGGCTTTGCCTCGTCTCTTGTTTATTTTAAACCAGTAGATTGGTTGGTTGACTAGAACAGATTAATTTGTTTGAAAAGAATTGGCTGAATACAATCATTGATTAAAGGTACATGCCCACGCAGCAGGTTACACTGTACTACTACTTTTCATTTTCTGTCATGCCTTATATGAGCCATTTGTCTACCCACTAACGAGTTATTTTCAATTACGGCGCGTGTTAATTGGTGTTAAATCGCATTTTATATGCCGCAACCAGAAAGGGTATTTTCCGACCTCGTGCTATTTTTACCAATACGCGTCACGTGACACGGTCAATCATATCACATCTTTGACATGCGCAGTGAAGTATCGGAAGTTGAGAAGAAAAATCTCTGTTCGAGTCCAAATCTAAATCTCCACGTAACTCTTTCCATTTGGTGATCTGGTCGGCAATATTAACCACTCTCTCTCTGTACTGCCTGTCCCTCAGACATTTCGCCTTTTTTTTGGCCGAAGCCGTTTCATACAATTTCCATCCTGGACGTTTCGACATGTTGATATTCTTGTTTACATATTGGGAAGCCTACTGGCACGCGTCGTATACTGCGCATGCGCACCGCAAGCCGTGATGTGAAAGTCGTCGTCCCCGCACATTATCAAAATAGACCGTTACCGCCACGCGTCGCTAACAGTAAATTGATAATTAATAAATGATTATATTTGTATAGCGGTGCATTCGTAATTTTTTGAACTGGTGGAATTATAAGTGACATAATGATACACTTATTTAATTCCTATAAAGAACATTTTGTGCCTACTGCGTGGGCATGTACCTTTAAATAAATACAATTGATTAGACCCCGATTGAAATACTGATTCAATACATACAATCAACTGATTGGTTGACTACAATTGACTGATTAGTTTACTACAATGGACTGATTGGTTCACACAATTGACTGATTGGTCAACTACATTTGAATGATTGGTTGACTACAATTGACAGATTGGTTCACACAATTGACTGATTGGTCAACTACATTTGAATGATTGGTTGACTACAATTGACAGATTGGTGGACTACAATTGACTGATTGGTGGACTACAGTGGACTACAATTGAGAATTGACTGATTGGTGGACTACAATCAACTGATTGGTTAACTACAATTGACTGATAGGTTGACTACAATTGACTGATTGGTGGACTACAATTGATTGATTGGTGGACTACAATTGACTGATTGGCAGACTACAATTGGCTGATTGGCGGACTACAATTGGCTGATTGGTTGACTAAAATCGACCGATTGGTGGACTACAATTGGTTGACTTACAATAGGCTGATTGGTTGACTACCGATTGGTTGAACAACATTGGATGACTACCATTGACTGATTGGTTGACTAACAATATGCTGATTGGTTGACTACAATTGACTGCTGATTGGTTGACTACATGTGGTATATAAATGTTTACACCAATTGGATCACCTACATGTATATTTATTTTTGAGGAAAAAAACCTCCTGCATGAGAACCTACAATATAATTTTCCCTGGTCTGAGCGACGCCATCCAACAGTTTAGGAAACAATATGCATATCAGACATTAATGTATTCATATCTCTATAAGACATATTCTATAAACGAGACAGAACCAGCCTAAGTCGGGAAATCAATAAGCGAAACACGAAAAAGAAATAGATAGATCCAAGTAAATATAATATAAAATATATATATAAACAAATTACCTCGAAGGCGATTCTGAAATCGACATCAAAGTTGGTATGGGACACATGACAGCTGTCATCCTGCACAGTAAACTGCTAAATATAGTTCACAATGAAGATCCCATCAGGTGAAAGCTACAGTCTGGTCTCAGGTCACATGGTTACCCATCGGAATGCGACCAAGTAAATATTTCAATATAGGCCATAGCAGGAGAAAAGCAGATACATGGCTGGATCAGTCTATCTGTCAATATTGAACCCTTTCATCCCTATGGAAACTAATTGGAATGGGCTCTTCTATGTTAATTTTCAAATTATGCCGTAATTCAGGGAACTGGTAAATTTGTAAACAACAATACAAAATATAGAGCGTAAATGAAATTTTCGACCGACTGACAAGGTGACTCCTATATACTCCCTCCCCTAAACTTCATTTGTCGGGGTATAACTATCAGCAAACAGTGTAGATCCTGATGAGAGGGAGCCGTCTCACCTGGATCTACAGTTTGCAAATATAAAGATTTGAGGATCGTCGTGTTGAAAAGGCTAACCAATGACATGTCAAGGATGTGACGTACATTCTATATTTCGAGGCAAAGTAGGTCAAGGTCACTCAAATGACACAGGGTGGCTAGCCATCGATGTGAGAAAGCTATTGCTGATGTTTGGTAAAGATTCAACTAACACATCAGAAGATGTGCAAAATCGTTGACGCAACCTCAGCCACCACCGACAACAACACCGGAGGAATTGTGTGCCTACTTTATCTCATATTCCACTAAAATTGGCGTGTTTGCAAACAGTGTAGATCCAGATGAGCCGGATGCATCCATTCTTACTGCGAGTCAATTCAAACCTCAATGCTGAATCCATCCTGACTGGGATTCAAACAATCCTTACTGGGAGTCAAACATCATACAGGAATTCAAACATGGATGGTTAATCCATCCTTACTGGAATTAAACATAAATGGTGAATCCATCCTTTCTGGGATTCAAACTTCAATTAAGGATCAATTCTTACTGAAATTCAAACCCAAATTGTGAATCCATTCTTACTGGGATTCAAGCCTCGATGGTGTATCCAAACTAGCTGGGATTCAAACCATACCAATGCATACATTCTTACTGGGATTCAAACATCAATGGTGAATCCTTTACTGGGTAATTATGAACAGTGCATACTGACCTGGAACTACACTATTTGCAAGTCGGGATTTGGTTGCCCACATTGGCCTATTTTTACCCAGAATGGAAATGGTCATTTACTGACGCCAGCAGATGGCCTAATGTGATTGTCTTATGTTTGCCTCTGGTGGACAATTGCGACCTTACGACAGTGCCGATCAGTATAGTCCCAGATCAGGGATTATACAGTTCAACATTTAGTCACTGAAGTAGTCCCACGGCTGTCCGCAAGAATATTATGCAATCAAACCTATATAAATGGTCACCTCTCATTAACAACCACCTATCTACAACAGTCACCTCTCCGTAACAGTCAATATTTTATATCTATTATCTGGATAATTGTCAATATATTTACCTCTCTGTAACAGCCACCTCTCTGTAACAGTCAATATTTTATATCTCCATTATCATTGGCAATATATTACCCTTCTCTGGCTGTTGTAGAGGTTGCATTTTGGCCAAAACAGACTATGTCAATGACCAACGAGGTCGGACTTGTACTGGACCAATTGTTGCAAATGCCATAACGTCTCTGGTCAGTCGGAGGCCCATTTCTGACACAAATGGTCTAAAACCAGTATGTGCCTGAATTCAACGCATTATAAGCCGAGATAATACAATTTTTCATACAAACAAAAACATTCCCTTAATTATATGTTGTTACCACTCATTTGAACCATCTCGTTGAGACTGAGACGGTTCAAATGAGTGGTAACAACATATACTTTCGAGTAAAAACAAGAAAAACAGCAAAAAATTATTTCAAGCTGTTCATAACCTGTTTAGCGGTATTCAGCATAAAATAGGTCAGACTCTACACAATTAATTAACAATTGTTTAAGCCACTAATAACCACCGTCACAATTTCGAACAACTGCATCAAGTCCACACTCGTAATAATTCTTCTACACTGTAAGGGCGCTCAATTGCAACTCAATACACAACATTTTGCATAACCGGACGTTATTAAATCAGATTGATTGAATAGTGTTTTTGCCAAGGAGAACCAGCCTCATCCAATAGAACAAATTACAATACTTTTTATTTAATTACCCCCGTCTAGACAAAAAGCAGGCGAAATAGACGAGTCGACGGAATGATACTGAACACGGAATTGGGAACATGTATACACGTATATGATGCTTTTGTATACGTAATATTTTTTGTTTCATGCATGGTTTTTGGTATAGATTACGTGGTTTTGAGTATAGATTACGTGGTTTTGGGTATAGATTACGTGGTTTTGGGATAGATTACGTGGTTTTGGGTATAGATTACGTGGTTTTGGGTATAGATTACGTGGGATTACGTGGTTTTGGGTATAGATTACGTGGTTTTGGGATAGATTACGTGGTTTTGGTTTTGGGTATAGATTACGTGGTTTTGGGTATAGATTACGTGGACGTGGTTTTGGGTATAGATTACGTGGTATTGGGTATAGATTACATGGTTTTGGGTATAGTTTTGGGTATAGATTACGTGGTTTTGGGTATAGATTTAAGATTACGTGGTTTTGGGTATAGATTACGTGGTTTTGGGATAGATTACGTGGTTTTGGGTATAGATTACATGGTTTTGGGTATACAGTCCAACCTCTCTACAACAGCCAGCAGCCGGACGGACTAAAAGTGGCTGTTGTAGAGAGGTGGCTGTTGTGGATGGGTGCTGGTGAATCAACGAGAATGCAACGAACACGCACCAATGAACAGCCATCAATGAATAACAGCCATCAACTTCTCAGTTGCTTATACTGATATATGAACATAGAAACAACTAGGATTGTATATGTTTTATACTATATTTATTTTATTTACTAGAACATATACATTTGTCATTGTTAGTATGTTATTGAAGAAGACAAAATAGTAATCATGGTATTTTAAGAAATAACAATTTATTAAACATGTTAAATGTTCAAATTGACCAATAACAATTATGCATTCATAATGACAAACTGGGCTCATTCAGTTTTTGACATGTGTAGCTCCTGATCAGAATAACTTGCAGTCTGGATTCGGATCTGCATTTGTGTGACAAAGTTATAATCATGCTAATGTTAATCCAATTTTGTGTAAAAACATGTAGTGAACACACTGAGCAGACTAATTTACAGCTACACTGGTCACAAACCCAATAAGCCCACTTTTATTGCAGTGTCACATGGTGTTATATTCAGTCAGCAGACCGTGTTGAGTATCCTAATCCTAGAATGGCTTGTTTAATCCACTTCAAACGGTGACAAACTTGTCGGCAATTCCATTGTCAGATGCCAGACAGGTGATAAATCCGAATACAGAACTTGGACATGTGTTTACACACAACTTTTATCGACCGATTACCACCGAAGGTATCCGATAGATACGGCACACTCGATTAGATCTGCCGGTAGGCTACATAGGAATATTGATTTTACGCGATTCATGGTAACGTTTGCATACGAAAATGTACATTAAAAAAAATATGCTGCCCGTTTACAGGCCGTTTTTGTCGTGGTTTATGGCCGTTTGTCAATAATAAATATGTTGGCCGCTCAGAGAGGTGGTTTGTGTCATGTTTTAATTGACGTGGCCGTTTGGCGAGATTAATTATATTGACCGTTCAGAATAAAAACGACCTGTAAAAATATGTTGGCCGGTCAGAGAAGCTTATGACACTTTGCTATGAAAAAATAAACTGGCCATTAGCAAAAATATGTTGGCCGTTCGAGAGGTCTTTTGACGATTTCGTTGTGTTTTTTTGTGGCCGTTGGCTGGAGAAGAGAGGTGACCGTTGGACAGAGGTAAAATAATGTTAAATTCTAACGGGGGGAGTTTAAACTGGCCGTTGAAGAGAGGTGGCCGTTGCTGGGAGGTGGCCGTTAGGGGAGGTGGGACTGTACGTGGTTTTGGGTATAGATTATGTGGTTTTGGGTATAGATTACGTGGTTTTAGGTATAGATTACGTGGCTTTAGGTATAGATTATGTGGTTTTGGGTATAGATTACGTGGTTTTAGGTATAGATTACGTGGTTTTGGATATAGATTACGTGGTTTTGGGATAGATTACGTGGTTTTAGGTATATATTACGTGGTTTTAGGTATAGATTACGTGGTTTTGGGTATAGATTACGTGGTTTTGGGTATAGATTACGTGGTTTTAGGTATAGATTACGTGGTTTTGGGATAGGATTACGTGGTTTTAGGTATAGATTACGTGGTTTTGGGTATAGATTACGTGGTTTTAGGTATAGATTACGTGGTTTTGGGTATAGATTACGTGGTTTTAGGTATAGATTACGTGGTTTTGGGTATAGATTACGGGGTACGGGGTGGATATTTAATGCCCTGTTAAGGTCATTTTAGGCCGGTTAAACAGGGTCAAATCCCATTTTTCACCTGTTGCAATGGGGGGAGGGGGGGGTTTACTACTTTCATAATGGATATTTTTTTCAGGTGACACATTCAATTAGAATAAATACCGGTAATTAAAAAATAACAGGCCTCATATGAAAATAGCCCGATACCACCGCGAGTCACTATCAGTAAAATAAATGTTACTAAATGATTATATCTGTATAGCGGGCACTCATAATTTTTAGAACTGGTGGAATAGTGACATAATTATACACTTATTTAATTCCTATAAAGAACCTTTTGTGCCTACTGAGTGGGCATGTACCTTTAATGTGTGAAAAAGTTCTAAGTTGTGAAGGTCAAAAGGTCATATTAAGGGCAGCATGGATGTAGTCTTCGAAATTCTGTCGGGCCAGTAAAAATCTGCAAAACACAAGCCCGACTGACTTGTGTAAAAATCGCACTTTCGGGGCAGCAGTGTTCATTCTAGGCCGCGCCATTGGCGCATTAAATTGCCCCAAGACGAACAAGAGTTGTCAGAAGACAACGAAGCTCGCCTGTTGGCAAGCCTTCACTCAAACTTGGCACAGTTGCATAAAAAAACATGAATATTATATAACTTGACCTTGAATTATGGGGCGTGAGGTGGACCTTGAAATTGGGGTCAGTGGTGCAAGGTGGGTCATGGGTTTGCTATAGCATAATATAGCATATTAAGATGAATGCATGTATGAAATATCAATGCGCTCCCTGAAAACAGAAGTAAAACAAAATTTAACCCAACGTTAAGTTTATGAACGCACTAAGTTGGTGATTTTCTACAGCATGATAGCTATTCACATCAGGAATGCATATATGAATGTGCTAAGTTTGTGACCTTGACCTTAAGGAAAGGGGTGGGGGGGGGTGGGTCATGGATTTGCTGTAGCACAATAGAGGATCATCAGATGAATGCATGTATGAAATATCAATGTGTTCCCTGTAAAGAAACAGAAGTTACACAACATTTACCCCAACGTTAGTTTATGAACATGCTAAGTTTGTGACCTTGACCTTGGGGTAAGGATTGGGTGGTGGGTTGTGGATTTGCTACAGCATGATAGAGGGTCATCTGAGGAATGCATGTATGAAATAACAAGGTGATCCATGAAAGGAAACAGAAGTTATAAGACATTTACCCCAACGTTAAGTTTGTGGACGCCGACGACGCCGGGGGTATGCCATAAGCTCTTCTGCACGAAATTCTGCACTTCGTGCAGGCGAGCTAATAAAAATGTCTTGAAAAAATGTGAATTCTCATTGCGCTGATTTCGTAATTTGTCCCGAGTTGGCCTATCACACACAGTGAATCAAATGTGTCCAACAACTTCTGCTTTGATTGGCTGATTTTGTTCAGAATTTGATGTAACAAGCGTTTGTATTGGCCGAGGCATGCTGCTGAGCCCATGATTATACTCACATCGACTTCGCGTGTCCTGGTATGCGCATAGTGAAAATAAGTTCATGCAGCTGATATGCAACATTGAAAGTCACTTAAAGTTCACATTACAAACAACTTATCCGATGATTTGACAGCAGGTAAATAGGGAAGTGGATCTTGGGACAGGTGTATTTTTAATTCAATGAAGCCACACCTATTATATGCGGATTGGTTTAATCCATTTTGTTTATCTGTCCTAGTCAGTGACAGACGTGTGAAGCTACGTTCAAACAGTTGCCCGCCGGATATCAACAATCATGCGGCAGATGTATATTGAATCCACGAGGCCACACCAATGCCAAGCTGATTGGTTGAGTCCAGTTTGACAGACATGGAAGAACAGATACACTGTGCACGTCAGGATGCTTTCTACACGCCGGGTACAGAATGTGTTCTAGCCAATTCCCACCCATAAATATAAGCCAAATCGAATTGTATGCTTTCTACAGTTCCGAAAATCCAATCTTGATGTGTTTGTTTTTACACATGGATGAATGTTATATTGCAAGACTAAAATTGTGTCACATAACTAAATCACATAATATTTTGTTCTTTGACAGATAAAAAGAATTAAAAGTATATATTCAATTTTCTGACTTGTTTCAAATAAATAGAAAATGTTTGGACTTGATGTTAAAAACAAAAGATCTGAAAAGGCTTCACCCATGGACCATAACTGTGAAGTTTGGCCACCATGGGTCAAGTGGTTCGTGTGAAGAAGAATTTTGAAATCTGCAATTAAATACCTTCGATTTGATATAGACATGACCATATTCGGTCAAAAATAAAATTTGATCCGAATTTGACCCCACGGGTCACGCCCATTTTTGACCCCGGGGTCACCATTTTAACAACTTTGAAAGAGCATTGTACATCGATCATTCCTACCAAGTTTCGTCGAAATCCGGTTGGCGGTTCTTGAGAAGAAGATTTTTGAAGAATTTGTGCTATTTTTACACGGCGGCCATCTTGGATTAGCGATGACCTCCATTTTAACAAATCTGAAAAGGCTTCACCCATGGACCATAACTGTGAAGTTTGGCTACCATGGGTCAAGCGGTTCATGTGAAGAAGAATTTTTAAATCTCTAATAAAAGAACGACCTTTTGACATTTCGGCGGCCATCTTGGATGACATACCCATGCACCAGAGTGATCGCCTCATTGATACCTTCGATTTGATATATGACAGGACCATATTCGGTCAAAAATAAAACTTTACCGCTATTTGACCCCACGGGCCACGCCCATTTTTGACCCCGGGGTCACCATTTTAACAACTTTGAAAGGTCATTGTACATCGATCATTCCTACCAAGTTTTGTCGAAATTCGGTTGGCGGTTCTTGAGAAGAAGATTTTTGAAGAATTTGTGCTATTTTTAGACGGCGGCCATCTTGGATTGCGTAATGACGTCATTTTAACAATTTTGTAATCCCCCTACCTAAGGACCATGACCATGAAGTTTGGGACTATAGGCCCAATGGTTACTGAGGAGAAGACGTTTGAAAATGTTCACGGACAGACGACGACGAACAACGGACGACGGACACATTGCGGTAACAATAGCTCACATGAGCTTCGCTCAGGTGAGCTAAAAATATACTCCCGATGTTTTGGCTGTTATTTTCACCGCTGGCATTGCAAAGAGTTAATACCCATGGTGTACAGAAATTGCATTAGCCGTTTTCTACCTTCAACAGTAGAAAGAATAGAAATGTGTTCATGGAACACTTTAATCTCCATATTTTTTTATAAATTTTTCACGATTTTTCACGATTTTTGCACCAAAATGACAGCTTTCCTACCCTCAGATTTTTTGCTATTTGTTTTCTGCTGATTTGCATATATTTCTTGAATTATTGTCAATTATGGCAGTTGTGTTGCAGAGACTTTCGGGTCAAATGCTATATTCCCTGGCCTACAGTACGCTCAGCGCGATTTTTGCCTTTACCACTCTGACACCGTGGGAGGAATTTTCTCAGAGTAGGAAATCACAGTGGGAGTTATGTGCCTCCCCACGGTCACCATATGTTTTTACCTGTATTACCACCGCAGACAGGGTGCAAGCAGGACAAACTTCCAATAGCCATAAAACGACCACGGTGTTCCCCCGTGATATGACCCCGTGTTCCATGGGGTCGCCGGGCTGGCTTACCTGTACAGTAATAGCGTAGTACCCAAGCATTTTCACGTATTTAGACATATTTTTGTGGGTTTTTTTTGTTGACGAGCAAAGCAACCTAGCGCTTATTAGCAATGCCGATGCTAATATATACTGTCATTTCGGCTAATTCTGCGCATCGGCTAATGCGCAATTCACGTCATAATAAACTATGTGGATTTTGGAATAAACAAGCTGATTAATTGCTACACTGTGGCACAATTTTATCACATTCCGATAGTTTGGGAAAAAGTTATTCCGAATATAGTCAAAATGTATAAAATTCTCAGACCCTGCGGATGGAATAGCTGTCTTATTTACTAAATTAACTGTTAAACGAAGAAACTAACCTGCCATGATGTCACTGGATAGTTCTGCTTCAAGTTTAATACCAATTTTGCTATGCTGATCCAGTATGCTGCTCGCCATTTTGTTTACACTACCAGATGCGCAGCATTAGCCGAAATAAATGTGACGTTGCAAACACGAATGTGATGTCATACATCGCACAATTTATGTCACTTACTGACGTCAGAACGTTATGACATTTTACCTGCACAAACGTTTTTGAACTGCGTTGAATATTCAGGAAAGTTGGACCGAATATGGAGATGGTAATGCTATAAAAATGTGTTTTGAAAGCCTTAGGTGCGCAGAATTAGCCAACACCATTGTATATCGAATTTCCCCAATCTAACTTTTCTGTAACTGTACATGTAAATACGGCCATAAGCATCCATTGCCAACAGATCAGTAAATGGAAAGTGTCATTATTACCTTAATAGAAGTAATTAGAAACAGGTGCAGCATACTCAAAACACATTTATCAACACTAAAAAACATAAGAATTATTTCCTAAAATAATGAGAATCGTCTCGCGTTTTCGCGATCTCACCTTCCACTTTTGAAAATAAGTTTGGCTCTAACCCAAATTTTCTGTCTGTAACTTGGGGCGACTATCACTGCGTTACAGACAGAAACTTCGGATTAGTTTTGCTCATGCATGTAGAACGCAATACCAACATGCATGAAAGATCGCAAAGCAAAAACGCGAGATAGCGCGGCAAGTTTGCAAAATGCCAGATTAAATAGGATAGAATTTCGCATTTTCGTCTCCAAAGAGTTATAGGACACGTAAACATTGTCTCAGGAGACGATTCTCATGTGCTGTAAAAACATGTTTGTATTAATTAATAGAACAAATGTGGACAAACATCTATATTTCTTAACAAAAACATAATTTGACAAATAATCGTCTTAGGAGACGATTCTAATGTGCTGTCAATACACATTTATTGAGCAAAAAAAACAACATATTTCGATACGTGTTATTGGTTACTGCATCGCATCCTCAACATATATGTATGTATACACAAGATTGCGAAGACGCGAGACCAAATCGTGAAGCGAGAACGCGAGATTCTATTGTATTCATTCTCGCGTTTTCGTCTGCGAGACCGCGATGTCGCGTATTCGCCTCGGCCTTTTCATGATGTCGCCTTCCGCTTTTGGAAATACGTTTGTTCATGTAATTATGTGTGTGTAATGTTGAAATTGAGTTTTGTGCATACATTACATGTACGTAGAACGCAATTCGAACTAGCATGCTTTATATGCATGTATGTACAAAGAACGAAGTCCAACACGCATGCTGTCTACACATGCATGGGCAAATCTTATTTCCAAAAGCGGAAGGCGAGATCGAGATCGCAAAAACGCGAAATTGTAACATAAAAAAAAATATACCACCGTACCCACCCATCCCCAACTGGCACATTTGCGACATATCATTTTCGGACTAGCTGCACACCTGATGGTGTTTACAATCATCAGTCGGTAATCCAGTTTCACGTGCAAAGTGTGACTGACCTTTAGAATTCAGCGGAAACAAACATACCAAAACCACGCTATGTAGTCGCTCACGTCATCGCATCGTCGATGAATTGATAATTACGCATTAGCTTGTGAATTTTCACATATGTTCGAATTCTTGATAAAAACAAGATTTGGCAGCACATGAGAATCGTCTCCTAAGACGATTCTCATAGTTTGTCAAAATGTTTTTGTAAAGAAATACCAATGTATTCAGGTTTATTTTCACATTTGTCCGATCTATTAATAAAACATGTTTTGGCAACCAATGAGAATCGTCTCCTTAGACGATTCTAATGTTTTGTAAAAAAAAATTGTTGTCACATGTGTTTCATTTCTTAGACCGTGCAAACAATTGACACATTCAGAAATCAACAACTTAATTTGTGTTTCTCGGGTTTCATATGGTGGTGAGGAAATACAATCGATTAAACACCATGAAAATCTTGTTGGATGTAAATGTCAATTGTCACTTAGGCCATTTTAGTTTACCGCCGTTACGTCAGCTGTTATTCTAAGTACATTATGGTCACTCGTTAGGTGCATTTCTTTCCTTCGTTTATAAGGGATGGGTTGTGACCTAGGGCTTAGAACACCCGACTTCCAATCTGGAGGTTGTGGGTTCAAACATCGCATTGGGTATCAAACATGCCTTCATAGTATTTCCATCCCACTGGTCTGTCAGGTGAGACTTTAAACTGTGGTCCCCGTCTCTATATGACCTTAGCTGTTGCTGTCTGCTGGGACATTAAACCCATTCAATTTCAAAAGAGTAACGGAATCTTTATGTATGGTGGTAGCGGTTAAAACCGGCGATATGATACATTAAACAATAACACAAATCAAAATATTTGTTTTTCCTCAATAAACATGTATTGGCAGCACATCAAAATTGTCTAAGACAAGTGTCGTGTTTTGTCGAACATTGATGTTTGTCCACATTTGTTCAATTTCTTAATGCTTAATAAAACCATGTGTTGGCAGCACATGACTCGCATGAGAATCGTCGTCTCCTTAGACGATTTGTACGTGTCCTGTTCGGGACGTGTTACAATTTCCCGTTTTGCGTGAGAGCTGAAACGAAAATGCAACATATTCTCAACAAAACATGTTCTGACAGTACTGTGCTGCTGCATATGAGATTTGTCTCCTTGGACGATTTCCAAGTTTTGTCAAAATATGTTTTTGTAGGATTTTTTTTGTAGATTAGTTGAAATATTTTGACAGCACACGAGAATCGTCTCCCAAGAGATATATTGACAGAAGAAATATTGATGCTTTTATATTCGTTTTATTCCTTAATAAAACATGTTTGGTAGCAGATGTGAATCATCTCGATTTGTACGTGTCATGTTTGGGACACGTTACAATCTCGCGTTTTTGCGATCTCGCGCATGGGTCGAGGTCGCGAAAATGCGAAGCATGGTCGCGAGAGCTCCAAACGAAAACGCGACATAGTCTTAACAAAACATGTTGTTACTGCACTGTGCACATGAGAATCGTCTCCTAAGACGATTCTCAAGTTTTGTCAATATATGTTCTTGTAGGAAATTTAAATATTTGTTTTTCATATTTTTAATTTCTATTTGGCAGCACACGTGAATCGTCTACTAAGACTAAATATTGATGCTTTTATATTCGTTTTATTCCTTAATAAAATAGGTTTGGCAGCAGATGAGAATCCTCTCAATTTCCGTGAAATATGTGTTGGTGTGTTTTAAGTATTAGTTGGAATGGATGAGATTCAACAAATCGGTGTCACGGTTTCGAAACACGAATATGTATGTTGTTGGTATCGGGTTCCATATGGTGGATGAGAAATGCGATCGATTACAACATGAAAATCTTGGAAGAAAACGTCAATTGTCACGCAGGCCGTTTACCTTTTCCCGCCGTTATGTCAGCTGTTATTCTAAATATGTATGGTCGCTCGATTTCCGTTGTTTCCATTTAAATTATGTTTCCTCATCGTGAAGGAACGTACATTATTCCTCAAAATATTCGGTCCTTAGTAACGTACCTTCACATGTCGACGGGACGAAATTAAATCTGTAATGTTAAATTGCATTCCTTCGGTTCTACATTTTACGTTTTCAAAGTACAAAATTGCACTCTTTTCTAACTGTATGACCTGTAAGCTGGCAGTGTGACGCTTTATGTTACTGTAGACCTGAAGCCTGCAGTGAGCTGCAAGGTGTGACGTTACTGTATGACATGTAAGCTGGCAGTGTGACCGCCGTGTGTTACGCTGTGTATGTATGACATGTAAGCTGCAGTGTGACGCGCCGTGTGTTACTGTAAATGAACATGTAAGCTGGCGTGTGACGCGCCGTGTGTTACTGTATGACTGTAACCTGCCGGTGTTAGTGATGATGCTGCCGTGTGTTACTGTATGACTGTAAACTGGCAGTGTGATGTGCCGTGTGTTACTGTATGACCTGTAAACTGGCAGTGTGACGCGCCGTGTGTTACTGTATGACCTGTAAACTGGCAGTGTGACGCGCCGTGTGTTACTGTATGACCTGTAAGCTGGCAGTGTGACATGCCGTGTTGTACGATGCAGTGAGATGTTATTTTGTGTGTTCTGTATGACCTGTAAGCTGGCAGTGTGAGCGCCGTGTGTTACTGATATGAACTGTACTGTTATGTGACATGTAAGCTTGGCAGTGTGACACTGCCGTGTGTTACTGTATGACTGTAAGTGGCGTGTGGCGCCGGGGTGTGTTACTGTATGACTGTAGCTGGGCGTAAGTGGCAGTGTGACGCGCCGTGTGTTACTGTATGTACCTGTAAGCTGCATGTGTGACTGAAGCGTGCGCCGTGTGTTACTGTATGACCTGTAGCTGGCAGTGTGATGTGCCGTGTGTTACTGTATGACCTGTAATTGCAAATGGCAGTGTGACGCGCGTGTGTTACTGTATGACTGTTAAACTGGCTGTGACTGAGCGCCGTGTGTTACGTATGACTGTAAACTGCATGTGGTACCTGTGTATGATGTGCAGTATATGTGAGCGCCGTGTGTTACTGTATGACCTGTTAAGGCTGTGCGTGTGTTATGTGATGAACTTGTTACGCCGTGTGTTACTGTTTGACCTGTAAAGCTGGGCAGTGTGGACGCGCCCATTGTGTTACTGTTATTGACCTTGTACAAGCTGGCAGTGTGACGCGCCGTGTGGTTACTGTTATGACCTGTAAAACTGGCAGTGTGACGGCGCCTGTGTGTTACTGTATGACCCTGTAAGCTGGGCAAGTGTGAGCGGCCGTGTGTTACTGTATATGACTGTAAAGCTGGGCAGTAGTGGGAATGCCGTGTGTTTACCATGCCGGTGTGGTTACTGGTTATGACCTGTAAGTATGGCAGTTGTGACGCGCCATGTGTATTACTGTAATGGACCATGTTTAAAGCTGGCAGTGTGACGCGCCGGGTCGTTACTGTTACTGTTATGACCTGTAAAACTGGCAGTGTGATGTAGCCATGGTGTTACTGTATGACCTGTAAGCTGGCCAGTGTGACGACGGCCAGTGTTGTTACTGTGCTATGGACCTGTAAAAGCTGGCAGTGTGACGCGCCATGTTTTTGCCATGTGTTACTGTATGACCTGTAAACGGCAAGTTGTGACGCGCCGTTGTGTTACTGTATGGACCTCCCATGTAAGAATGGCAGTGTTGAACGCGCCGTTGCTGTGTTACTGTATTTGGACCTGTAAAGATTGGCAGTGTGACGCGCCATGTGTTTACTGTATGACCTTGGTTTAAGCTGGCAGTGTGACGCCACCGTGTGTTACTGGTCATGAGCCTGTAAAGCTGGCAGTGTGAGCGCCGGATGTGTGTTACTGGTATGACCTGTTAAAAGCTGGCAATGAGGACGCGCCCGGGTGTTGTGTTACTGTATGGGAACTGTAAGCTGGCAGTGTGTGACACGCCGTTGTGTTAAATCTAAACGGTCTTGGTCAACGGGGACAAATCGGCCAGGTAATTCGGCCATAAATGCGCGTCCTCGCTTACCCTGGTTATACCTGTAAACTGGTAAGCTGGCATGTGACGGCCGTGTGTTACTGTATGGACCTGTAAACTGGCAGGTGACGCGCCGTGTGTTACTGTATGACCTGTAAACTGGCAATGTGACGCGCCGTGTGTTACTGTATGACATGTAAGCTGGCAGTGTGACACGCCGTGTGTTACTGTATGACCTGTAAGCTGGCAGTGTGATGTGCCGTGTGTTACTGTATGACCTGTAAGCTGGCAGTGTGATGCGCCGTGTGTTACTGTATGACCGTAAGCTGGCAAGTGTGACGCGCCGTGTGTTACTGATGACATGTTAAGCTGGCAGTGTGACGCGCCGTGTGTTACTGTGACCTGTACTGGCATGTGATGCCGTGTGTTACTGTATGACCTGTAAGCTGGCAAGTGTGACGCGCCGGTGTTACTGTATGACCTGTAAGCTGCAGTGTATGTGCCTGTGTTACTGTGTGACCCTGTACTGGCTGATGCAGTGTGACGCGCCGTGTGGTCGTAGACCTGTAAATGGCATGTGATGTGCCATGTTTCTGTAGGTATGTAAGCTGGCAGTGTGACGCGCCTGCTGCAAAGTGTGGATGTTACTGTATGACCTGATACTGGCATGTGGCGCCGTGTGTTACTGTATGACCTGTAAGCTGGCAGTGTGACACGCCGTGTGTTACTGTATGACATGTAAGCTGGCAGTGTGACGGCGCCGTGGTGTACTGTATGACGTTAAGCTGGCAGTGTGACGCGCGTGTGTGACTGTAGGACTGTAAGCTGGCAGTGTGACACGCCGTGTGTTACTGTATGACTGTAAGCAGTGTGGCCACTGTGACCTGACGCCGTGTGTTACTGTATGACTGTAAGCTGGCCAGTGTGACCCGTGTGTTACTATGACATGTAAAACTGGCAGTGTGACGCGCCAGTGTGTTACTTTGGCATGTGACTTGTAAACTGGCAGTGTGATGCACGCCGTGTGTTACTGTATACCTGAAGCTGGCATGTGACGTAAGCTGGTGTTACTGTAGACTGTAAACTGGCAGTGTGATGCACCGTGTGTTACTGTATGACCTGTAAGCTGGCAGTGTGACGCGCCGTGTGTTACTGTATGACCTGTAAGCTGGCAGTGTGACGCGCCGTGTGTTACTGTAGGACCTGTAAGCTGGCAGTGTGACGCGCCTTGTGTTAACACGGTTGGTCACGAGGGACAAATCGCCAGTAATTCGGCCATAAATGCTCTCCTCGCTGCCCGTATTACCTGTATACTGGCACGGTGATGCGCCGTGGGTTAACACGGGGGAACGCGGTGTGCGGCATATTCGGTCTTAGAAATGTTCCCACGGTGATTTTGCCTTTCCACCGCTTCGAGTGGGATTTCCACCAGACACGGTGGGAAGAATTTTTACGTCCACTCTCCATCTGATCACGGGGTCGGGTGGACGAAGGCAAAAATTGCGCTGAGTGTACTGTATATGTAAGTTTTCTCGAAGTAACTACTACGCTTCAAAGCATATGTAAGATAAGTAATTATAAATCCCAGGGTATCTGAATTTTATCACATGAATATTCTGCCCATAGCTGGTGAGATATAGAGGAAAATGAAGGCATAAAGCAACTCCAAATAGCATGGGAGTGTGACATACATTATTCACTGCACATAATCAAAATTATGGACCCCGTTTCAGGTTTCAAATTTTCCCATTGGCATTATCCCCAGATTGTAATATACCTCCTCTCTAAATGTCATTATTGTGCCATTCCTAAATTAACGTTGCAATTTCCGAAGCAAATTAATACTTTTCCAGTGACAATCATGATATGTCCAGGATACAGCCGTGAGAAATAAAGACTTCTGTCTATTCCACCTAAAATATACCAATGGATTTTGAACAATTAAACGTGTTATTTAATTTTAAATCTATTTTTTTTTTGCATTGAAGAAATTCCGTCCAATATTCGGGTAATCTATTAACATGGACTGAAATTGAGAATGAATCTAGTATGAGGGCTGAATATGAACAATTTGGAAATTATCTGTAGAAAAAGCAATGTTGATCGATCATAAACGACATCAAACCAACATGAAATTTTGTTTGAAAATCAGTTTACAATAATAAAATTATTCTTAAAAAATTACTTTACAAAGCCTAATGTTCACAATCTTAGTCTGATCTGGGACTACGCTGGTCACAAACACAACATTAAGCGCCATGACAATAAGTAAACCTCATTATGTCAGGATATATTGTCAGCCAAATTACTTTATGATGCAAATGCACTGCCGGTTGACAAAAAGGTACTTTTCGTCGTGTTTGCCATTCAGTCACTGAAGTAGCTTAAGCCTGACACCCCTAAGTAACTGGAATGGATTTGATTTGTTAATTTTGCAACCAATCCAAACGTCAAAAAATTATTTTCAGACTAGTCCATTTATGAAAAGGGGGTGTTTTTTGTTCTAAAAAATATGAAAACAAGAAACGAGGCAAAGCCACGAAGGCCAGGTTTTTTTCCAAGCATAGACACTTGGATAACATAATTATACCCACTTTTTGTAGACTAGATGGCCGTGGCCTGCATGTCGCGCCTTGGGGCGAGGCATGGACACTAAAAAAATAGATATAGTAGATGGAAAAACTTTAACCAAAAAACTTTAACCGGACACACGGACGAACGGACGGACGTATGCCAAAATGCCGACGATATCGCGCTTTCCGCAAGCAGGTGTGACAATGATTATAAACACCCATGTGAAGTATCAAGGTACTGGGTGAAGCAGTTGCAGAGATATAGTACACAAAAAAACTTTAACAAAAAAATTCAAAGTAATTTGAACTTGACATAGGGCACAGGATCGCGCTTTCCGCAAGCAGGTGCGACAATGATGATAAACACCCATGTGAAGTATCAAGGTATTGGGTGAAGCAGTTGCAGAGATATAGTACACGAAAAATATTTAACAAAAAAATTCAAAGTAATTTGACCTTGACATTGGGCACAGGATCGCGCTTTCCGCAAGCAGGTGCAACAATGATGATAAACACCCATGTGAAGTATCAAGGTATTGGGTGAAGCAGTTGCAGAGATATAGTACACGAAAAAACTTTAACAAAAAAATTCAAAGTAATTTGACCTTGACATTGGGCACAGGATCGCGCTTTCCACAAGCAGGTGCGACAATGATGATAAACACCCATGTGAAGTATCAAGGTATTGGGTGAAGCAGTTGCAGAGATATAGTACACGAAAATACTTTAACAAAAAAATTCAAAGTAATTTGACCTTGACATTGGGCACAGAATCGCGCTTTCCGCAAGCAGGTGCGACAATGATGATAAACACCCAAGTGAAGTATCAAGGTATTGGGTGAAGCAGTTGCAGAGATATAGTACACGAAAAAACTTTAACAAAAAAATTCAAAGTAATTTGACCTTGACATTGGGCACAGGATCGCGCTTTCCGCAAGCAGGTGCGACAATGATGATAAACACCCATGTGAAGTATCAAGGTATTGGGTGAAGCAGTTGCAGAGATATAGTACACGAAAAAACTTTAACAAAAAAATTCAAAGTAATTTGACCTTGACATTGGGCACAGGGGCCGCACGGTTGGGGCTTAGAATGAAAATATGGATGATGATAAACACCCATGTGAAGTTTCAAGGTAATAGGCGAAGCAGTTGCAGAGATATAGTATAACAAAAAAGTTTTAACCAAAAAACTTTAACCAGACGTACGTTAAAAAGTTAACGTTGAAAATGGCTAAGTCAATTACGTAGAAATAATAGGTGAAGGTAAAAAAATGGTCACATGTTGGATAGTTGTATGTGGTAGGCACCCCTTGGTTATGAAGCTGTGAAAGTTTGGTGGTCCTAGGTGGTACAGTACCAAAGAAATGGACTTAAACACGAAAACTTAACATTGTAAACGCGAAAACTTAACATTGAAAATGGCTAAGTCGACTACGCGGAAAAAATGGGTGAAGTTAAAAAAAAAAGTAACATGTTGGATAGTGATATGTGGTGGGTACCCCTTGATTATGAAGCTGTGAAAGTTTGGTGGTCCTAGGTGGTACAGTACCAAAGAAATGGACTTAAACACGAAAACTTTTGTAAACGCGAAAACTTAACATTGAAAATGGCTAAGTCGACTACGCGGAAAAAAAAATAAAAAATGGGTGAAATTAAAAAAAAAGTAACATGTTGGATAGTGATATGTGGTGGGCACCCCTTGATTATGAAGCTGTGAAAGTTTGGTGGTCCTAGGTGGTACAGTAACAAAGAAATGGACTCAAACACGAAAACTTAACATTGATTGTGGACGCCGCCCGCCCGCCCGTCCGCCCGCCTGCCCACCCGCCCGGCTTTCGCCAATCCAATAGCCTGGATTTTTTTTCAAAAAACCTGGCTAATTACACTTTTGCCAATACCACTATACAGGCCTGTGGTGTTGAAAGGGTTAACTACCATCAGTAACATGGTTAGATCCCAATCATATTCGGTAGGGGTGTAACGATTTATCGAACATTCGATGCAAAGTGATATTTTGCCGACAATGTTATTCAATCCGGTTTTCATAATTGAATGCTTTGCAATCCCAAATTATGCTATAAATAGACGTCATTGTAGGGTACATTTTACGAATGATAAAATTAAATTATAGAGAAGAACCACAAACCAGTCCAGCGGTCTTGAATCAAGTTTCGGTTCAGTTTTATGCATTATATCGAGTATATGGACCATTAAAAATGTATTTTGTGAATCATTTCAAAATGAGGGGTCTAGTATCATGAGATGTATCGTATCGAGAACCAAGTTATCGCGACGTATCGTATCGAGAACCAAGTTATCATATTTGTATGTCAAAATCGTGTTAAATTTGTAACACGACTATTGTCAGAAATCGTGTTAAATTTGCGATTCTTTCCCAAATTAGACCCAAAACGGACAATTTTATTTTTTTTTATGGACGCATAGCCTCCTTTTATCTCACCGATGTGAATGTGCAGCTGATCACGTTTGCACATTTCGTAAATTAATCCGAGCAAACTGGGAATAAGATCAGTAAGACCAGTAACAAAGCAGTGCTAATTGTTATGTGCTCGATTTCATTTTTCCGGCATGCGTTCGCGCTCACCATTGGTGGAATATTATTAGGTGTAAAGGCTGACCAATCGGAGATCGCGTATCAGTCGCGCAGATTAACTCGACCCAGATTAACTAAATTGTTACAGCACTGCCCACGCCCCCGGCGCATGTACACAAATGTGCACGTGACAACTGGCCTTGTTTCGCTACATCATAATTGAGCCAGTGCATGAGATAATCAACTTTATTATATAACTGAGATTTTCGCCGAGAATGATTTGACTTTTTTCTGCAAATAAAGTTGATAACATTTTCAGAGCAAATGCGTAATAATTACTAATTTAATATTCGTCAACATTCGACGTTTACAGAAAATGTACACTATTACCAGATTCATCTTCGTCGAAAATCTCACGTGATAAGCCTGATTACCTCATGAACTGGCGCAATATTATAACACGTCGGGCAAAACATGTCTATACAGGTCTGTACTCAAACCCACAGGTGGAATAGTCGGACGTGTGACACAAAGAAAATGACCATTACAAAAATATCCATTACCCCACCCACTTGATCTCGTTCTATTATTAACGTCATGTACAGTATGATACCAGGTGGGTGGGATAATGGGATTTTTTTAATAGGCATTTATTTTGGTGTCATAGGTCTGAGTCTTCCACCTGTGCTCACCATAATGAGTAAACACAGATTGCAACGCACGAGCTTGTCACGTGACGTTCAAGCTGATGGAACAGGATATCGGTCATTGGGTCATTGCGTCATCGAATGATGATGGCTACACGCGTTTACTACACTTTTTTCTACACGCGTTTACAATAATGGATTGCACGGACCTGCGTAGATCTACATTCTACATGAACATGATGAATAAATAAAACATGACGTTAACAATTCTTGGATTCAATATATTTATTACATGCGAAGATAACAGTGAAAACTTATGGCATATTATAGGCATTGGCGACGTCGTTCATTCGCAATGACAGTGTACAGTGTACATGTATTTTTTGTTGACATTATGATGCGTCTTGGGCGAGAACGGATATAGCACGGTTCGGATAAGCAACACGGAAGGTTGTATGTCGCCGGACTTCCGTGTACTAACGGGGTCGCACTGTATGTCAATATGTTTTCGTTTTTTTTTTATCATTTGTTCCCTATTTAATAAAGTTTGTATTTTGGGGGGGGGGGGTGGGAGGGTTCAGGCTCCTGATAAATTATACACTCTTGTAGCCTGATAACTATCTATATTGCTTGTTAGAAGCATGACAGGTGTTTTGTAGGCGGAATCAGTAGATCTACACTGATCGCATAACCCAGAAGTCCTATTTCTCCAGTCACAGCCACAAATGAGGAGCAATAATTTTAAGTGCAAGCTATTGTGATTGTAATGAAATGCATGTTACTCCGAATACATAGGGGATGTTTATTGTGCTCAGTGTAAGAATGATTTATTTTTTGTCAAGTGAACACAGAATTTATAATTCACCCTACTTTCAAAGCCAATCGTTGGCCAGTATCGTGCTCCACTTTGTCATAAATTGTAAGATGTAACCCCAATAAGTTACATATTAGCAGATTTAATGACTACCTGTTCGACAGGAAATGGAAAATCAACACTCAGATTGGAGACTGCATTATAAACCGGACTTATTGTAGGTATATTATTTTCACATATTGCATTTTTAAGGAACTAAATGATGTGGTTGCTAGCGCTCCCTCGCATTTAATCCTTAACAAGAGTGTTGAAGGTCACAATATACGCCCGTCCAGGCAAGGCCAGTCAATAAGGGGATATAACTCACTGAAAACCAATAGGGTTCTTCCTCTTGCCATGTGTGTCAAACTTGGTTATGATCTGTCAAGTAGAAAAGTTATTGTGCAGACAAGGATACAGAGTGCGAAAATTAAAATGGTCGCCAAGGGGAGATAAGTCATCTGACAATTTGAAAATGAATACTGTTCCTCGTTTTCCCATGAAAAACGTGTAGGGTAAGAACGCCTAACTTCGGACAGTCCTAAAATTTTGGACACTTGCGCATTCATTTCTCGTTTATCGCCTATGATTTCACACCACATACAATCTCCAGATACTAAAAATATCCTTATTGTCCTGGGAATTCCATTTTCTAAAAATATACATGATGGTTTATTGTATCTGATGCCATCATTGGTTGAAATGATGAAGGTCACGGCCTTTTCGCCTTTTAAAATGAAAATTTACCACCCGCGAAATATGAACGTTGAGAAGAGCCGAATATAAAAGTAACATAGACGTAAGTATATCACTGTGTATTTATGTTTTGATGGCAAGTGATGACTGTAAATGTATAGAAACAGAAAACAACATAAACTTGCTTTGAAAAACTACCGAAAATTGCCTATTATTGTAAATAAATGTATGTCCGAAGTAATATGCGACCAGCTGAACTCGACGTACTGTAACTACGGACGCCTGCGCTATATTTAGCCGTTTCTTATCTCGGTGATGTATACAATACAAATCGATGTTCATTCATATTTAAAACAAAACAAATTTTAAGCATTATATTCACTAACATCTATTGGTGGCAATATAGACTAGTGTTGTTATTCCACCTGTCCATCCACATGTACGGACGTCCATCCACATGTACGTCCGTCAATGACATTTGTGCTTTTTTTGTTGATTTTAATATCTTCTGTCCAGGACACCGTGTGTTTTCCAAGTCAACCATACTCTTTTGATGAGCGTAAGAATTACTTTAAAACATCCCAATAGCAGGGCTATTCACTTAATATGTTGCAGAATGCCCAGCAAGAAGACCCACGATCCGAGAGGAGCGTACATGCTGCCCTACAAAGGATCAACAAAAGTTCAGGATGCCGTCAGGGCAATTCGTTCGGGGACGTAAAGCATCAGGGCGGCTGCGGCTCACTATGCTGTACCGAAATCTTCACTGGCTGATCAAATTTACACTGGCTGATCAAATTTACACTGACTGATCAAATTTACACTGAGTGATCAAATCTACACTGGCTGATCAAATCTACACTGGCTGATCAAATTTCGGGGAAGATTGCAATGAATGCAACACCAGGCCGTAAGCCAGTAATTCCTATAGAGGTGGAACAGAAAATCGTGGACCACGTGACAGGCTTGGCCGAAAGTGGATTTGGAATGTCTAGAAAAAACTTATTAATAAAATCTGGTGAACTATGCAAAAATGCTAATATCCACACGCCATTCACAAATGGAACACCAGGGAAATCGTGGTGGAAAGGAATGAAAACTCGCCATCCAGAACTAACAATTAGAAAACCCGAAAAACTTGGATCATTGCGGGCGCGGATGTTGAACCGGGAGGTGGTGGGGCGTTATTTTGATTTGTTAGGAGGTTTAGTGGAAAAATTGGAATTGAATGGGAAACCAAGCTTGATATGGAACTGTGACGAGACGGGCAAACAGCTTGAACACACACCCGTATGCGTAGTTGCGAAGAAAGGTTCAAAGGCGGTTGTTGGGAGAACCTCAAACAGTCGGGCTAATATTAGTATTTTGGCCTGTGTCAATGCGTCAGGTGACAGTATGCCAGTGAAGGGCAATACAAAAAAGTCGTTGTACGGTTACAACGTTGAGCAAGCACCACCGGGAACAAATGTTCACATTCCAATAAAATGCCTGGATGGATGGCACTATTGGACTTGAATGGTTCAACAAGGTGTTCTTAAACAAGAGGGCCATGATGGCCCTAATTCGCTCACCATGACTCCATGAACACCAGAGGAGAATGTGACAGTGAGTTCATGTGTTTTAAAAAAATTGTGCTATTTTTAGATGGCGGTCATCTTGGATTAAGCAATGACACTCATTTTACCAAATCTGAAAATGCTTCACCCAAGGATCTTAACTTACAATGACGTTTGGTCATCATCGGCCATGTGGTTTCCGAGAAAAAGACGGTCAAAATCTTGAATAAATGACCTTTTGGCGGCCCTCATGGATGACATAATCATCCGATTCCGACAAATATTGCACCAGAGCAATCGCCTCATCGATACCTTCAATTTGATATATGACATTAGCATATTCGGTCAAAAATAAAATTTGACCCCACAGGCCACGCCCATTTTTGACCCTGGGGTCACCATTTTCACAAATTTGAAAGAGCATTGTATATCAATCATTCCTACCAAGTTTCATCAAAATCCAGCTAGCAGTTCATGAGAAGAAGATTTAAGAATTTGTGCTATTTTTAGACGGCGGCCATCTTGGATTAGCGACGACCTCCATTTTAACAAATCTGAAAAGGCTTCACCCATGGACCATAACTTTTAAGTTTGGCCACCATGGTTTGGCCACCGGTTCATGTGAAGAAGAATTTTGAAATCTCTAATAAAAGAACAACCTTTTGACCTTTCGGCGGCCATCTTGGATGACATAACCATCCGATTTCGACAAAAAAGGCACCAGAGTGATCGCCTCATTGATACATTCGATTTGATATATAACATGACCATATTCGGTCAAAAATAAAATTTGACCCCACGGGCCACGCCCATTTCTGACCCCGGGGTCACCATTTTAACAACTTTGAAAGAGCATGGTATATCGATAATTTTTTACATCGACCTTTTGACCTTTCGGCGGCCATCTTGGATGACCTAACCATCCGATTTCGACAAAAAATGCACCAGAGTGATCGCCTCGTTGATACGTTCAATTTGATATATGACATGACCATATTTGTTCAAAAATAAAAATTTGACCCCAATTTGACCCCACGGGCCACGCCCATTTTTGACCCCGGGGTCACCATTTTAACACCTTTGAAAGAGCATTCTACATCGATCATTCCTACCAAGTTTTGTCAAAATCCAGCTAGCGGTTCATGAGAAGAATTTTTTTTAAGAATTTATGCTATTTTTAGACAGCGGCCATCTTGGATTAGCGATGACCTCCATTTTAACAAATCTGAAAATGCTTCACCCATGGACCATAACTTTTAAGTTTGGCTACCATGGGCCAAGCGGTTCATGTGAAGAAGAATTTTGAAATCAACCTTTTGACCTTTCGGCGGCGGCCATCTTGGATGGCCTAACCATCCGATTTCGACAAAAACTGCACCAGAGTGATCGCCTCGTTGATACCTTCAATTTGATATATGACAAGACCATATTCGGTCAAAAATTGACCCCAATTTGACCCCACGGGCCACGCCCATTTTTGACCCCGGGGTCACCATTTTAACAACTTTGAAAGAGCATGGTACATCGATCATTGCTAGCAAGTTTCGTCGAAATCAGGCTAGCGGTTCATGAGAAGATTTTTTAAGAATTTATGATATTTATAGACGGCGGCCATCTTGGATTAGCGATGACCTCCATTTTAACAAATCTGAAAAGGCTTCACCCATGGACCATAACTCTTAAGTTTGGCTACCATGGGCCAAGCGGTTCATGTGAAGAAGAATTTTGAAATCTCTAATAAAAGAACGACCTTTTGACCTTTCGGCGGCCATCTTGGATGACCTAACCATCCGATTTCGACAAAAAATGCACCATAGTGATCGCCACGTTGATACCTTCAATTTGATATATGACAAGACCATATTCGGTCAAAAATAAAATTTGACCCCAATTTGACCCCACGGGCCACGCCCATTTTTGACCCCAGGGTCACCATTTTAACAACTTTGAAAGAGCATGGTACATCGATCATTGCTAGCAAGTTTCGTCGAAATCAGGCTAGCGGTTCATGAGAAGATTTTTTAAGAATTTATGCTATTTTTAGACGGCGGCCATCTTGGATTAGCGATGACCTCCATTTTAACAAATCTGAAAAGGCTTCACCCATGGACCATAACTCTTAAGTTTGGCTACCATGGGCCAAGCGGTTCATGTGAAGAAGAATTTTGAAATCTCTAATAAAAGAACGACCTTTTGACCTTTCGGCGGCCATCTTGGATGACCTAACCATCCGATTTCGACAAAAAATGCACCATAGTGATCGCCACGTTGATACCTTCAATTTGATATATGACAAGACCATATTCGGTCAAAAATAAAATTTTACCACAATTTGACCCCACGGGCCACGCCCATTTTTGACCCCAGGGTCACCATTTTAACAACTTTGAAAGAGCATTGTACATCGATCATTCCTACCAAGTTTTGTCGAAATCCGGTCGGCGGTTCTTGAGAAGAAGATTTTTGAAGAATTTGTGCTATTTTTAGACGGCGGCCATCTTGGATTACGTAATGATGTAATTTTAACAATTTTGTAATCCCCCTACCTAAGGACCATGACCATGAAGTTTGGTGACTATAGGCCCAATGGTTACCGAGGAGAAGACGTTTGAAAATGTTCACGGACGACGACGGACGACGGACGACGGACGACGGACACATTGCGGTAACAATAGCTCACATGAGCTTCGCTCAGGTGAGCTAAAAATTGCGGAAAGGAAAGGCCCCAAATACTAATCCTTGACGGCCACAGTTCCCATGAAACTCTTGAGGTATATAATTCTGCGTGTTCTTCATTTCTGTCTGCTAGTCCTTATAATGAAGTCAACAAATGGACATTCCCGGGGCTGTTTCGCCAAGCATGGGACGACGCGGTTACAACTGAAAACATTAAATCTGGTTTCCGTGCTTGTGGCATATGTCCATTGGACACGAGTGCTGTGCCAGATGTTGCATTCGCGCCATCTCAAGTTTACGACGCCCAATCCCCAGCCCCAGCCCCAGCCCCAGCCCCCACAGCCACTGTGACTACTGCACAGGTCGATGCCCAAACTGGCACTCAGGGTGAAGAACCAACGTCCCACTTGTTTACTGATCCACCTTCAGTAGCAATCCCCAGTATGTCCGATCTAAACACTGTAGCACCCCAATCAATACTTACCGTTCATACTGCCTCACCTGAAGTACCTGCTCCTGATATTATTAACCCATTGGGTCACGTAGCTGATGATGATGCCAATCTGCCCGACTTACACAACAATGACCCACTATTGTCTGCTAGTAGTAGTTCAGATTACCTCTCTCAATTACTCCAAACTACTGTCTGTTTCACGTTAACCTGCCCAAATTTTACACCTATTACTCTTATTTTTTGGCATAAAATCATTTTTCAGCAAAATTTAGCAATGAGCCATTTTTTTATTTTTTTTAATTCGGTCATATAATGAAGTAATAGCCATAAATCAAGAATTGAATGCAGGGTTGCAATGTTAAAATGTCACGTGCGATCAGATTTTCAACATTTTTCTAGCATCGAACTGCTTGCTGGATTTCATCATTAAAAACAAGACACTAACCTTGTATTTATGAGAGCAAATCTTGCCAGGTTGAAAAATAAAGGAATCAAGCCTCCATTTCTCGGTGTTCGTACAAGAATTACAGAAGAAAATGCCAAGAATTTGGTCAAACTAGATTGGTCAGTAAGCGAGGCTTACGGAATACCCCCCGCGTGAGCCCAGGTATCCCTAAAATATGTAAAAATTTCCAAGTGTGTGGGCTTGTGACCTTCACTCTGGGATTAGCGCGAGTGGCATGAACGTGAATTTGTCACAGGGTGGTAGAGGTCCATTGGAGCAATGAGTGTGTGAAATGTGAAGCAGATCCGATTTTTTTTTTTTTTTTTCTTTTATTTGGGGGGGGGGGGGGGGGCGTTTATTAGGAGGGGGGCGTTAATTCGAGGTTATATGGTATGTATGTGACGTTGACCTCGAGATCAGCGGGGATTTGTCACAGCATATGAAATAATAAGAATTTTCAATGAAGGAAATAGAAGTTATAACTTATTTCTCTAATGTTAAGTTTTGTAAAGAGACTAAGTATTTGACCTTGACATTGGGATCAGCGGGGGTTGGGGCGGACGGTCATGGATTTGGTACAGCATGGTATTAGAGCCTTACAGGAATGCATGTGTGAAATATAAGAATTTTAGATGAAGGAAATAGAAGTTAGAAAACAATATTTCTCTGATGTTAAGTTTTGTAAAGAGACTAAGTATTTGACCTTGACCTTGGGATCAGCGGGGGTTGGACGGTCGTGGATTTGGCACAGCATGGTAGTAGAGCCTTACAGGAATGCATGTGTGAAATATTAAGCATTTTAGATGAAGGAAATAGAAGTTAGAACAATATTTCTCTGATGTTAAGTTTTGTAAAGAGACTAAGTATTTGACCTTGACCTTGGTATCAGCAGTGGGTTGGATGGTCATGGATTTGGCACAGCATGGTAGTAAAGCCTTACAGGAATGCATGTGTGAACTATTAAGCATTTTAGATGAAGGAAATAGAAGTTATAACAATATTTCTCTGATGTTAAGTTTTGTAAAGAGACTAAGTATTTGACCTTGACCTTGGGATCTGCGGGGGTTTGACGGTCGTGGATTTGGCACAGCATGGTAGTAGAGCCTTACAGGAATGCATGTGTGAAATATTAAGCATTTTCGATGAAGGAAATAGAAGTTATAACAATATTTCTCTGATGTTAAGTTTTGTAAAGAGACTAAGTATTTGACCTTGACCTTGAGATCTTGCGGGGGTTGGACGGTCGTGGATTTGGCACAGCATGGTAGTAGAGCCTTACAGGAATGCATGTGTGAAATATTAAGCATTTTAGATGAAGGAAATAGAAGTTATAACAATATTTCTCTGATGTTAAGTTTACGGACGCACGGATGGACGCACGCACGCACGGACGGACGGACGGACAACCTGACTCCAGTATACCCCCCCACAACTCGTTGCGGGGGGTATAAATACAACACGATGTCATCATCATCTGCTACAGCTTTCGTATCTATTGACAACGCCAAGCTGAGGTTGGCACGCTGTTCCTACCACGTAAAATTAATTGCACATATCCTCGCACATCGACACCGGTGTAAATTTACATTCTCTAATGGTATGACTTGGGAACACCATATATACGTCATTTCCGGCGGAAGTATATAGTCACTTCCTGTGAGCTAGTTTCTTTGCCGGACGAATTTCCGGCGGACAACTTGGTTTACTAAATGCTGATTGGTTGGTGAAGGTCACGAGTTTAATCGAATCAAGTTCGTTAGCATTCACAATTTACAATACATTAGGACGTATTAGCAATAGTATCAGATCGACTTGGAACCTTATGGATGAATGATATTCACTAAATATATGAAGATTAAATGATTAATTGATATATTTTAATGCAAATTGTTTAAATTATATGCCAGAAAATGATGTTAATAAACAAATTTATTAAGAATTTGTGTTCAGTCTGCAAAAATAGTTGTTGTTGTTGTTGATCGGAAGTGATTATTGCATAGCAGTTTCTTGTTTTACTGTCAACAACTAAAATTCGGTGAAATTAATTTATAAGGCAAAAGCCCATCCATGACTGTTTATTCGAAATAACTTTGTTATTAGACGGATTTTCTTGAAATAAAAAGTAGGCTCATTTCTAAAAAATAGTTTTACATTGTTTTATATAAAAAAATAAGCAGTTTGGAGTGTTTTTATAGTAATAAATCTTGGGCAGCATTTCGTGGAACAGACAATAATGCCGATGACAACCAGTCATTCGATTTAAACGTGGATCCAGTGAATGTTTGATAAAATGATTTCCGGTGACATCACTATATCAGATGTAAACAGTAATCCTGTCTGCATTTGGGATTTGGGTCTGGAAAACGTATTTCCATCACCAAAGGTGGAAGCAAAAATTAAATCTACTCCACGTCAAGGACATACATAACGTCCCATCGACTTCTGACATCAGATGACATTATTTCGTCCAAACGATGACAAAAGGACGAAAAAGAAAAGAAGGAACATGACAAACTGGAACGAAAACGTATCAGAGAGGAAAAGAAAGAAGCTAAAGGACAGAAAACCACAACTCTTATATAAGGAACTGAAGTTGGTGTAGTACTTTTCATTAAAAACAATAGCTAAAATACGTCTTATCATATGCATGAGATAAATATTGTTTTCCTGGCTAAGTCATAATAATGAGGAATATTTACTTTGCCTTATTTCCGCATGCATTATGTGTAGGTGACTACCCACAATAATGTTTTCTATACTAACATGGGAGACTGTTTGTACTGTGGCAGCTATTATTGAACATGTAAGACTTATTAATCAACAGTAATTATTTAGATAAAATTTTGTCATATAAACATATTCCCGAACACACCAACCCCCCCCCCCCCCTCCATCACCCCACACCCTTATTATATGGTTGGTTAATGATCATGACATAGGCCTATATTCATATAGCAAATCAACTCTACATTAAGTTTGGATACACTGGTAACACTATTAACTGCTGCGTCAAGCATAATTTGGCCGCTATGGGTTGCTATGGCAACTTTTACACTTTGCCATGGTTAAGATGTGGCATGTGTATTGTCTATGTGGAATTTCATGAATAAACTATGTATATTTGCTGAATTGTAATGAAATAAATTTATTCTAGACAATTATTAGCATTGTCCGAAGTTGTGATACTCATGTCCGTAGTTAGAAGACAAATTTCCATTACGGTGTTTCGTTTCCTTTTAAAGTTTGTATATTATATTCAACTGTTTATTGGACCGAGGCTGTCTACTAACACTTCTTCACTCTTCAAATGTGACCGGCGTCATATGTCTGTGACGAGAAACCAGTTTACGTTCATAGCGCGGCTGTTTGAAGGAAGGGACTAGACGCCGGTAAACGCCAACTGTCCGAAGATTGGCGACCTTACCCTATACCAAATTTGGTTATGATCCATCGAGTAGAAATTGAGTTCTTGTGTGGACAAGGACACAGAGTGTGAAAATTAACAAGAGTTGTCAGAAGACAACGAAGCTCCCCACAGCTGTCGGCAGCCTTCACTCAAACTTGGCACAGTTGCATAAAAAAACATGAATATTATATATAATTGACCTTGGGTTAAGGGGCGTGCGGTGGACCTTGACATTGGGGTCAGTGGTGCAAGGTGGGTCGTGGGTTTGCTATAGCATAATATAGAATTTTAAGATGAATGCATGTATGAAATATCAATGCGCTCCCTGAAAACAGAAGTGAAACAAAATTTAACCCAACGTTAAGTTTATGAACACACTGTTGGTGATTTTCTACAGCATGATAGCTATTCACATGAGGAATGCATGTATGAATGTGCTAAGTTTGTGATCTTGGGTAAAGGGGTGGGGGGTGGGTCATGAATTTGCTGTAGCACAATAGCGTTCCCTGTAAAGAAACAGAAGTTAAACAACATTTACCCCAACGTTAAGTTTATGAACATGCAAGTTTGTGACCTTGGGGTAGTGGGTTGTGGATTTGCTACAGCATGATAGAGGGTCATCTGAGGAATGCATGTATGAAATATCAAGGCGTTCCATGAAAGGAAACAGATGTTATAAGACATTTGGGGTGGGCGGTGGGTCATGGATTTGCTATAGCACGATAGAGTTTCATCAGATGAATGCAAGTATGAAATATCAAGGCGTTGCATGAAAGGAAACAGATGTTAAGACATTTACCCCAACGTTAAGTTTATGAATGTGCTAAGTTTGTGCCCTTGACCTTGTGGTAAGGGATGGGCGGTGGGTCATGGATTTCCAATATCACGTTAGAGTATCATCAGATGAATCCATGTATGAAATATGAAGGCGTTCCCTGTAAATAAACCGAAGTCACACAACATTTACCCCAACGTTAAGTTTATGAACATGCTAAGTTTGTGACCTTGGGGTAAGGGTTGGGTGGTGGGTCATGGATGTGCTACAGCATGATAGAGGGTCATCTGAGGAATGCATGTATGAAATATCAAGGTGTTCCATGAAAGGAAACAGATGTTATAAGACATTTACCCCAAAGTTAAGTTTATGAATGTGCTAAGTTTGTGACCTTGACCCTGGGGTAAGGGGTGGGCGGTGGGTCATGAATTTGTTATAGCACGATAGAGTATGATCAGATGAATGCATGTATGAAATATCAAGACGTTCCATGAAAGGGAACAGATGTTATAAGACATTTACCCCAACGTTAAGTTTATGAATGTGCTACGTTTATGACCTTGACCTTGGGGAAAGGGGTGGGTCATGGATTTGCTATAGCACGATAGAATATCATATGAAATATCAAGGCATGTATGAAATATCAAAACGTTCCCTGGAAACAAAAGTGACACAACATTTACCCCAACGTTAAGTTTATGAACATTCTCAGTTTGTGACCTTGACCTTGGAGCAAGGGTTTGGTGGTGGGTTGTGGATTTGCTACAGCATGATAGAGGGTCATCTGAGGAATGCATGTATGAAATATCAAGGCGTTCCATGAAAGAAAACAGATGTTATAAGAAATGTACCCCAACGTTAAGTTTATGAATGTGCTCAGTTTGTGACCTTGACCTTGGGGTAAGGGGTGGGTCATGGATTTGTTTCCCTGGAAACAGAAGTGACACAACATTTACCCTAACGTTAAGTTTATGAACATGCTCAGTTTGTGACCTTGACCTTGGAGCAAGGGTTTGGTGGTGGGTTGTGGATTTGCTACAGCATGATAGAGGGTCATCAGATGAATACATGTATGAAATATCAAGGCGTTCCATGAAAGGAAACAGATGATATAAGACATTTACCCCAACGTTATTTTTAAGTTTATGAATGTGATAAGTTTGTGACCTTGACATTGGGGAAAGGGGTGGTAGGTGGGTCATGGATTTGCGATAGTACGATAGAGGATCATCAGATGAATGCATGTACGAAATATGAAGGCATTCCCTGTAAATAAACAGAAGTTACACAACATTTATCCCAACGTTAAGTTTATGAATGTGCTAGGTTTGTGACCTTGACCTTGGGGTAAGGGTTGGGTGGCGAGTCGTGGATTTGCTACATCATGATAGAGGGTCATCTGAGGAATGCATGTATGAAATATCAAGGCGTTCCATGAAAGAAAACAGATGTTATAAGACATTTACCCAGACGTTAAGTTTATGAATGTGCTAAGTTTGTGACCTTGATCTTGGGGTAAGGGATGGGCGGTGTGTCATGGATTTCCAATATCACGTTAGAGTATCATCAGATGAATCCATGTATGAAATATGAAGGCGTTCCCTGTAAATAAACCGAAGTCACACAACATTTACCCCAACGTTAAGTTTATGAACATGCTAAGTTTGTGACCTTGACCTTGGGGTAAGGGTTGGGTGGTGGATCGTGGATTTGTTACAGCATGATAGAGGGTCAGCAGATGAATGCATGTATGAAATATGAAGGCATTCCCTGCAAATAAACAGAAGTTACACAACATTTACCCCAACGTTAAGTTTATGAACATGCTAAGTTTGTGACCTTGACCTTGGGGTAAGGGTTGGGTGGTGGGTCGTGGATGTGCTACAGCATGATAGAGGGTCATCTGAGGAATGCATGTATGAAATATCAAGGTGTTCCATGAAAGGAAACAGATGTTATAAGACATTTACCCCAACGTTAAGTTTATGAATGTGCTAAATTTGTGACCTTGACCTTGGTGTAAGGGTTGGGTGGCGTTTTGGTCATGGATTTGCTACAGCATGATAAAGGGTCATCTGAGGAATGCATGTATGAAATATCAAGGCGTTCCATGAAAGAAAACAGATGTTATAAGACATTTACCCCAACGTTAAGTTTATGAATGTGCTATGTTTGTGCCCTTGACCTTGGGGTAAGGGATGGGCGGTGGGTCATGGATTTGCAATATCACGATAGAGTATCATCAGATGAATCCATGTATGAAATATGAGGGCGTTCCCTGTAAATAAACCGAAGTCACACAACATTTACCCCAACGTTAAGTTTATGAACATGCTAAGTTTGTGACCTTGACCTTGGGGTAAGGGTTGGGTGGTGGATCGTGGCTTTGTTACAGCATGATAGAGGGTCAGCAGATGAATGCATGTATGAAATATGAAGGCATTCCCTGCAAAAAAACATAAGCTACACAACATTTACCCCAACGTTAAGTTTATGAACATGCTATGTTTGTGACCTTGACCTTGGGGTAAGTGTTGGGTGGTGGGTCGTGGATGTGCTACAGCATGATAGAGGGTCATCTGAGGAATGCATGTATGAAATATCAAGGTGTTCCATGAAAGGAAACAGATGTTATAAGACATTTACCCCAACGTTAAGTTTATGAACATGCTAAGTTTGTGACCTTGACCTTGGGGTAAGGGTTGGGTGGTGGATCGTGGCTTTGTTACAGCATGATAGAGGGTCAGCAGATGAATGCATGTATGAAATATGAAGGCATTCCCTGCAAATAAACATAAGTTACACAACATTTACCCCAACGTTAAGTTTATGAACATGCTAAGTTTGTGACCTTGACCTTGGGGTAAGTGTTGGGTGGTGGGTCGTGGATGTGCTACAGCATGATAGAGGGTCATCTGAGGAATGCATGTATGAAATATCAAGGTGTTCCATGAAAGGAAACAGATGTTATAAGACATTTATCCCAACGTTAAGTTTATGAATGTGCCAAGTTTGTGACCTTGACCTTGGGGTAAGGGTTGGGTGGTGGGTCATGGATTTGCTACAGCATGATAGAGGGTCATCTGAGGAACGCATGAATGAAATATCAAGGCGTTCCATGAAAGGAAATAGATGTTATAAGAAATTTACCCCAACGTTAAGTTTATGAATGTGCTCAGTTTGTGACCTTGACCTTGGGGTAAGGGTTGGGTGGTGGGTCATGTATTTGCTACAGCATGATAGAGGGTCATCTGAGGAATGCATGTATGAAATATCAAGGCGTTCCATGAAAGGAAACAGAAGTTATAAGAAATTTACCCCAACGTTAAGTTTATGAATGTGCTAAATTTGTGACCTTGACCTTGGGGTAAGGGTTGGGTAGCGGGTTGTGGATTTGCTACAGCATGATAGAGGGTCATCTGAGGAATGCATGTATGAAATATCAAGGTGTTCCATGAAAAGAAACCGAAGTTATAAGACATTTACCCAAAGCTAAGTTTATGAATGTGCTAAGTTTGTGACCTTGACCTTTGGGTAAGGGTTGGGTAGTGGGTCGTGGATTTGCTACAGCATGATAGAGGGTCATCTGAGGAATGCATGTATGAAATATCAAGGTGTTCCATGAAAGGAAACCAAAGTTATAAGACATTTACCCAACGTTAAGTTTATGAATGTGCGAAGTTTGTGACCTTGACCTTGGGGTAAGGGTTGGGTGGTGGGTCATGGATTTGCTACATCATGATAGAGGGTCATCTGAGGAATGCATGTATGAAATATCAAGGTGTTCCATGAAAGGAAACAGAAGTTATACGACATTTACCCAACGTTAAGTTTATGAATGTGCTAAATTTGTGACCTTGACCTTGGGGTAAGGGTTGGGTGGTGGGTCATGGATTTACTACAGCATGATAGAGGGTCATCTGAGGAATGCATGTATGAAATATCAAGGTGTTCCATGAAAGGAAACCAAAGTTATAAGACATTTACCCAACGTTAAGTTTATGAATGTGCAAAGTTTGTGACCTTGACCTTGGGGTAAGGGTTGGGTGGTGGGTCATGCATTTGCTACAGCATGCTAGAGGGTCATCTGAGGAATGCATGTATGAAATATCAAGGTGTGCCATGAAAGGAAACAGAAGTTATAAGACATTTACCCAACGTTAAGTTTGTGGACGCCGACGCCAACGACGCCGGGGGTATGCCATAAGCTCTTATGCACTTTGTGCAGGCGAGCTAAAAACGGCCGCCAAGCAGAGATAAGTCACTAAATCGATAGGCTTCTTAATCTTAACCGTGATAAACATGTATGACGAATTTGGATACGATCCGTCAAGTAGAACTGGAGTTATTGCATAGAAAAGGGTACAGAGTGCGAAAATTAAAAATGGCTGCCAAGGAGAGCAAGTGATCGGAATTTTTTGAAAATCAATAGTGTTCTTCGTCTTGCTGTGATAAACATGTACCAAATTTGGTTACGATCAGTCAAGTAGAACTTGAGTTATTGTGTGGACAAAGATACAGAGTGCGAATATTAACAAGAATTCCGCCACGGAAGCGTTGTCACGCCTGTCGAGGTATTTGACGTAACATTATCATATGGGCATACACTAAAGTAAGCATCACAAAAAACAGCAGAGAAGTGCATGTTTTAAATACGAAAAAGGTCAAGGATATGTTAATAGTAGCACAAGTGTGTTCCAAATGTTCACATGTATCAAGTGTCCAAATATAGAAGCAATCATGATGAAGAAACTTACACAAACTTTTTGATGCAAAAAAATGGCTGTTTCAGCAACAATGTGAAGGTAAAAAAAAGGTCAATGTTAATGGCGGCAGAAGTGTGTTCTAAATGCTCACATGTATCAAGTGTCCAAATATTGAAGTAATCCGACAAGTAATATTAAAGTTATATCATGATGAAGAAACTTCTACAAACTTTTTGACATTTGTTGACGACGACGGAAAAAGCAGTGACTATAGTCGCGCCCAGTTTGTCGTTTCTGGACCGAATTTGGAAATCTCAGACCGATTGAGATTTGCAAACTATCCTTAAAATTTGGTCCGAAAATAATGCCAATCCGGCTGATATTTTGGTATCAACCGTGTAAATGTACCGATTTTGATACCAAGTAATGTCCATTTTATGACATGATATCCGGGGCATATCCATGTTAAAACATTGTCGGGTAATAAATCGTTGTGTGTTCGGTCGTCTTTAAACACATTTCTCACAGTATTGATTTTTGATAACACGCGAGTGGTGACAAATGTGCGAGTGGTGACAAATGTAGGTCTCGATAGCTGAGCGGTTTATAAATAGACTGGCTTTAGCGTAAAGATACATCATTTGTTAGACTCGCCATTTCTGATGATTTTAAAATAAAACAAGAGGGCCATAATGGCCCTAATTCGCTCACCTGACTCCATGAACACCAGAGGAGAATGTGACATTGAGTTCATGTGTTTTAAAACAAATTGTCCTATTTTCAGATGGCGGTCATCTTGGATTAAGCGATGACTCTCATTTTACCAAATCTGAAAATGCTTCACCCAAGGATCTTAGCTTCCTATGAAGTTTGGCCAGCATCGGCCATGTGGTTCCTGAGAAAAAGACGTTCAAAATCTCGAATAAATGGACCTTTTGGTGACCATCATGGATGTTATAATCATCCGATTCCGACAAATTTTGCACCAGATACCTTCAATTTGATATATGACATGAGCATATTCGGTCAAAAATAAAATTTGACCCCACGGGCCACGCCCATTTTTGACCCCGGGGTCACCATTTTCACAACTTTGAAAGAGCATTGTAAATCGATCAATTTCTACCAAGTTTAGTCGAAATCTGGCAAGCGGTTCATGAGAAGAAGATTTTTTAAGAATTTATGCTATTTTTAGATGGCGGCCATCTTGGATTAGCTATGACCTCCATTTTAACAAATCTGAAAAGGCTTCACCCATGGACCATAACTTTTAAGTTTGGCTACCATGGCCCAAGCGGTTCATGTGAAGAAGAATTTTGAAATCTCTAATAAAAGAACGACCTTTTGACATTTCGGCGGCCATCTTGGATGACATAACCATCCGATTTCGAGAAAAAATGCACCAGAGTGATCGCCTCATTGATACCTTCAATTTGATATATGACATGACCATATTCGGTCAAAAATAAAATTTGACTAAGTTTTGTCGAAATCCGGTTGGCGGTTCTTGAGAAGAAGATTTTTGAAGAATTTGTGCTATTTTTAGATGGCGGCCATCTTGGATTACATAATGACGTCATTTTAACAATTTTGTAATCCCCCTACCTAAGGACCATGACCATGAAGTTTGGTGACTATAGGCCCAATGGTTACCGAGGAGAAGAGGTTTGAAAATGTTCACGGACGACGACGTACGACGACGGACACATTGCGGTAACAATAGCTCACATGAGCTTTGCTCAGGTGAGCTAATAAAGAAACCATGCATTGTGGTTATCTGTGTTTGTGTTTCATCCCCAAGTAACTGGCACAGACTATTCCATATTAAGTTTGGAACTGTTACATTATGCTGTACTATTAGGGGTCATTTTTGGTTTTAATAAAGTATGTACAAATGGCGTAGATCCTGATGAGACTCGGACGGCTCGTGAATAGCCTGCTCATCGGGATCTACAGTTTGCAAACATTTTAATAAAGGTCAAAGGTACGTCTGCCATGTTAAAAGTGTTTAACTGCAATCCAAAATAATACAATCAGCATTATGATTTGTCTAGAGCTGTCGTTTCACAATGTTTCCGTCTTTATGTTTCCGTCTTTATGTTTCCGTCTTGCGAAAACATGCAAATCGTCTCATAAAGACAAGAGAATCGCCTTCCGCTTTTGGAAATACATTTTGCGGTAACCCGACTTATAAAACGCAGGTAACGCAGGGCGACTTACCCTGCGTTACAGACAAAAATGTGTTAGTTTTGCTCATGCATGTTGATGCAAAAAACCAGTGAGGTTGCGAAAACGCGAGATTGAATATCATAGAATGTCAATCGCAATCTTGCGATCATACTTCGAATTTTCGCGATCAACCTATGGGAGATATCACGAAAACGCCACATTGTAACATGTCCCAAACAGGACACGTAAAAATAGTCTTAGGAGACGATTATCATGTGCTGCTGAAACATGTTTCTATTAAGAAGTAGAACAAATGTGGACAAACACCAATATTTCTTGACAAAAAAAACTAGATGGTTGGTAAATCTGACAAATACTCCTCGATGATGCCCGGATTGACATTCAAAAGTCCTTGACTCTGGGTATAGGTGTAGTATGCTTATTAATCACAATAAATGGTAATAAATGTGTATATGAAGTTTCACATCATAATCTCAATTGGTAACAGAGATAAATTCTAGAAAGGTTTATCGCCATGTTTTGTTTATTAGTCGCAATCAATATTTGGATGCTAATTTGAATTGAATTGAATTTTAAATACTTTAACGCAACACTTTAACAAAAAATTTACCTTGACCTTGGGCTCCTGGGCAGTATGGGTAGGGTATACAATGAAAATAAGGATGGTGCTCAATGTGTATATGAAGTTTCAAGTTGATATCCCAAGCAGTCACAGAGATATAGCAATTTGAAAAACTTTAACGTAAAACTCGGACGGCGGACAGCGGATGCCGGACAAAGCGGTAGCTACCGTAATCATCCATTTAAATGTCCCCATTAACATAGATGCTCAAGTCCGGTAAAATTTCCCAAAAGTTGCCTTCAAATCGGTAAAACTGAGCGTAAGCAAATAAACCGCAAGCGGTAATCCTCACATACAATCAATATTTGCGGTGAGGTAACTTTCATACCCTTTTAAACTGCACTTCCGCTCACGCGATTCAATGTGTATTCGTTATCACCTGTTACTGCGAGCGGCGAATTGCACATTGTGAAATAAAATATTTGCAGAAATTGCAATGAAATGTACTGCAGTGTGTTACCTAGGATCTAGTACTGTGTCCCATATAATACTTGCGAAGATATGTATCACCATATGTACGACAATTCAGCCCGATGTGACTTCGTCCCTAGAAACTTCAGCCTGAGGTGATTGACAAATAGCACCGCACTCGTATTTTGAGTTATTTAGAGCATGTGGAAGCAAGTTTTATAACAATTTATTTCTCAAAAAACACAATCATTTAGACGCCCCCCTTTTCGAAAATACAACGCAAAATACAACGCCCTGCGTTGAAATGGACGATTACGGTATATGTTTTTATTAAGCAGTAGAACAAATGTGAACAAACACCAATATTTCTTGACAAAAAAAAATACACCATAGTTTGACAAAACATGATAATCGTCGCCTTAGGAGAAGATTCTAATGTGCTACCAATACATGTTTATTGGGGAAAAAACAAATTTTGATAAGTGTTATTGGTTACTGCATCGCATCACCGGTTTTTACCTTACCTTTTTTTCGGGGATTCTGCACCTCCCGACTTTTGAACTTTGACGTCATACATTTATGGAATAATTATGTGCAAAAGATAATTCTAGAGCCAAATCTTACTAAATAAAGTTCTATTTTATTCCATGCGTGATCAGATCGGCACGACTTTGTAACCTTTGATGTCTCGCCCTCCACCACGTCACAGTCAGTAACAATTACAACCAAACGTGCATATTGTGTACTATGTGATCGGACAAAATCTGGCTTATTGGATATGCGACTAGCAAAGACCAAAACGTGTTCACCATCAGTAATAAAAAAAACACGAGATTGTAACGTGTCCCCAACAGGACACAAACAAATTGTATTAAGAGACGATTCTCATATGCTGCCAAAACATGTTTATTATAAAAAAATATTTTGACAAAACATGAGAATCGGCTCCTAAAACATGTAAATCGTACGGTGTCCTGTCAGGGCCATTGTTACAATCTCGCGTTTACACACTAATCGTACCAGCTCCTTCGGGCCGACAGTTACGTATGGACGGATTGGCATTCTGAAAATTTAGAAGCCCTGGTCGCGCCTCTAATAAGCCAAGCCCCCTCTAAAAGTAGCCCCTCTTTAATAATAGTAGCCACCCTATAATAGTAGCCCCTCTCTAATAGTAGCCCACCCTCTAATAATAGTAGCACCTCTCTAATAGTAGCCCCCCTCTAATAATAGTAGCCCCTCTCTAATAGTAGTAGTCACTCTCTAATAGTAGTCCCCCTCTAATAATAGTAGCTCCCTCTCTAACAGTAGCACCCCTCTAATAGTAGCCCCTCTAATAATAGTAGTCACTCTCTAATAATAGTAGCCCCCCTCTAATAATAGTATTCACTCTCTAATAATAGTATTCACTCTAATAATAGTAGCCCCTCTCTAATAATAGTAGCCCCCTAACCACATATGTTAGCCTCTCTCTAATAGTAGCCCCCTCTAATAATAGTAGCCCCTCTCTAATAATAGTAGCTCCCTCTCTAATACTAGCCCCCTCTAAAAGTAGCCCCTCTAATAGTAGCCCCTCTCTAATAATAGTAGTCCCTCTCTAATAGTAGACCCTCTCTAATAGTAGTCCCTCTCCAATAGTAGCCCCTCTCTAATAATAGTAGTCCCTCTCTAATAATAGTAGTCCCTCTCTAATAGTAGCCCCTCTCTAATAATAGTAGACCCTCTAATAGTAGACCCTCTCTAATAGTAGTCCCTCTCTAATAGTAACCCCCTTTCTAATAGTAGCCCCTCTCTAATAATAGCCCTTCTCTTTAGTAGCCCCTCTCATATGAACGACTTGTCTGGGGAATGATAGAAAGAAAATAATTCTTAGTGCAATATAACCTCGGGTGTGCGAATCTCCGTTTAATGTTGGATATTCCCATTGTTTGCCGAGTCTTCCCCACCATCTTTTCATTATTTCTGAAATAAAACATCTTTGATAACACATTAGAACCATCTCTATTGGCAATAACCACATCTGTGATAAGAGTAGAGTGCTTTATCATACGTATATCAAATCCGTCTGAACGAGACGGGATACCACAGTAAACAGCTACTTGTACTCTACTTGTGCCAATAACATACTGACCTGGTATTCTGTGTCTAAAATAGCAAACGGAATACACATTTCGACATAACCATGCTTACGGCGTTTTCTACCTGTGTAATTGCTGATCACTTAGCATGTAAGCACAAAACAATGTTTGTTTCAACCTTTGTAATGTTTCAGAGCTCAGTGTACAGCCAGATCAGCCTGTGCGATTGCACAGACTGATCGGCACTGCATTGGCCACAAACAAAACAGGCATTTTTTCTCTCAAAACGCCTCAGAAATAGCAAACCTTTCCAGCAGTCTACTGGTGTTTGAGCGGAATATCTCGCTCCATCAAGACAAACACTTCCCTGAGGCAAGGGCAATCAACAGTCACAGATTACCAATCACGCAATTAAACATGTCACTTCTTCAACACATCACTTGCGACTGTGAAGAAACAGCATCAAACTATTAAAACATGAATTCAAGAAACAGCATAGGAAAAGAGAATTCTGCAGATTCATGTAGACTGATTAACGGGTGTTGTCTGGCAGCTGATGCCAGAAATATTTACAGGAACTTCTCTGGCGGGCTACCAACTTTGATATGAAGGTTCCACTCCTCTGGTGACTAGACAGCCCTCCTGGAAGTTATCAGGTTATCCCGGACACAAAGTTGTGCAACAAGCAGATTCCTATTGACTAAACAAATTTGCTTGGCCACATGACAAATGGCCATCACATGCAGATACACAGTTTTACATTAGAGATATGTTATCGTATATGACCACATCATATTTGGACATGACCATGTTATCCCAGACATGTGTCAGGCTTGTATGGTATTAAATTAACCATGTTATCCAGACCTTCATCAGGTTAATATGACCACAGTGCATTTGGGCAAGACATATGACCATGCTATCCCAGACATTCATCAGGTTTGTATGACATTACAGTAGGGCATGAAAGATGACCATGTTATCCAGGCATGCATCATATTCATATGACCACATAATGTTTGGGCACAACATATGATCATGTTATCCAGGTATGCATCATATTCATATGACCACATTATGTTTGGGCACAACATATGACCATGTTATCCAGACATGCATCATATTCATATGACCACATTATGTTTGGGCACAACATATGACCATGTTATCCAGACATGCATCATATTCATATGACCACATTATGTTTGGGCACAACATATGACCATGTTATCCAGACATGCATCATATTCATATGACAACATTATGTTTGGGCACAACATATGACCATGTTATCCAGGCATGCATCATATTCATATGACCACATTATGTTTGGGCACAACATATGACCATGTTATCCAGGTATGCATCATATTCATATGACCACATTATGTTTGGGCAAACATATGACCATGTTATCCAGGCATGCATCATATTCATATGACCACATTATGTTTGGGCACAACATATGACCATGTTATCCATGCATGCATCATATTCATATGACCACATTATGTTTGGGCATAACATATGACCACGTTATCCAGGCACACATCATATTCATATGACCACATTATGTTTGGGCATAACATATGACCACGTTATCCAGGCACACATCATATTCATATGACCACATTATGTTTGGGCATAACATATAACCACGTTATCCAGGCACACATCATATTCATATGACCACATTATGTTTGGGCACAACATATGACCATGTTATCCAGGTATGCATCATATTCATATGACCACATTATGTTTGGGCAAACATATGACCATGTTATCCAGACATGCATCATATTCATATGACCACATTATGTTTGGGCACAACATATGACCATGTTATCCAGACATGCATCATATTCATATGACCACATTATGTTTGGGCACAACATATGACCATGTTATCCAGACATGCATCACATTCATATGACAACATTATGTTTGGGCACAACATATGACCATGTTATCCAGACATGCATCATATTCATATGACAACATTATGTTTGGGCACAACATATGACCATGTTATCCAGGCATGCATCATATTCATATGACCACATTATGTTTGGGCACAACATGTGACCATGTTATCCAGACATGCATCATATTCATATGACAACATTATGTTTGGGCACAACATATGACCATGTTATCCAGGCATGCATCATATTCATATGACCACATTATGTTTGGGCACAACATATGACCATGTTATCCAGACATGCATCATATTCATATGACAACATTATGTTTGGGCACAACATATGACCATGTTATCCAGACATGCATCATATTCATATGACAACATTATGTTTGGGCACAACATATGACCATGTTATCCAGGCATGCATCATATTCATATGACCACATTATGTTTGGGCACAACATATGACCATGTTATCCAGGTATGCATCATATTCATATGACCACATTATGTTTGGGCAAACATATGACCATGTTATCCAGGTATGCATCATATTCATATGACCACATTATGTTTGGGCAAACATATGACCATGTTATCCAGGCATGCATCATATTCATATGACCACATTATGTTTGGGCACAACATATGACCATGTTATCCAGGTATGCATCATATTCATATGACCACATTATGTTTGGGCAAACATATGACCATGTTATCCAGGCATGCATCATATTCATATGACCACATTATGTTTGGGCATAACATATGACCATGTTATCCAGGCATGCATCATATTCATGATCACATTATGTTTGGGCACAACATATGACCATGTTATCCAGGCATGCATCATATTCATATGACCACATTATGTTTGGGCACAACATATGACCATGTTATCCAGGCATGCATCATATTCATGACCACATTATGTTTGGGCACAACATATGACCATGTTATCCAGGCATGCATCATATTCATATGACCACATTATGTTTGGGCACAACATATGACCATGGTATCCAGGCATGCATCATATTCATATGACCACATTATGTTTGGGCACAACATATGACCATGTTATCCAGACGTTATTACACTATTACCATCTTAGCCTGTGATAAACATTTACATTGGTAATGCATTTTTACTATAAATTGACCAGGAAGCACAATTTGTGAAACATAACAACAATCTTTAGTTGTGAAATTATAATACTACATACACCACAAATAAGGATCCATTCTAGACACTAGGTGAACATATTTTTACCACACCCAAATTGTTTCCAGGTAGGTGACCATACAAATCCAGAATTATTTTTACTATTATATTTCACCACAGTCTGCGTGTATCTGTGACCCAGTGCCTTTGACCTTTTCAAAAATATCCCTCTATAGTGGTGTTTGCAAACAGTGTAGATCCAGATGAGCCGACTTGTGATGAGCCGTCTCATCAGGATCTGCACCTTTTGCAAGTACATGTACAATTCATATGTCTTAGGATAAAACCCCCCCTTTTCATAAATGGACTTAATAAGCGTTTTGTGATGATTAATATGTCAAAATCCATTCCAGTTATTTAGAGGTGAAAGGGTCCATCACTTTATTAAGTTTTACCAGGTGCACGTGTAGTGGCGTCATGACGTAACGAATATACAATGCGACATCAGACGGAGCTAAACATATTAGAGTGCAAATGAGCTGAGAAACAAATACATGGGCCGCCAGCAGACAGAATTAATTCAATGAAAAGGTTATATCTCGTATTTATTCTAAGGAAAAGATGTTAAAACTCTAATGAAAAGATGACATTTTGACCTTTCGGCAGCCAACTTGGAAGACATAATCATCCGATTTCGACACAAACTGCATGAGAGTGACCATCTCATCAGTACCTTTGATTTTATATATCACATGAACATATTCGGTCAACAATTAAATTTTACCCCCTGGGCCCCCAACCACTTTCGATCCAGGGGTCATCATTTAAATAAATCTGAAAGAGCATAGAGTATAGATCATTCTTGCCAAGTTTTATCGAAATCGGTCCGACAGTTCATGAAAAAAATATTTTCTACGAATTTAAGCTATGTTTAGACGCTAGACATCTTGGTTTATGTGAAGACCTCCATTTTAACAAATGCAAAATGCTTCACCCTAATGCTACATACCAAGCATCAAGCCTCCAGCTATTACGGTTTAGAAGTTTTACAAGTTACAACGCAAAATGGTGAAATTCTAAGTCGAAAAGGGAGAGAAAATCAATTACGGTACACGAGGGTCAAATTAAAATTTGAAATAAACTTTGCGCATGTACTCATCATAAGGAAGCTACATACCAAGTTTCAGGTCTGTAGCTCATAGTTTAAAAGTTTTAAGAGTTACAAAGCAAAATTGGGAAATTCTAAAATCGAAAAGGGGTAGATAATCTATAACCCGGGAGATGAATCAAAAATCAAAATAAATGTTGCGCATCTATCTACTCATCATAAGGAAGCTACATGCCGAGTTTGACCACCATTTTTTATCCCGGCCGGGGTCATCATTTTAACAAATCTGAAAGAGCATAGACAATCGATCATTCCTGCTATGTTTCGAAATCTGTCTGGCGGTTCTTGAGAAAAAAGGTTATTAAGAATTTGGCTTACCTTTCTATGGTGGCCATCTTGGATTATGTGAGACCTCCATTGTAACAAAATTTGAAAAGGCCTCTCCCAAAAATGTGTTTGTGACTGGAGAAATGGGGCTTATGGGCTTTGCGACCAGTGTAGATCCAGATTGATCAGCACCTGCACTATTTGCCATTCCAGCAATGAAACATTCATCTTGTTTCTAACAAAGAATATAGATCATTATCAGGCTACAGGAGGGTGCTACATAGGTCACAAATTATCCCTGTGAAGTTCGACCAACATTGCCCCAGCGTTTCAAGAGAAGAAGAAGACGTTTGAAATTGTGGACAGACAATAAACGGATGGAAGGACGAAAAGCGGTAACAATATCTCTCTCGAGCCTTTGGCTCAGGTGAGCTAAAAGTAAACAACAGACAACAAAATCTCCAGTTCAGCATTGTAAGGGTAAATTTTAGTATTTCCATTCATGAACGATTTGGTAGCATATAAGAATCTGTATATGGTTTGAAGGTACTGAAAATAACAAAAAAAAATGAAAATAGCAAAGTAATTTTTCCAATTTTCAAAGCAAAAATTCAATAGTATTTTCCCTCTGTTTTATTCCCCAGTGAAAATTCGGGTCCACCTTTCTCGTTTGAACCATATTGATGAGGAGATTCACATGGTGATCACAGCATACATGTTAACGGTGAATTAAGGAAATAAATTATTATTTTTCGTAACAAAAATGAAGAATGTATTGGGGTAAAAAAACAATGCTTTCAGGTAAAAACATATATTTACAGAGTACATGTACTTACGTCTTCAGATGCAACTCCCATAATGCCATTCTGTAGACAAATCCAACCAATACCTCCCCTCGCCCACATTGTCATAACAAAAGATTGTTACTAAGTTACGAACATACACTGCAAGATTCCTTGCTCTACAGTCTGTTTCACATTTTTACGCCAAACAATTTTTTGTTATTAAACATATAAAATCTCAACAAGAACGCCACCAACGGCATGTATCCCATCGCTGCGGTGGTTGGATCATAAACATGCACTTTCAATGTTAAGCCAATCGCTCATACAGTGAAGAAGTTACAGGAGAATGGAGAAACGTGCACACATCTATAATTGAATGTGAAATGTCATTAGACCTTGATCTTGGGCATGGACGAAGCATCAGTGGGGCAGGAAATGTTTGAAGCCAGTCGCTCGTACACTAATGAGGAGAATTGCGATACTCGCACGCATCTACTGAATGTGAAATTTCAAAGTTATTTGACGTGGGGAGCATGGGTCTGGCGGGGAATGAACATATTGTAACGTCCCAATGTCGTACCCATCTTCAACAGTACGGTATAAAACCATATATTTCCTGTTCACGCAGGGGAATGGTAGCGGGCCGTGAGCGACCGTGGGAGCAACTAGGCACAAGCAACTATTTTCTAAAGCCTACAAGTTCAGACCTAGTCGGGAATCGCGGGGCTATCATACATTATGTCACCGAGTCACATAGCGGGAATCTCGAAGCTTGGGTGGGGAGATAATGCTAAGAAAACATAAATGATGAGAAACATGCGTGTGAAATTCCAAGCCAATCGCTTATACAGTAAATAAGTCAAAGTGGAATGGAGAAAACAGCACACATCTACTGAATGTGAAATTTCAAAGTTATTTGACCTTGACCTTGACCTTGGAGGCGGGGGGAGCATGGGCGGGGAATGAAAATATGAATGATGACAAATATGCACATGTAATTTCGAGGCAAACACTCATACAGTACAGAAGGTATAGTTGAATGGAGAAACGAACACACATCTACTGAATGTGAAATTGCAAAGCTATTTGACCTTTACTTTGGGAACCATGGGTGGGGCAGCAAATGAAAATATGAATGATGAGAACATGCACATGAAGTTTCAAATCAATCGCTTGTACACTAAAGAATTTATAGTGGAATGGAGAAACACACACAAATCTACTGAATGTGAAGTTTCAAAGTTATTTGACCTTGACCTTGGGCCTGGGGGTGCAAGAATGTGGTGGGGAATGAATATATGGATGAAAAAACATGTACATGAAGTTTGAAGCCAATTGGTCATACACTAAAGAAGTTATAGGAGAATGGAGAAGCGCGCATGCATCTACTGAATGTGAAAATCTAGTGAATATGAAATTTCCAATGATTATGAAATTATTTGACCTTGACATTGGGCATGGGTAGCATGGGTGGAGTTGGGAATGAAAATATGGATGATAATAAACATGTACATGAAGTTTGAAGCCAATCCGTCATACATTAAAGAAGCAGAACGGAAAACGTGATGGACGGACAGACAGACGGACGACTTTTGCATCCCTATATCCCATTTTTGCAACGTGACAGGATAAAAATATTCCAAACATAATTACAGTGCGACCCCGTTAGTACACGGAAGTCCGGCGACATACAATCTTCCGTGTTACTTATCCGAACCGTGCTATATCCGTTCTCGCCCAAGACGCATCATAATGTCAACAAAAAATACATGTACACTGTACACTGTGACTGCGAATGAACGACGTCGCCAATGCCTATAATATGCCATAAGTTTTCACTGTTATCTTCGCATGTAATAAATATATTGAATCCAAGAATTGTTAACGTCATGTTTTATTTATTCATCATGTTCATGTAGAATGTAGATCTACGCAGGTCCGTGAAATCCATTATTGTAAACGCGTGTAGAACAAGAGGGCCACGATGGCCCTAATTCGCTCACCTGACTCCATGAACACTAGAGGAGAATGTGACATTGAGTTCATGTGTTTTAAAAAAATTGTGCTATTTTTAGATGGCGGTCATCTTGGATTAAGCGACGACTCATTTTACAAAATCTGAAAATGCTTCACCCAGCATCGGCCATGTGGTTCCTGAGAAAAAGATGTTAAAAATCTTGAATAAATGGACCTTTTGGTGGCCATCATGGATGACATAATCATCCGATTCCGACAAATATTGCACCAGACTGATTGCCTCATTGATACCTTCAATTTGATATATGAAATGACCATATTCAGTCAAAAATAAAATTTGACCCCACGGGCCACGCCCATTTTTGACCACGGGGTCACCATTTTAACAACTTTCAAAGAGCAATGTACATCGATCATTCCTACCAAGTTTCGTCGAAATCCGGCTAGCGGTTCATGAGAAGAAGATTTTTTAAGAATTTATGCTATTTTTAGACGGCGGCCATCTTGGATTAGCGATGACCTCCATTTTAACAAATCTGAAAAGGTTTCACCCATGGACCATAACTTTTAAGTTTGGCTACCATGGGCCAAGCGGTTCATGTGAAGAAGAATTTTGAAATCTCTAATAAAAGAACGACCTTTTGACATTTCGGCGGCTATCTTCGATGACATAACAATCCGATTTGGACAAAAAATGTACCAGAGTGATCGCCTCATTGATACCTTCGATTTGATATATAACATGACCATATTCGGTCAAAAATAAAATTTGACCCCACAGGCCACGCCCATTTTTGACCCCAGGGTCACCATTTTAACAACTTTGAAAGAGCATTGTACATCGATCATTCCTACCAAGTTTCGTCGAAATCCGGCTAGCGGTTCAGGAGAAGAAGATTTTTTAAGAATTTATGCTATTTTTAGACGGCGGCCATCTTGGATTAGCGATGACCTCCATTTTAACAAATCTGAAAAGGCTTCACACATGGACCATAATTTTTAAGTTTGGCTACCATGGGCCAAGCGGTTCATGTGAAGAAGAATTTTGAAATCTCTAATAAAAGAACGACCTTTTGACCTTGTGGCGGCCATCTTGGATGACATAACCATCCGATTTCGACAAAAAATGCACCAGAGTGATCGCCTTGTTGATACCTTCGATTTGATATATGATATGACCATATTCAGTCAAAAATAAAATTTGACCCCACGGGCCACGCCATTTTTTACCCTGGGGTCACCATTTTAACAACTTTGAAAGAGCATTGTACATTGATCATTCCTACCAAGTTTTGTCGAAATCCGGTTGGCAGTTCTTGAGAAGAAGATTTTTGAAGAATTTGTGCTATTTTTAGACGGCGGCCATCTTGGATTACGTAACAACGTCATTTTAACAATTTTGTAATCCCCCTACCTAAGGACCATGACCATGAAGTTTGGTGACCATAGGCCCAATGGTTACCGAGGAGAAGACGTTTGAAAATGTTCACGGACGACGAAGGACGACGGACGACGACGGACACATTGCGGTAACAATAGCTCACATGAGCTTCGCTCAGGTGAGCTAAAAAAAGTGTAGTAATGATGACGCAATGACCCAATGACCGATATCCTGTTCCATCAGCTGCAACATCACGGACAAGCTCGTGCGATCTGTGTTTACTCATATGGTGAGCACAGGTGGAAGACTCGGACCTATGACACCAAAATAAATGCCTATTAAAAAAATCCCATTATCCCACCCACCTGGTATTGTACTGTACATGACGTTAATAATAGAACGAGATCAAGTGGGTGGGGTAATTACGGAAGCTTAAAAGGGACATGCGCAAATTTTTTTCTATGTCGTTCCCACGACATAGCATCTCGTTACCACGACATAGCATCTCGTTCTCACGAGATAGCATCTCGTTACCACGACTTAGCTATGTCGTTCCCACGACATAGCATCTCGTTCCCTCGAGATAGCATCTCGTTCCCACGGGATAGGATCTCGTTCCCACGAGGTAGGATCTCGTTACCACGAGTTAGCTATGTCGTTACCACGACATAGCATCTCGTTCCCACGAGATAGGATCTCGTTACCACGAGTTAGCTATGTCGTTCCCACGAGATAGCATCTCGTTACCACGACATAGCATCTCGTTCCCACGAGATAGCATCTCGTTACCACGAGTTAGCTATGTCGTTCGCACGACGTAGCATCTCGTTCCCTCGAGATAGGTAGCCAATGAAAATGAAGCTTAATTACCGCCATTTTAGTCCGACAGCCGGTAGCTTAACATTGTTTTGATTAACATAGTTTTGTTATTGGCGATTTTGCTTGTCCATGCCAACCACATCCAGAATCCGCTAATGACACTCTGTCATCTTTGAGCGTTTTGAGAAATTTGCATAAATTAAAAATGGCCGCCAGACAGTTATAGTATGCCGTGTGAGGTATTGAAGTAATTTAAGAGCGTAAAGTGGATTTACTTGACTTATCAGATAAGCGGTCAACATTTTTAATATTCAATTAAATTCACTGTGACATGGAAAAAATCCAAAATGGCCGTCAAATGTAACATATTTTACATATATCTACTCTCACACTCTATATCAAAGCAAACATGATAATGATATTGGATATATTGCCACAACAAACGCTTTCGGTACGTTCGATATGTTCGTAGACAAGTTGTTGAACAGGGGAAGTCCAAGATGGCCGCCACATATAGCTATAGTATCATATAACAATAATGTAAACGGACTGATAATTAAGTATATAACTGCATATTAACGCCATATCATAGTAAATTGGTATAGATGTATTGGATTTAGGCATACTCTGAACATTTTCAGTAACTTAGACACATAATTAAATAACTGTGCCAATAGCAGAAGTCAAAAATGGCCGCCAAATATTATCAAAAAAGTCACGTTGCCTTATACTGCGCAAATTGCATACTAATTACCGGGGCTATTGATTAGTTTAAGCATATTAGTATACATATCTCAGGTTTATTGACACATTGAACGTTGTATGTAACTTTGGACTTTCAAATGCAATATTATACGATTGTGTCAATAGAAAGAAGAAGCCTTAGATGACTGCCAGATATAAATTACCTGGCAATGACAATCATAATGTGTAATGATTAAAATATGAAATGTCACGTTGACCTATTACAAAGAAAAAACACATATTTATGTCAATCTTGTGTTCTCTTGTAACCTTGTTATGTAATTAGACACGTGTTCCAATAGCAGAAGCCCAAGACGGCTGCCAAATATAAATTATAGCAATCATCGTTTAATAATTAAGTTATATAATTAAGTTCAGTCCAGCTCCATAGGGAGCACACTGCTATAGCAATAATTTACAAATGTATGTCAATGACGATCACATAATAATGAAATGATTATTAAAATGGATAGCATAGTAGAAAAGTGAGACCCATAAGAAACCAACGCAATAAATACTTCCTAATAAGCAAATGACATGCGCACCTCGGTGGTCGCAGAACCTTCAACGCGGCACAAACATGCACTCCACGATCAGCGGTGTACGGTCCCAAAACGAAAGCAACTGTGCATACACTACATAAACAGTATAACAAATGCAGAGCAAGCACAACAACGACTATTCCCCAATGAACTACTGGTAAAGTAACAGGACAGTGCATAAAACAGAACACATGGATGGTTGAAACTGAACTGTTTGGCAAACCTCCCGCTTACCTCGCCATCAAGCTTCAAAAGGACATCAATATACAAGGCAATCAAAAAACTAATAATATATCATACGATAACGACAAACTAATTAAAACGAAATACACAGTATACATGAAATAATGAAAGTTAATATTGTAGATATGACTATAAGAAAAGAAGAAGATGGCACAAATACTCTAGCCGCAAGGGATGACAGTTACGTTGTTTAGCATTGTCATATTAGTATATTAAACTTCGTGAAAACTGCATTTCTTATATCCATTGCATTGTACCTTGCATGCTGTCATGTTGTATATATTGGTGTGTACTATGTGTATTGTAGTCTGCAATGACTATAACAGTTATTGTTACCGTGAGTTAGTAGTGGCTCAGCTGGAATGACTGTCGTATATACCATTCCAATGTGTATTAGTTGTGTCCACACTATAATATTTATTCTACATTATCTCAGTGATTTTCTCAGAATTATTGAATTTGTGATTAAATTTGATTTCTTTGTTCAGCATTTACGTATGTTAACATGTCATATGCATGCACTCCATATTGAGTTGTATGTAATAAAATCAACTGCACATGCATGTCAGACGTTGAATTCCGATTTGTCATTGAAACCAAGAATGTTATAGAAATATTACATTATCTCATCATACACATATACTTTGCTTCACATAATCAATGCAAATCTGAATATATATCAATTGTTTGCAGTTTACCAAATGATAAGTGATATTAAAAGGTACATAAATCACCATGTACGTACCGCCCTTTAGTAGAATGTATGTACCTTTCGCATAAAAAATAACTTGCCCAGAAATGTAATATCAGTGGGGGGGGAGTCTTAGTTGCTATGGGAATAACGCTAATGGGACCGTTGACATATATATATATATATATATATGTGTGTTCTCCATTTGTACTAGCTAGGTTAGCCAATTTCACAGTGAACTTGTTGAGCATTGAAGCGTTTGGAACCAATGGTATGAAAGAAAACCTCTTGCATTCATTCAAATTAGGAAGTCATTAATGTTTACTGTAAAGTTCCACCCTACATGTTCTTGACAACGCCCACTTAGTATGTAAGTTATAATTACATACTTTGGTGTCAGAATATTGTCAGCATGAATGTTGATGTGGAATGGCAAGACAAGAAGGCATTCCAAAATAAACTGAATAAGCCAACGTATATAACCAAGTGTACTATTTATAAGTATATGATTTGATTACTAGTAGAATGTACTATATTATTATCCAGCGCCCATTTTTACACTTCTGTTATTGAACGTTGTCTAATGGTGTATATTAAGTTAAGAAAACAAACGAGCATCTTGACTTAATACCAGTATTTGGTACAATTACATTCATACGAGTCCAATTATATAAGCTAATTGCTACAATAATATCAAAATAGTTGGCGGCCATTTTGGACTAAAGCTGTCGAAACAATGATCTAATTGTGTACCTAAGGTACTAAAATCATTGTGTATCTAAATACAATATTCGTATGCAAATTTGCTCTGATATAGGGTCTCAGTGCAATTATATATGTTTTCTTATGAATAGATACGATTGCACGTATAATGTATTATATTTATAATTGGCGGCCATTTTTGGAGTTCTGCTATTTAGACAATTATTCAATTACACAGAAAAGTTACAAAAATAAACATTCATTGTTTCAATAACCCAAGATTATAAAAAGCATACTCTTTGTTGTGACGAACTAGTGAAATTACGTCAAATGGTCACATTTTGCGGCCATTTTGGATTTTTCCCATAGTGCAGTTAAGGAATTGAATTTTAACGTTGCCAATTTTCATCACTATGTCAAATACACCCAGTTTACGCTCTTAAATTGCTGAATTTCCTCATGTTAATGCAACTATATGGCACACTATATCTATTTGACAGCCATCTTGAATTTGTGCAAATTTCTTAAGGGTGACAAGCTTGTCATCCGTTGGATTTCAAAGCTAGAAGGTCTGGACATGCAAAGTCAGTAATACAAAAAAACATGTTATTCAAAACAAGGTAAAACCCAAAATCGGCCTTTGGCTGCCGGACTATATTCAACTATGGCTGAAAGAAAAAATGGCGGTAATTATGCTGCATTTTCATTGGCTACCTATGTCGTAGGAACGAGATGCTATGTCGTGGTAACGAGATGCTATCTCGTGGGAACGACATAGCTAACTCGTGGTAACGAGATCCTATCTCGTGGGAACGAGATGCTATGTCGTGGTAATGAGATGCTAAGTCGTGGGAACGACATAGCTAACTCGTGGTAACGAGATGCTATCTCGTGGGAACGACATCTCGTGGGAACGAGATCCTATCTTGTGGGAACGAGATGCTATGTCGTGGGAACGACATAGCTAAGTCGTGGACGACATAGCTAAGTCGTGGTAACGAGATGCTATCTCGTGGGAACGAGATGCTATGTCGTGGGAACGACATAGAAAAAAGATTGCACATGTCCCTTTTAAGCTTCCGTAGGTAATGGATATTTTTGTAATGGTCATTTTCTTTGTGTCACACGTCCGACTATTCCACCTGTGGGTTTGAGTACAGACCTGTATAGACATGTTTTGCCCGACGTGTTATAATATTGCGCCAGTTCATGAGGTAATCAGGCTTATCACGTGAGATTTTCGACGAAGATGAATCTGATAATAGTGTACATTTTCTGTAAACGATATCGAATGTTGACGAATATTAAATTAGTAATTATTACGCATTTGCTCTGAAAATGTTATCAACTTTCCGATATATTTGCAGAAAAAAGACAAATCATTCTCGGCGAAAATCTCAGTTATATAATAAAGTTGATTATCTCATGCACTGGCTCAATTATGACGTAGCGAAACAAGGCCAGTTGTCACGTGCACATTTGTGTACATGCGCCGGGGGCGTGGGCAGTGCTGTAACAATTTAGTTAATCTGGGTCGAGTTAATCTGCGCGACTGATACGCGATCTCCGATTGGTCAGCCTTTACACCTAATTAATATTCCACCAATGGTGAGCGCGAACGCATGCCGGAAAAATGAAATCGAGCACATAACAATTAGCACTGCTTTGTTACTGGTCTTACTGATCTTATTCCCAGTTTGCTCGGATTAATTTACGAAATGTGCAAACGTGATCAGCTGCACATTCACATCGGTGAGATAAAAGGAGGCTATGCGTCCATAAAAAAAAACAACAATTGTCCGTTTTGGGTCTAATTTGGGAAAGAATCGCAAATTTAACACGATTTCTGACAATAGTCGTGTTACAAATTTAACACGATTTCTGACAATAGTCGTGTTACAAATTTAACACGATTTTGACATACAAATAGGAAAAAAATTCGGGAGCCAAGGCACAACCGTGTACTAACCGAAATCGTGTTATAGTCAAGCGTGTACTAACGGGGTCGCAGGTTATGTACATTTTGGAAATAATAATGCATTTTTTTTATTTATTCTGCTTTATACTATCATAGATACATAAATTGTTATTAGTTGTGAAATGACAACACATATTAGTAACCACTGACTGGACAACAACTTGCTAGTTATTTCTCAGATTCATAGATAAATATGACACAAAATTACAATTAAATATTTTTCATTTTGCTTTTTTTCATTACATGAATGTCTATGCATATTTGTGGCTGTGACTGGAGAAATTGGGCTTACGGGTTTTGCAACCAGTGTAGATCCAGATCAGCCTGTGCATCCGCACAGTCTGATCAGGATTTGCACTGTTTGCCATTCCATTAATAAAGCGCTCGCCATGCTTCTAACAAGCATATAAATCGTTATCAGGCTACAAGATTAAGAGCTATACCGGTCACCAATTCCATAAGCCCCATTTCTCCAGTCACATTTGAGACCCAGTGCCTTTAGTTGGAAGAAAAATAAACAAGAGGGCCATCATGGCCCTAATTCGCTCACATGACTCCATGAACACCAGAGGAGAATGTGACATTGAGTTCATAAGTGTTTTAAAACAAGAGGCCCAAATGGGCCTGTATCGCTCACCTAAAAGCCTCCATAGTGGTCATCTTGATTTCACAAAGACTCTTCACTTACAACTTCAAATGTTCCACAGAATTTGTTGGTACCTTCTGATCTAACATATATTTCGAATGTGCATGTGATTTACTGCTAACCTTCGATTTGATATATAAAATGACCATATTTGGTCAAAAATAAAATTTCACCCCTCGGGCCACGCCATTTTTGACCCAGGGGCCACCATATGAACAAATCTGAAACAGCGGTAACTATCAATCATTCTTACCAAGTTTCGTCGATATCGGCCTGGAGGTTTGTGAGAAGAAGATTTTTTGACAATTTGACCTACTTCTCAATGGCGGCCATCTTGGATTTGGTGATGACCTCCATTTTAACAAAAATGAACAGGCTTCACCCACAGACCATTACAGTTAAGTTTGGCCAATATCGGCCATGCAGTTCACAAGAAAAAGACGTTTGAAATCTTTAGTAAAAGAATGACCTTTTGAACTATCAGTGGCCATCTTGGATGACGTAATCATCAGATTTAGACAAAAAATTCTCCAGAGTGATCGTCTCGTCAATACCTTCGATTTAATATATGATATGACTATATTCGGTTAACAATAAAATTTACCCCTATTTGACCCCTCGGGCGACGCCCATTTTTGACCCAGGGGCCACCATATGAACAAATCTGAAACAGCGCTAACTATCGATCATTCATACCCAGTATCGTCGAAATCAGCCTGGCGGTTCGTGAGAAGAAGATTTTTTAAGAATTTGACCTACTTCTCAACGGCGGCCATCTTGGATTTGGTGATGACCTCCATTTTAACAAAAATGAACAGGCTTCAACCACAGACCATTACAGTTAAGTTTGGCCAATATCGGCCAAGCAGTTTACAAGAAAAAAACGTTTGAAATCTTTAGTAAAAGAATGACCATTTGAACTATCGGTGGCCATCTTGGATAACGTAATCATATGATTTTAGACAAAAAATGTTCCAGAGTGATTGTCTCGTCAATACCTTCGATTTGATATATTACAGGACTATATTCGGTTAAAAATAAAATTTGACCCCTATTTGACCCCTCGGGCGACGCCCATTTTTGACCCACGGGTCATATGAACAAATCTGAAACAGCGCAAACTATCGATCATTCATACCAAGTATCGTCGAAATCGGCCTGGCGGTTCGTGAGAAGAAGATATTTTAAGAATTTGACCTACTTTTCCATGGCGGCCATCTTGGATTGTCGATGACCTCCATTTTAACAAATCTGAAATGGCATCACCCATATATCATCCCTGTGAAGTTTAATCAATATCAGCTCAGCAGTTCGGGAGAAGAAGATGATTGAAAATGTTCACGGACGGACGACGGACGACGGACCACGGACACTTTGCCATAACAATAGCTCACATGAGCTTTGCTCAGGTGAGCTAAAAATTGTGCTATTTTTAGATGGCGGACATCTTGGATTAAGCGATAACTCATTTTACCAAATATGAAAATGCTTCACCCAAGGATCTTAACTTACTATGAAGTTTGGCCAGCATCAGCCATGTGGTTCCTGAGAAAAAGACGTTAAAAATCTCGAATATATGGACCTTTTGGCGGCCATTATGGATGACATAATCATCTGATTCCGACAAATATTGCACCAGAGCAATCGCCTCATCGATACCTTCAATTTGATATATGATATGAGCATATTCAGTCAAAAATAAAATTTGACCCCACGGGCTATGCCCATTTTTGACCCTGGGGTCACCATTTTAACACCTTTCAAAAAGCATTCTACATCGATCATTCCTAACAAGTTTCGTCGAAGAAGATTTTTTAAGAATTTGTGCTATTTTTAGATGGCAGCCATCTTGGATTAACAATGACCTCCGTTTTAACAAATCTGAAAAGGCTTCACCCATGGACCATAACTGTGAAGTTTGGCCACCATGGGCCAAGCGGTTCGTGTGAAGAAGAATTTTGAAATCTCTCAATAAAATAATGACCTTTTGACCTTTCGGTGGCCATCTTGGATGACAAGAACATCCAATTTCGACAAAAATGCACAAGAGTGATCGCCTCGTTGATACCTTCGATTTTATATAGACATGACCATATTCGGTCAAAAATAAAATTTGACCCCACGGGCCACGCCCATTTTTCACCCCGGGGTCACCATTCTAACAACTTTGAAACAGCATTGTACATCAATCATTCCTACCAAGTTTCGTCGAAACCCGGCTGGCGGTTTAGGAGAATTTTTTTTAATAATTTGTGCTATTTTTAGACGGTGGCCATCTTGGATTAGCGACGAACTCCGTATTAACAAATTTGAAAAAGCTTCACCCATGGACCATAACTGTGAAGTTTGGCCACCATGGGCCAAGCGGTTTGTGTGAAGAAGAATTTTGAAATCTCTAATCAAAGAATGACCTTTTGAACTTTTGGCAGCCATCTTGAATGACATGACCATCCAATTTCGACAAAATATGTACCAGAGCGATCGCCTCTTTGATATCTTCGATTTGATATAGACATGACCATATTCGGTCAAAAATAAAGTTTGACCCCAATTTGACCCCACGGGCCACACCCATTTTTGACCCCGGGGTCACCATTTTAACAACTTTGAAAGAGCATTGTGCATCGATCATTCCTACCAAGAGAAGAAGATTTGTTAAGAATTTATGCTATTTTCAGACAGCGGCCATCTTGGATGAGCGATGACCTCCATTTTAACAAATCTGAAAAGGCTTCAACCATGGACCATAACTGTGAAGTTTGGCTACCATGGGCCAAGCGGTTCACGTGAAGAAGAATTTTGAAATCTCTAATAAAAGAACGACCTTTTGACCTTTCGGCGGCCATCATGGATGACATAACCGTCCGATTTCGACAAAAAATGCACCAGAGTGATGTTGATACCTTCGATTTGATATATAACATGAACATATTCAGTCAAAAATCAATTTGACACCAATTTGACCGCCCATTTTTGACCCCGGGGTCACCATTTTAACAACTTTGAAAGAGCATTCATTGTCCATCGATCATTCCTACCAAGTTTTGTCGAAATCCAGTTGGCGGTTCTTGAGAAGAACATTTTTGAAGAATTTGTGCTATTTTTAGATGGCGGCCATCTTGGATTACTTAATGACGTCATTTTAACAATTTTGTAATCCCCCTGCCTGAGGACCATAGTCAATTTGCCGTCCTTATGAATTATATGTCGGACCTATGCATTTTCTATAGTACAAGGTTTTTTGGTGGATTTACATTCCTATGGGTGCCTTGGAACAAATCAGCTTGGTTGTCCTCTTAACAACCTTGGGCAACTTTTTTAATATTCAAATTAGTTGCCGCCATTAGCGGAAAACATTTCCCATCATAGCTCTACAACTATACACTACAACTTCACACAAATGGTGTCTTACCTAGGTTTTCATGGTCAAGAATGACACTGCTAGCATTTCTAGAGTGATTACATGTATATATTGTCTCATTATGCAAATGTGTTGCCGCCATTACCGAAAATCATACTTTCCTTTATAGCTCTGCAACCGTTTATAATAAATTCACGAAAATGGTTTTCAGATCCATGTTTTCGTGGTCTAGGATTTCAATACATGTATTTATAAAGAGACTGCATGCAAATATTTCAAATATTTTATTTATTTTTGGCAGTTTTGATCCTTTCTGCGAGGATTATTAGTAGCTGGATGCATGCCAAGGGTAATTTAACGATGGGTTCATCCTTTCCGGAATCTCAGGCTACCTGAGAGAGAGTTATGTTATGCTATGTGAGAGTTTGTTATACCCTTTATAATAGTAGTAGGATTATGACTAATCCTATTACTTTTAGGGGATGGGGCTAAGTGATTCTGGTGTGGTGAAGACCTGGCACCAGATCAGGTTATTCTAATTTCAGGCCCGAATATGTGTGTTTCTTGATGTAAATATTCAGTTCTGATTTTGAGATGTTCCCCCTTTCTTACAGGTGAAATACGAGATTCGACCCCGTTGACCCGTCTGTATATGACCTCGCTGTTGAACAGATATATGAGGAGAGTATAGACTCTGTTGTTCGGCAGATCAGGTGTGAGGCTCGAGCCGTACAGTACAGCAATGCGAATTATGATCCGAGCGAATTCACATACAATAACACACTGAAACAGACCAGCGCAACACTGCTGAACATAGTCTCAGAATTAGTTTCCTGTGGCACTGTGGCACATAAGTCTCTCAACCTAGCCCAATCTGTACAAGGTCACATCACCGGCACTAGGAACCAGACAACGCTGCACATGGCAGTGAAGCTTCTTTTTCAGGTTTGAAAATATTTATTTTCCCCGTAATAGGTTTGTGGTGGGTCGGGGCCATCCCCCACAAACCGTACATAATATACATGTAATACTCAGATACAAATACAAAATCTACAATTACAGATATTCACCCTCTTTTTCTCTTGCAGTACTGGGTAGAAATCACTGTTCTATTAAGACTTCATGGTTGAGTGGTACATCAAAATAGTCATTAATGAGAGACCTGAATTTTTAATAAAAAACTTACACGTGTTATTAAAACAAGAGGGCGATGATGGCCCTAATTCACTCACCTGAATCCATGAACACCAGAGGAGAATGTGACATTGAGTTCGTGTTTTAAAAAAAATGTGCTATTTTTAGATGGCGGTCATCTTGGATTAAGCGATGACTCTTATTTTACCAAATCTGAAAATGCTTCACCCAAGGATCTTAACTTCCGATGAAGTTTTGCCAGCATCGGCCATGTGGTTCCTGAGAAAAAGACGTTCAAAATCTTGAATAAATGGACCTTTTGGTTGCCATCATGGATGACATAATCATTCGATTCCAACAAATATTGCACCAGAGCAATCGCCTCATCAATACCTTCAATTTTATATATGACATGAGCATATTCGGTCAAAAATAAAATTTGACCCCACGGGCCATGCCCATTTTTGACCCCGGGGTCACCATTTTCGCAACTTTGAAAGAGCATTGGAAATCGATCATTCCTACCAAGTTTAGTCGAAATCCGGCCAGCGGTTCAGGAGAAGACTTTTTAAGAATTTATGCTATTTTTAGATGGCGGCCATCTTGGATTAGCGATGACCTCCATTTTAACAAATTGAAAAGGCTTCACCCATGGACCATAACTTTTAAGTTTGGCTACCATGGGCCAAGCGGTTCATGTGAAGAAGAATTTTGAAATCTCTAATAAAAGAACGACCTTTTGACATTTCGGCGGCCATCTTGGATGACATAACAATCCAATTTCGACAAAGTGACAGAGTGATCGCCTCATTGATACCTTCGATTTGATATATAACATGACCATATTCAGTCAAAATAAAATTTGACCCCAATATGACCCCACGGGCCATGCCCATTTTTGACCCCGGGGTCTCCATTTTAACAACTTTGAAAGAGTATTGTACATCGATCATTCCTACCAAGTTTCGTCGAAATCCGGCTAGCGGTTCAATGAGAAGAGGATTTTTTAAGAATTTATGCTATTTTTATACGGTGGCCATCTTGGATTAGCGATTACCTCCATTTTAACAAATCTGAAAAGGCTTCACCCATGGACCATAACTTTTAAGTTTGGCTACCATGATCCAAGCGGTTCATGTGAAGAAGAATTTTGAAATCTCTAATAAAAGAACGACCTTTTGACCTTTCGGCGGCCATCTTGGATGACATAACCATCCGATTTCGACAAAAAATGTACCATATCGCCTCATTGATACCTTCAATGTGATATATGACATGACCATATTCGGTCAAAAATAAAATTTGACCCCAATTTGACCCCACGGGCCACGCCTATTTTTGACCCCGGGGTCACCATTTTAACAACTTTGAAAGAAAATTGTACATCGATCATATCCTACCAAGTTTTGTCGAAATCCGGTCGGCGGTTCTTGAGAAGAAGATTTTTTAAGAATTTATGCTATTTTTAGACGGCGGCCATCTTGGTTTAACGATGACCTCCATTTTAACAAATCTGAAAAGGCTTTACCCATGGACCATAACTTTTAAGTTTGGCTACCATGATCCAAGCGGTTCATGTGAAGAAGAATTTTGAAATCTCTAATAAAGAACGACCTTTTGACCTTTCGGCGGCCATCTTGGATGACATAACCATCCGATTTCGACAAAAAATGTACCATATCGCCTCATTGATACCTTCAATTTGATATATGACATGACCATATTCGGTCAAAAATAAAATTTGACCCCAATTTGACCCCACGGGCCACGCCTATTTTTGACCCCGGGTTCACCATTTTAACAACTTTGAAAGAAAATTGTACATCGATCATATCCTACCAAGTTTTGTCGAAATCCGGTCGGCGGTTCTTGAGAAGAAGATTTTTTAAGAATTTATGCTATTTTTAGACGGCGGCCATCTTGGTTTAGCGATGACCTCCATTTTAACAAATCTGAAAAGGCTTCACCCATGGACCATAACTTTTAAGTTTGGCTACCATGGGCCAAGCAGTTCGTGTGAAGAAGAATTTTGAAATCTCTAATAAAAGAACGACTTTTTGACCTTTCGGCAGCCATCTTGGATGGCATAACCATCCGATTTTGACGAAAAATGCACCAGAGTGATCGCCTCGTTGATAGCTTCGATTTGATATATGACATGACCATATTCGGTCAAAAATAAAATTTGACCCCAATTTGACCACACGGGCCACGCCCATTTTTGACCCCGGGGTCACCATTTTAACAACTTTGAAAGAGCATTGTACATCGATCATTCCTACCAAATTTTGTCGAAATCCGGTTGGCGGTTCTTGAGAAGAAGATTTTTGAAGAATTTGTGCTATTTTTAGACGGCGGCCATCTTGGATTACGTGATGATGTCATTTTAACAATTTTGTAATCCCCCTACCTAAGGACCATGACCATGAAGTTTGGTGACTATAGGCCCAATGGTTACCGAGGAGAAGACGTTTGAAAATGTTCACGGACGACGAATGACGGACGGATACATTGCGGTAACAATGATAATTGCATCACACTTAATTGATAATTGCATCACACTTTTTTAGCTCACCTGAGCGAAGCTCATGTGAGCTAAAAAAGTGTGATGCAATTATCAATTAAGTAAAAGACATGGAAGGTTGGTGGCTGGTTGATTATATTAAGGTATTGTTAAGTTGACATGCAATTCTATTTACTATTATCATTGTTTATTAGCTATTCATCAAGGGTGTTGTGCATTCATGTATATAGTTTTGTAATTATTGTCCCATATTGCGTCAAATTTATCTAATGTATTGTTGTTGTGCGCAATTTGACGATGAATTTTGTATGTTTCTGTCAGTCTTGATTTTAGTGCAGTGAAATATAAATTCTGTTTTATTGTTCTTGATCGGTATATACATGCTTTTGTTTCCATAAAAATAATTTTGACTACTTCAGACGTCATATTTTCGAAAAGCCCAAATAGGAAAGATTTTTCTGTTAGTTCTATTGTTATGTTATTATTTCTTAGCAATTTTGTCAAATTAGTTAGCAATTTTTCTGTTTGGGGACACTGCCAAAAAATATGTCTAATGGTTTCTGTATCCGAGCTACATAGATTACCGGTACATAAATTGTTATTAACAGCTCCTATCCTGTGTAAGAAGGTATTTGTCACTAATATATTATGATTTATTCTAACTTGTAACCATCTTAACCTTGCACTTTTGGTAGTTCTAAATGGTTCTTGGTATATAGATTTCCAATTGTTTGCACTAAAGTCAGCAGTGAAGCTTCATCACAGACATGGCACTTCCAAGATGATCAAACTTCTACAGGATCACAGATTCCTAGTATCATATGATGAAGTGATAAGGTTTCGCAAATCAGCTGCCAAATTCATGGCCGACAGCGGTGGTGATCTACATCAGGCAATGGGTTTGATGAGAAGTGTGTGGCCAATCTTCGGGTGGTTTGACAATATTGATCTTCTAGTTTAAACTCCCAATGGATGTAGAGGGACACATGTCATGGCCCAGGAATTCCAACAGCATCCCGCTGGCATAGTAGAACTGGGTAGTGCTAGCGATCGACCTGGAGTTATGAATTTGGTGATCCCACGATTGCGGAAGACCGTTGCACAATCTCGTAGGACCAATACAGCCAGTATGTGCCACTTCAGCACTATACTGGCCCAAAGAAGGTTAACCCTTCTGCAATTTATATTTCTTCAGGAATGACGTACACGAATGCATGTGCCAGGGTTGAGAGTCTTGTTGCTGCAGAGCTCAAGGATACCAAGTGGCTGAATTCACTTTCATCAGATCATAGCCTGGAGTGGTACGGCTTAAACAACCAATTTGCCAGGGAACAAGTGACACCCGCAACAAAACCAGCGACAGTGTACCTGATGGGCCTACTCATACATGCACCACCAGCTCACCCTGATACCGTCATCACATCACTGCTATACATGAAGAAAACCATATGCGACCAGGTATGACGTGTGCAAATCTTTCCATTGATATGTAATTGTACATGGTTGCCCAACAGATCAAATGGTGGGAGCCGACTAGGTTTGACGATGTGAATCTTCGTCCAGGGGCAATGCACATTATTATGTATTTTTTGGGTTGCATTGGGATACTGGTGAATGGGTCTGGTTTGGGATGTTCTAGTTAGTGCAGCATTCGGTGGTCTGCCGGTGATTAAAAATTGGAATGTATGGGTACGTGACAATATGGCATTCCGCATAGTGACGGCTGCAACACTGTCTCCAAAACAGTGAAAAAAAATTCAATGAGTATGTAGAAGGAGTACGACATCAATTCAGCCCTTCCAGCACAGTGAAAAAAAAATATAGGATTTTTTTCAAAAAAATATAGGACACTATATCTGGCCTCCCAACACCCCTTCTAGCCAGCCGCGTTCCACCACAAATCATTTATTTGTGCAAATAAGTAATTTACCTTAACTTATCACATTAAAAAAGGGATTTTTGAAAAACAATTAAGAATGAATTGGCACACATCATGGTACTATATAAATTAATTTTGTTGAAATGATGTCAACATCACATTAATAAATACTTATGGATGTCCTTTAAATTGCATGATGAATTTAGTGCAACAAATTTAACAAAAAAGTTCTATTTTAACCAAAGAAAAAGCAACCTTTTGCTTACCCAAAAAATATATAGGAATTATAGGAATTTTGCCCAAAATATAGGATATTATAGGACATTTTGAAAAAGTCTGAAAAATATAGGAATTATAGGAATTATAGGACTGCTGGAAGGGCTGCATCATCCAACAGGTAGGCACTGGGTAGATACTCTTGTGAAACCTACGCTATTGGTTCATCAGTTCCTTCGCGCAGAGAGGGCTGAATACTGGCACTTCCAGCAGCTTTGTTTGGAACGGATGCTGCCGTACTTCTTCAGTGCAGGCCATGTTCACTATGCTCGGTATGTCAGTTGCCACCTGCTAGAGATGCGCAATTGTTGCCAGCAGATGCGCATCGAGATAGCATCGCTGGAGCGCATGTATTGGAATTCAGTATCCAGTGACCAGTTTGGAGAACAAACTACTATCGGGACGGGAAAGGGTGGTCTGAAGGGCCCGACACTGTCACCTCAGGTGGTCACTGAATGGATTGATTCATTCCCGTTCTCAGCGTATCTCTCTGATGCTATGGAACAGTCGTACTCCGATGAAGTGCACTGCTCATCATCACCAAGCAAGCATATAAGGAGGAAGGTGATAAGAGACGAAAGCTGGACAGTGACGATCGGCAGCGGATTGCCACAGATCTAACAAGGCATTTCCATCCATTGGAAGCCAAGAGTGACGTCCTCTACAACATTCGCAATGGTCAGGTAGCTCACAAAGATGTAAATGTGGAAGATGCACAAGTCATTGGAGCGAAAATGGTCACATCCCTCCGCAACTCTCTGCCATTTCACTTCCTTGCCAAGATATACAGTCAAGTCAAGTCGATGGAGCAACTTAAGAGAGGTGTAAAGGTTGGTGGCAATACTGTATTCGACCTAGAGGCCATCTTCATCCGTCTTTTGTTGGTCAGGCAACAACGACAGTTGCAACTAGAAACCCATTTTACAGTACGAGTTGTATGCTGTTCGAATATGGCTGCTTGAGGAAAGGAAACAAATCTTCACTCGCCAAATATCTCGGTATACCATAACTTGGAGGTCCAGATCCGGACATCGTCATCATGAATGCACAACAACTTTTCTTTCACATCGTCTGGCCACACGGAGGAGTGGTATCCGTCATCGTTGTGAGCATTAAGCGCCGCCTCTCTATTTATCCTACTTCCACCGAGAAGATATTGGTCTTTGACAAGTACAACGATAGCTCAGCCAAAGATCACGAGCGGATGCGACGTGCAGGCGATGGTTCTACTGACTATAACCTGACCATCAACAGGCCCTTACCCAATCGTGATGCCATTCTAAAGAATAAGCACAACAAACATGAACTCACCCGCGTGATATCCATTCTCAATGAAAGTACAGTCAAACAGAGGTGACCTCTTAATAGAGGGTTGTTTTTTCAGGTACATTTCAGGTAAATTTTGAAAACTGAAATGAAGATAAAGATAACATAGACATGTATGTTGACTTGATAATACAAATGTAATAAATAATATTAATTATTAATTTCGACTACCATATTGATTAAATATGTATGTTTTAATGCAATATAAATGTGTATCTTTATTTATTTAATATTTTCAAAATTGAACCTGAACATGTAATGAGTGGATTTCTTAACAAGTAACAAATATTTAGTTGAATTATATCATTTAATGAAATAAACAAGAAACGAGGCAAAGCCACGAAGGCCAGTTTTTTCCAAGCATAGACACTTGGATAACATAATTATACCCACTTTTTGTAGACTAGATGGCCGTGGCCTGCATGTCGCGCCTTGGGGCGAGGCATGGACACTAAAAAAATAGATATAGTAGATGGAAAAACTTTAACCAAAAAACTTTAACCGGACACACGGACGTACGGACGTACGGACGTACGGACGTACGGACAGACGTATGCCAAAATGCCAACGATATCACGCTGACAATGATGATAAACACCCATGTGAAGTATCAAGGTAATGGGTGAAGCAGTTGCAGAGAGTACACGAAAAAACTTTAACAAAAAAATTCAAAGTAATTTGACCTTGACATTGGGCATAGGGGCCGCACGGTTGGGGGGTAGAATGAAAATATGGATGATGATAAACACCCATGTGAAGTTTCAAGGTAATGGGCGAAGCAGTTGCAGAGATATAGTATAACGAAAAACTTTTAACCAAAAAACTTTAACCAGACGTACGTTAAAAAGTTAACGTTGAAAATGGCTAAGTTAATTACATAGAAATAATAGGTGAAGGTAAAAAAAATGGTCACATGTTGGATAGTTGTATGTGGTAGGCACCCCTTGGTTATGAAGCTGTGAAAGTTTGGTGGTCCTAGGTGGTACAGTACCAAAGAAATGGACTTAAACACGAAAACTTAACATTGTAAACGCGAAAACTTAACATTGAAAATGGCTAAGTCGACTGCGCGGAAAAAATGGGTCAAGTTAAAAAAAAAGTAACATGTTGGATAGTGATATGTGGTGGGCACCCCTTGATTATGAAGCTGTGAAAGTTTGGTGGTCCTAGGTGGTACAGTAACAAAGAAATGGACTCAAACACGAAAACTTAACATTGATTGTGGACGCCGCCCGCCGCACGCCCGCCCGCCCGACCGCCCGGCTTTCGCCAATCCAATAGCCTGGATTTTTTTCTCCAAAAAACCTGGCTAAAAATCTATCAACAAATAAAAACACCAATGTTCACGTTTTTGTTGTTATTTTACAGCCTACTGCAACTGCTAATCTGCAAGACTCATATTGTAGACAACTTATTGTACTAGATAATAGGGCATAATGTGGTATAATCGGAAATGGTGTGGGATAAGTTATCAAATTTTTGTTATTTATTTTTGTCGGGTATTGGTCAAGTCGAATTTGGATTCATTTCCAATTGTGTATGTAAATAATGCATAGGCGATGTCAGCAAAAGTAGTCAACAAGTGCGACATTCGGCTCATATTCGACATATGAGGCCATTTGCTTAAATTATATTTGAGCCGGTTACACTCGGTCCTGGGCAATACACACCAATTATATCAGCTATTCGTGTTTTGTCTATTTGGTAATTGCCAATGGGCTGTTCCTTTTTACAACATTTGTGTCGGTAACCTATAGAAATTACGAATTGACGGACAAGGGTGCAAGAACCCGGATGCGATAGGCTGTTCTTTCAATAATGCGCCGACAGTTCGGACAACACAATTTGCACCTGTGAAACATACCCTCTCAATATCGCCGACGCGGCGACGTGTTTGGTGTTTTAATTACCCGCATTGGCTGCTGACATCATTGTTAATTCGCGCTTCGGTAACAACCGCCGCAGGGTACATTGAAATCGGGATTAGCGGTGACCGTTTAATGAAATTGGATCACTAGTTTGGGACGATAATTAATGACTGCTGGCCGCGTTAGATGAGTGACCGTTGAATGAAAGTGTTTTATATAGCAAAAATGCGCGGGAGGAATTTGAAGTGGCTGCTTAATGGCGGTCACCGCTGATTAAAGGTGACCGCCCGAGCAGGTTCGACTGTATGTGTTGTGACCATTCATTTGAACCATCTCTGAGAGAATAGAAGGAAAATATTAGCCGCAAACATAATGGTGTATCCGCAGCATGAAAATAGTTCAGTATAGGCCGAACACAGCTTCCTGGTAGCCGCAATAGCCACTTGGCTAATAATATTTATGTCGTTAAACCTATATTGTCTGACAATAGCTAACACTACTGTCTGTTTCACGTTAACCTGCCCAACTTTTACACGTATTTAAACACCCTAAAACTCTTATTTTTTGGCATAAAATCATTTTTCAGCAAAATTTAGCAATGAGCCATCTTTTTATTTTTTGAATTTCGGTCCTATAATGAAGTAATAGCCATAAATCAAGAATTGAATGCAGGGTTGCAATGTTAAAATGTCACGTGCGATCAGATTTTCAACATTTTTCTAGCATCGAACTGCTTGCTGGATTTCATCATTAAAAACAAGACACTAACCTTGTATTTATGAGAGCAAATCTTGCCAGGTTGAAAAATAAAGGAATCGAGCCTCCATTTCTCGGTGTTCGTACAAGAATTACAGAAGAAAATGCCGAGAATTTGGCCAAAATACAACATGATGTCATCATCATCTGCTACAGCTTTCGTATCTATTGACAACGCCAAGCTGAGGTTGGCACGCTGTTCCTACCACGCAAAATGAATTGCACATATCCTCGCACATCGACACCGGTGTAAATCTACATTCTCTAATGGTATGACTTGGGAACACCATACATACGTCATTTATCCGGCGGAAGTATATAGTCACTTCCTGTGAGCCAGTTTCTTTGCCGGACGAATTTCCGGCGGACAACTTGGTTTACTAAATGCTGATTGGTTGGTGAAGGTCACGAGTTTAATCGAATCAAGTTCGTTAGCATTCACAATTTACAATACATTAGGACGTATTAGCAATATAGTATCAGATCGACTTGGAACCTTATGGATGAATGATATTCGCTAAATATATGAAGATTAAATGATTAATTGATATATTTTAATGCAAATTGTTTAAATTATATGCCAGAAAATGATGTTAATAAACAAATTTAATAAGAATTTGTGTTCAGTTCGCAAAAATAGTTGTTGTTGTTGTTGACCGGAAGTGATTATTGTATAGTAGTTTCTTATTTTATTGTCAACAACTAAAAATCGGCGAAATTAATTTATAATGCAAAAGCCCATCCATGACTGTTTATTCGAAATAACTTTGTTATTAGACGGATTTTCTTGAAATAAAAAGTAGGCTCATTTCTAAAAAATAGTTTTACATTGTTTTATATAAAAAAAATCAGCAGTTTGGAGTGTTTTTATAGCAATAAATCTTGGGCAGCATTTCGTGGAACAGACAATAGTACTTTCCATTGGTTACCGACAGTTTTATCACTGTGGTATCCCAATTGACCCACCTGTGAATGTAAACAAAGCCGGAACTACTTTGTTACGTGCAAGCATAAGGTTGAAATCATTCCACTTTCGGTAGAGGTGAAATCCGAAAGGCCTAGTAACCAAGCGGTTTGGAAAAATTGTTGTATTTCCGTTAAATTTGTTGCTCTGAATTATTATCACATCGAGTGCCAGGCGTCAGTCGGTATAGAATTATTGACATTTGTACTTTGTATTTATTGTCTTTCGCATTGTTTATTTCAGACAATGGCATCGCCTGCTCGGGTTTGTCCAGGTAGGCTGGGCTTTGGTTGTTCCAAATGTATGCCAAATGTATGCCAACTTGGGACAACCATAGCCATTGTAGGTTGTGTACAGACTGTAACAAGGGGGCCCCTACTTCAGTCTGTACCGACTGGTATGAAGATGTCTGGAAATCTTTAGACAAAAGGAAACATGTAGCAGCACGTCAATTCACCTAGGTGCCTCTCTTCCATGGAGGGTACTAGGACACCAGTCCATACGGCTCCCCATGGCTCAGTCAGCTCTGGCGGCATCCGTGGGTGTCTCGACTGTCCAGGGTTCTAGAGAACCTGGGGCACATGGTTCCAAGAGCAAGAGTCCTTCTGGTCCACCGGCACCATACAGGGCCTCGTTGGTTCGTACCGACGTTAGTCCAGGGGCTATACGCAGTTATAGGAGCTGTTCGGCATCCTCTTCCTGTTCGGCCTCATTCCGATCCGACTATAGTCAGTCTAGGGGACATTCATGGGTGTCTGGCGGTCCGGTGATCCCAAATGAGCCGAGATCCACCATCTCTGGCTCCACCGGCACCATGGAATCTGGATCCAGGATTGAACCTGGCTGCATGGTTGCAGGCACCCATGGCTCATCCGGGTCCACGGGTGCTATTAGTGCTATAGTGGCTTCGGCTCCACGGTGCCTGGCCCACAGGCTAGCCACGGCTCCTCAGTTGCTGGTCCACAAGGTGCACCGGCTCCACTGCTACCGGCGTCCACATTGGATTGGTGTTCAGGACCCTGGTTCCATAGTTGCCTGCTGATGGACCTGGTATCACAATATTTCGACTCTCACACTGGAGACACTGGACTCAGTCCGGTCATCTCTAGCAAAGGGGGAATGTATCTTATCTCATTCCATTCTCCGGTTCTCATTCCAGGGTGTGATATACCAGTTCGGAGCCCTTCCATCCGGACCCGGTTGCCGTTCGTGCTCTCACGCAAAGTGAAGACATTCCTCCGTTATATTCATCAGCGGGGAAATCGGTTCGGCTACATGCTTACCTGGATGACTGACTACATCCTTCTCCGACCAGGGAAGGCTGCACTCTGCAGACTTGGTCAGTTCTTGTAGTCACTCAAACTGGGATTTGGAGAAGTCGGAACTAGAGCCGAGCCAGGAGTTCACCTTTCTGGGGGCCAGGATCAATCTGGGGGGGGGCGCAGTATTGGGCCTTCGCTGGATCGCATACATCGTATCCAGTGGCTCATCCAACTATTGTTGACTAAACGGAAATCAAGGATCGATGACGACAATCGACCCAGTCATGAGGTCGCTTAACCGATCTACACCCTTGGTTCCGGAAGGCCGTCTCCCATTCCTTTTGTCCATGGTCCCACTCCACCCTCAGCCACCAGAGCTCGAACTATATACCAATGCGAGCCTCTCAGGTTGGGGTGCTCATTTGGAAGATCATGTGATAGCGGGGAAGTGGTCAGTCATGTGGATACGCAAACACATCAATACCCTGGAACTCTGTGCAGTTTATCTGGCACTTCATCAGTTTACACCATTTACTGGACGGACGCGTGTTCTTTTAGCCGCCTATATCAACAAAGGGGGCACTCGATCACAGGAGGTCTCCCTTTTGAGCAGTCATTCAGACACATGGGCATTACATCCGGGCATAGTGGAGTGATGTTTCATCATTGGGGAACTCCAGGGTTGGACCTGTTCGCTACCAGGCTGAACAATCAGCTGACAAAATTTGTGTCACCAGTAACCGATCCGAGTTCATGGGGGACAGATGCCTCTGTCTCTGTCATGTCAGGGGATGTATGCTTACCACCATTCCCTATTATTTCTCGGGTACTGCACAAAATCAGCCAGCAGGATTGTCTCATTCTGTTGGTAGTTTCAATGTGGGCAGGCCAACCATGGTTCGACAGTCTGTTGTCTCTCCTGATAGATATACCATGTCGACTGCCAGTGAGACCAGACCTTCCGTCTCAGCCAGCGTCTAACCACTTCCATCAGAACCCGGCCATGCTGAACCTACACGCATTCATGCTATGCAGAAATCCATGCAAAAGGTGGGCATTTCTGTCAAAGTTTCCAAACACATCTATTCAGTTCAATGGAGTTCTACGTCTGTTTTACAATTTACAAAGTCATGTACCTACGGGAATACACAAGTACACTACACCAAGATCTCTTGACCTCATATATATCTCGGTGTGAATCTCGGTAAGGCTGGCCTTCACAGTTAAGAGATGCATACTCTCTCATCCTCAATTCAACACACAGCACATGATGGTGACATTCGATCATATACAGTCGACACTCGTTTACTCAAAGTCCATGACAAATATGTAGTTAACGAAAATTTGAGCAAACGAGTCATTATATAGAAAAACATGTACTTGGACTAGTGACGACCTCCATTTTAACAATTCTGAAAAGGTTTCATCAATACATCATCCCTGTAAAATTTGACCAACATCGCCCAGCGGTTCGCGAGAAGAAGATGTTTGAAATCTGTAATAAAAGGATGACCTTGTGACAATTTGGCGGCCATCTTGGATGAAGTAATCATCCGATTTGGACAGAAAATGGACCACATCGATCGCCTCGTCAATACCATCGATTTGGTATATGACATGACCATATTCAGTAAAAAATGAAAGTTGAACCCTATTTGAGCCCACGGGCCACTCATTTTTGACCCGGGGTCACCATTTTATCAACTTTGAAAGAGCATTGTACATAAATCATTTCTGCGAAGTTTCGTCGAAATCCGTCCGGCGGTTCTCGAGAAGATTTTTTGATACTTGTTAACATCCATTGTTAACATCCATGTTAACAAATCTGACATGGCTTCACCCAAGGACCATAATTGTGAAGTTTGGCTACTAGCGCCAACCTAGACAGCAGTATGAACTTTTTGAGAAAAAGTTTCAATAATCTCTTTATTTCTTTCTGAATATATATATTGTTACTTCTCAGCATTCATTTGAACCGTCAAATGAGTGGTACCTCCCGGCTAATAATCAGATTTTTGTTTAAAAGTATTGTGTCCTTAGACGGGAACGGGTTAATGTACATTTATATCTAGTTCATAACTTGCTGTGCATGCCCGAGACCCAGGGCCTTTAAATTACACCCCCACCAAACACCCTCCCCTCCCCACCTCTACAAACAAACATTTAAATTGTCAAATAAAATCTTTTTGACCTGCGTGACTTTTTCGTTACTTAGGAATAATAATTTTAACCTGAATATGGCTGGGATTTTATGTGAATAATATCCAAAAGTGCATGGCAAGAATTCCTCTGTCCCCCGGAGTAAACGAATGTAGACTATAATTTTTTCGAACTAATTCTGGACCAGCTATAGGTACAAGGATCGCAACATCGGCAGGTTGCTGTAATTTTCGTGATTACCAATGCCCAATGAGTATATCGATTCCTGAATGTGGTTTTGGAATTTATTCTTGAAGATTGTGTAGACATCACAATTTAACTGATATATGTCATTTCTTTTTAAATTACAAAGTAAAAAAATCTTTAAACAAGAGTGCCGAAGGTCACAATACACGCCCGTTGAGGCAAGGCCAGTCAACAAGGGGAGATAACTCATCTTGACGTGATAAACATGTAAACCAAATTTGGTTACGATCCGTGAAGTAGAACTCGACTTATTGCGTGGACAAGGATACGGAGTAGGAAAATTAAAAATGGCCGCCAAGGGAAGATAAGTCATCGGAAATTCAAAATCAATAGGCTTCTTCGTCTTGCCATGATTAACGTGTATACCGAATTTGGTTATGATCGGTCAAGTAGAACTTAGTTATTGTGTGGACAAGGATACAGTGAGAAAATTAAAAATGGCTGTCAAGGGGAGATAAGTACCGAAAAAAAAATAAAATCAATAGGCTTCTTTGTCTTATGATAAACATGTATACCGAATTTGGTTTCAATCGGTGAAGTAGAACTTGAGTTATTGCGTGGACAAGGATACAGAGTGCCAAAATTAAAAATGGCTGCCAAGGGGAGATAAGTAATCGCAAATTTTTCAAAATCAATACGCTTCTTCGTCTTACCGTGATAAACATGCATACCGAATTTGGTTATGATAGGTCAAGTATAACTTGAGTTATTGTGTGGACACAGATACAGAGTGCGAAAATAAAAAATGGCTGCCAAGGGGAGATAAGTCATCGCAAATTTTTCAAAATCAATACGCTTCTTCGTCTTACCGTGATAAACATGCATACCGAATTTTGTTATGATAGGTCAAGTAGAACTTGAGTTATTGCGTGGACACGGATACAGTGCGAAAATTAAAAATGGCTGCCAAGGGGAGATAAGTATCGGAATTTGTTCAAAATCAATAGGCTTCTTTGTGTTGCCATGATAAACATGTATAGCGAATTTGGTTTCCAACGGTGAAGTAGAACTTGAGTTATTGTGTGGACAAGGATACAGTGTGCGAAAATTAACAAGAATTCCGCCACGGAAGCGGTATCGCGCCTGCCGAGGCATTTGACCGTGAACATTAAAAGTAAATAAATGACAATAACTGTAACGCATTTCTGTTACAAAACCAGTGAACATTAAAAGTAAATAAATGACCTTGACCTTGAGAATTTGGATGTGGGGGTGTGCGTAATGAAGCATCATCCGTAGACAAAAAATGATGTGAAATATTATCAAAGTCTGGCAAGAGGTTAAAGAGATATTGTGAAAAAACAATAACTTTAACGCATTTCTGTTACAAAACCGGTGAACATTAAAAGTAAATAAATGACCTTGACCTTGAGAATTTGGATGTGGGGGTGTGCATAATGAAGCATCATCCCTAGACAAACATTGATGTGAAATATTATCAAAGTCTGGCAAGGGGTTAAAGAGATATTGTGAAAAAACAATAACTTTAATGCATTTCTGTTACAAAACCGGTGAACATTAAAAGTAAATAAATGACCTTGACCTTCAGAATTTGGATGTGGGGGTGTGCGTAATGAAGCATCATCCCTAGAAAAACATTGATGTGAAATATTATGAAAGTCTGGCAAGGGGTTAAAGAGATATTGTGAAAAAACAATAACTAACACATTTGCCTTACAAAACTTGACAAGAATTCCGCCACGGAAGTGGTGTCGCGCCTGCCGAGGCATTTGACCGTGAACATTACAAGTAAATAAATGACCTTGACCTTCAGAATTTGGATGTGGGTGTGTGCGTAATGAAGCATCATCCCTAGACAAACATTGATGTGAAATATTATCAAAGTCTGGCAAGGGGTTAAAGAGATATTGTGAAAAAAACAATAACTTTATAACGCATTTCTGTTACAAAACCGGTGAACATTACAAGTAAATAAATGACCTTGACCTTGAGAATTTGGATGTGGGGGTGTGTGTAATGAAGCATCATCCATAGACAAACATTGATGTGAAATATTATCAAAGTCTGGCAAGGGGTTAAAGAGATATTGTGAAAAACAATAACTTTAACGCATTTCTGTTACAAAACCTGTGAACATTACAAGTAAATAAATGACCTTGACCTTGAGAATTTGGATGTAGGGGCGTGCGTAATGAAGCATCATCCCTAGACAAACATTGAGGTGAAATATTATCAAAGTCTGGCAAGGGGTTAAAGAGATATTGTGAAAAAACAATAACTTTTAACGCATTTTTGTTACAAAACCGGTGAACATTACAAGTAAATAAATGACCCTGACCTTCAGAATTTGGATGTGGGGGTGTGCGTAATGAAGCATCATCCCTAGACAAACATTGATGTGAAATATTATCAAAGTCTGGCAAGGGGTTAAAGAGATATTGTGAAAAAACAATAACTTTATAACGCATTTCTGTTACAAAACCGGTGAATATTACAAGTAAATAAATTACCTTGACCTTGAGAATTTGGATGTGGGGGCGTGCGTAATGAAGCATCATCCCTAGACAAACATTGATGTGAAACATTATCAATGTCTGGCAAGGGGTTAAAGAGATTTTGTGAAAAAACAATATCTTTAATGCATTTCTGTCACAAAACCGGTGAACAATACAAGTAAATAAATGACCTTGACCTTGAGAATTTGGATGTGGGGGTGTGCGTAATGAAGCATCATCCCGAGAGAAACATTGATGTGAAATATTATCAAAGTCTGGCAAGGGGTTAAAGAGATATTGTGAAAAAACAATAACTTTAACGCATTTCTGTTACAAAACCGGTGAACAATACAATACGGTGGGGGTGTGCGTAATGAAGCATCATCCCATGACAAACATTGATATGAAATATTATCAAAGTCTGGCAAGGGGTTGAGTTATTGTGAAAAAACAATAACTTTAACGTATTTGCCTTACAAAAAAAACGGACGACGCGGACGACGCGGACGACGCGGACGACGCGGACGCCGCGACGACGCGGACGACGCGGACGACGCGGACGACGCGGACGACGCGGACGACGCGGACGACGCGGACGACGCGGACGCGGACGACGCGGACGACGCGGATGCGGACGACGCGGACGACACGGACGATGACGGAAAAAGCGCCGACTATAGTCGCGCCTCTGCTAAAGCAGGCGTGACAAAAACCGGACGACGCGGACGATGCGGAAGACGATGGAAAAAGCGCCGACGGAAAAAGCGCCGACTATAGTCGCGCCAAAAATGGCCCCCAAGGGGAGATAAGTCATCGGAAAATTTTCAAAATCAATAGGCTTCTTCGTCTTGCCATGATAAACATGTATACCAAATTTGGTTACGAGCGGTGAAGTAGTAATTGCGTGGACAAGGATAGAGAGTGCGAAAAATAAAAATGGCCACCAAGGGGAGATAAGTCATCGGATATTTTTGAAAATCAATAGGCTTCTTCGGCTTGCCGTGATAAACATGTATACAAAATTTGGTTACAATCCGTCAAGTAGGCAAGCTTTGCCCGCCTGCCCGCCCGCCCGCCTGTACGAGATGAATACATAATACATCCCGTTTTATACAAATAGATGTCAAGGTTCAGAATATAGTACTAAGCAAGGGCTGGAATTTTTAAGTTATAATATGTGGCCGTGACTGGAGTAATGAGGCTTATGGGTTTTGTGACGAGTGAAGATTCGCAGTCCGATCAGGATATGCACTCTTCGGCATTCCATAAATGAAACACGTGTCATGCTTCTAACAAACAATATAGACTACTATTAGGCTACAAGAGTATGCTATTTGATCAGGAGCTACACTGGTCACAAACCCATAAACCCCATTTCTCCAACAGCAACAAATGACATATTCATGTTTGAAAATTGGCTTTGAGGGCTAGTGAACAAACAATACAAACACAAAATCTGGGTCGACTTTTTTGGAAAGAAGTGATTGGTATATTCTCACATAATTATATTCCACTGAATTAGGTAAGGTCGGTTTCTTTAGAAAGTATGTATTTGGGTAAATTCCCAGAAATTTTTCAACCATGAAACACTATGAATGAACATGACTAAAATAGCTCGGAAACCCCAGATAACATGGCGATAACAGCAAGCCACTTCCTTTTCAAACTGGCGAGCACCGTGATAGAAAAAAAGTGGAACATATTTTCACCCACCACAACAAAAAGATGATTATTCACATTTTGACCAATGTAGATCTTGATAATCACATCGCCAGGACAGATGCATCGATCGAGAGTTTTAATTTTGAAAAGCACGGATTTACACTAGACTATACAAAGAATGGTGAAATGGACTAACGTCCCAGTAACAGCTAAGGTCATATAGAGATGGGGCCTCTTCACGAGCCGTCTAGTCAGGATCTGCACCTTTTGCAAGTAATTTTCATATTTTTGAGAACAAATTTTTCATAAATAGACTCGTCTGAAAATCATTACCATTTGGATTGGTTGCACAATTAACATATCACATTCCATTCCAGTGAGTGAACCCAGTGTAGTTCAATACATTTGTATCAGCTTGTGCATCAACAATGGACTTCAACTCTTTGCATGGGTAGCAGTGAAAATAACAGCCCAAACATTATTTTCTTATTTCTCTCTCTGTACATGTCTTGATATTTCATTAAGTACGTCCTCAGGACTCAGTTCTAATGAAATTCCAAGACATTCATGATATTCACATGGAAAAATAAAAGAAAATATAACAGGGCTGATACAAATATGAAGAGAAATATATATGTATTTGAAATAATAGTTGAATAATTTATATACTGCACGCCCCGAATACCAAAACTGAAAGTGGGTTTCATGTCCCAGCAATAGCTATGGTCATACAGCAAAGGGGCCCAGAAGACCAGTGAGATGGAAATACTATGGAACTATTATTCATGCCTACGGAGGTGATTGAACCCAGGACCACCGGTGCTGAAGTCCAATGCTCTACCACTAGACCATCAACCCATCCGCCATAGGTACAACTGAAATTATGATGACGAGTGCTTTCCCAAAACAAATGGTGTAGGAATATTTACGGTTATTACGGTACTAAATTATACGACCCGGAATATATTTAGGGTTGGAGTTTAAAACACCCTTATGTTGCCCCTTTTGTCAGCAGCTGCCAGCCCCATTCTGTCACTACAAGACGACATTATCCATATGCACTGTATTGTGCCCTGAGAAATCTGCTTTTTCTATCAAATCTGCAACCAGGAATACTAGGTCAGATTGTAAAGATCAAAACCATTCACAAAAATGTGTGAATGAATCAGCAATATGCATTTTTCTAGGTTAATGTGCAGGGGCGTCATTAGCTTCAACAAACGTGGGTTCAAAGTATTAGCGACGCATGTGTGACTATCTACATGTGTGTCTATCGACATGTGTACCAATCTACATGTGTGACTATCTGAGCGACTATTTACATGTGTACCAATCTACATGTGTGACTGACTATCTACATGTGTGTCTATCTACATGTGTACCAATCTACATGTGTGACTATCTACATGTGTGACTATCTGAGCGACTATCTACATGTGTGACTATCTGTGTGACTATCTACATCTGTGTCTATCTACATGTGTGACTATCTGTGTGACTATCTACATGTGTGCCTATCTACATGTACGACTATCTACATGTGTGACTATCTACATGTGCGACTGTCTACATCTGTGACTATCTACATGTGTGACTATCTGTGTGACTATCTACATGTGTGACTATCTGTGTGACTATCTGTGTGACTATCTACATGTGTGACTATCTGCATGTGTGACTACTGTGTACTCTACTGTGTGACATCTACATGTGACATCTACATGTCTGTGTGACTATCTACATGTGTGACTACTCATACATGTGCTATACATGTGACTATCTACATGTGTGACTATCTACATGGTCTGTGTGACTATCTACATGTGTCTGTGTGACTATCTACATGTGTTACTATCACATGTGTCTAGCATGTCTGTGTGATCTATGTACTATACAGTGTGACAATCTACATGTGATACTACTGTGTGACTATCTACATGTGTGACTATCTACATGTGTCTGTGTGACTATCTACATGTGTGACTGTGTCTGTGTGACTATCTACACGTGTGACTATCTACATGTGTCACTTAGCACAAATCCCTAAAAGTAGTATGCTTAGTAATTTGTATAACCAGATTCAACTCTCAAGTAACAAGGAAGCCAAGCAGTACCGGAGGGCCAAACCAGGGATATCGAGGGCCAGACCAGGGATATCGAGGGCCAAACCAGGGATATCGAGGGCCAGACCAGGGATATCGAGGGCCAGACCAGGGATATCGAGGGTCAAACCAGGGATATCGAGGGCCAAACCAGGGATATCGAGGGCCAGACCAGGGATATCGAGGGCCAGACCGGGAGGTATCGAGGGCCACCACCAGGGATATCGAGGGTCAAACCAGGGATATTGAGGGTCAAACAGGGATATTGAGGGTCAAACCAGGGATATCGGGGGTCAAACCAGGGATATCGAGGGTCAAACCAGGGATATCGAGGGTCAAACCAGGGATATTGGGGGTCAAACCAGGGATATTGGGGGTCAAACCAGGGATATCGGGGGTCAAACCAGGGATATTGAGGGTCAAACCAGGGATATCAAAGGTCAAACCAGGGATATTGAGGGTCAAACCAGGGATATCGAGGGTCAAACCAGGGATATCGAGGGCCAAACCAGGGATATCGAGGGTCAAACCAGGGATATCGGGATTCCAGTAAGGATGAACCCCATTGTTAATTTACCCTTCGCATTCTCCGAACAAACCGCCTAAAGTTTGCCAGTTTGACGTCACATTGCTTAGTTTAAACTAAACTAAGTAACACGACGTCAAACCTACAAACTCTGCCAATCCTCACGTTAAGGATGCTCCAGAAGTAGTCCAAGGGAAGTAACTCATGATTTTCCCAGTTTGGTAACCTATTTATATGACTGGTCTCAACTACGATGGTGCACCATGGATTTTTCTCTAGTTCCTACACGGACCTGCCTCAGGGGCCCGTTTCACTAAACTTTGTACAACTAAATGTTTGAAAGTACAAATGTAGGATCGTCTGGACATTTCAATTGATGGATTTACATTTATTGAGCATAGGCTGCATATGATCAATAAATGTCAATCCAATAATTGTTTACAACAAAACATTGTTAATGTGATATTTACAGACTATCATAATTTTGCACTTACAAACATTTTAGTCGTACGAAGTTTAAGAAAACGGCCCCCTGGTGAAGACCTTGGTGTACAAAGGAAGCTTGAGTGATGATAAACAGCATGTGCATGGCTCAAAGTTCACGAGAAAAATGGGCAACTGACACGTAACATGTCAAAGAAGAGTTTTTTACAAAAAATATTTCCTCCCACCCAACGCCATGGAGAGAATAGTCGTCACCAAAGATTCTCCCCCACCCCACACCTCACCCCTAATGTGGGTAAGTATTAAAGGGTTTAAGAGCAACAGTTTGTCATCAAAAGACAAGATCTTGGTTTCGATGAGAGGGACAGAAATACTTTGAAAGTATTTGTTCATGTTTAGGCCGAGGATTGAAATCATAACCTGGAGTACTGAAGTTCAATGCTCTATACACCAGACTATAAGCCCATACCTGTATGTGCATAAACAGGTTAAAACACACGGTGTGTATCCGCGACATTTTATGGTGGTGGAGGGGGGTATTTGCTGAAACAACATATCTCTCAGAAAAACTTAATATACAGGTGTGTCTTACATTAACCCTTTCACCCCTAAGTAACTGCAATGGAATGTGATATGTTCATTTTGCAACCAATCCAATGGTCACAAAACGATTTTCAGACTAGTCCATTTATGAAAAGGGAGTGTTTCTGTTCTCAAAATATGAAACGAGCCGGCTCTTCTGGATGTACACTGTTAAATCCAATAGCACTATCCAGGCATGTGGTGTTAAAAGTGTTAAAAACCACATTCCGTAGGTTATATGTGGCTGTGACTGGAGAAATGAGGCTTATGGATTTTGCGACCAGTTTAGATCCAGATCAGCCTATGCATCCGCAGTCTGATCAGTATCTGCACTGTTTGCCATTCCAACAATGAAACACCCGTCATGCTTCTAACAAGCAATATAGATCGCTATCAGGCTGCAAGAGTATGCAATTTGATCGGAGAGCAACATTGGTCAGAAAACCCATAAGCCCTGTTTTTCCAGTCACAGCCACATATCAGTAAGAATAGTTTATGCAATAAAAGCTTTACATGTACCACATATTACGGCAGTTGACAATATTTTAAAATTTCCACCATTTTAGGTGAAGTAACAAATTATATAATGGCATCCCATGCTTGGAGTAAACCTGTTTACCACCGACTACAGATCATGATTTCAATGTTAGCAAACAGTGTAGATCCAGATGAGCAGCTCATCACGATCTGCAACATTTGTGGATTATAGCTTATGATTTTTCACCTACCTAACATACAAATTCAAGGTGTATGATCACGTGGTACTAACAACAATAACAAGTACTGAAACTTCCAGAATCCATTTGATTAAAGTACGTATTCTTTTATAGTGTCCTTATTACATAACAAATTTTGATGAAATATGGCGCATCAAACGCGTTTTGTTAAGCTGCATTTGGTGGTCTCTGTACGTTTGCCCAAACATATGTGGTTTTTGCGAAGAATTTAATTCTTCGCAAAATTGCAAAAACGACATAAGTCTGTGTCAAACTCCCTGGACGACCAAATGCAGCTCATGAAGGCACGTTTGCTGCGCCATATTTCATTAAAATCTGTTTCATATTAAGGAAAATATCAAATAATACTTACTTTGGAGTGGGCAAGATTTCAACACTTTCAGCCACTGTTGTTGTTGTTATAACCACGTGATTACTATTCTGGAGTTGGAACATTCCGCGCCTCGATTCAAATGTTTGCCAATAATGTAAAGCCATTTGAGCCGGTGTCACAGAATATTCTCCCCCCCCAGAATATTCTCCACCCCGGGGGGGAAAATATTCGCCGAATATTGTCCCCTCCACACGAATATTCTCCCCCCCCCACCTCCATTCATTGTAAAATCGGGTGGGGGGGATAATATTTGGCGAATAATTTGCCCCCCGCCCCCGGTCAGCCAAACCATGTGTGATATCAGTCTGATGTAGGAGAGGGGGGGGGGGATAATATTTGGCGAATAATTTGCCCCCCCCCCCCTCCCAGTCAGCCAAACCTTCTGTGATATGAGTGTTGTGTAGAGGTGGGGGGGATAATATTCGGCGAATAATTTGCCCCCCCGCCCCCCGGTCAGCATAAAGACCGGATATTTGTATTTTGAATAGTACGAAAGAGGATTGTCCATATTTTTTTTCAGTACATGAAAAACGTTATAGTATTTATTGCAGTTCTAAATGTACAAGTAATGCATTTTTACATGAAAATGAACGCAACATGCATAATGACGTCATGATATGAACTGTTACGTCACAATGTGTATCTGACATCATCGTCACCATTCTCATTGCATGTTTATGTTGTATAATTTAATGTAAATTGGACAAAAAAGAAGTCAAAAGTGATCTGTACATACATTGCCAAGAGTAACGATAAAATAAGCATGTGTCATGTGACAATATAAATTATGTTCTGATTTAATTTGAAATAGGTATATCTATATACACACCAAATATTAGACCTTAAATTTAGTTATAAAACTTTTCCACAAATTTAATGAATAACCCTCGTATACTAGGCTATATAGCTATATACCATGCACACGAAAAATCATACATGTATACTGTTACATTGCCACTTATGAATCAATAAAATGTTGTTTCCAGTTACATGCAGGTTTTATCAAGTAATTAGTTTAACTAGGTCACAATTGGCAAATTATACGCCGAACATTACCCCCCCCCCCCCCCACCCTCTCCTCTACATCACACTCATATCACAGACGATTTGGCTGACCGGGGGCGGGGGGCAAAGTATTCGCCAAATATTATCCCCCCCCCCCTCTCCTCTACATCACACTCATATCACAGAGGGTTTGGCTGACTGGGGGGCGGGGGGCAAATTATTCGCCGAATATTATCCCCCCCACCTCTCCTCTACACAACACTCATATCACAGAGGGTTTGGCTGACTGGGGGGTGGGGGGCAAATTATTCGCCGAATATTATCCCCCCACCTCTCCTCTACACAACACGCATATCACAGAGGGTTTGGCTGACTGGGGGGCGTGGGGGCGGGGGGGCAAAATATTCGCCGATATTATCCCCCCCACCTCTCCTCTACACCACACTCATATCACAAAGGGTTTGGCTGACTGGGGGGGGGGGTGGGGGACAAATTATTCGCCGAATATTATCCCTCCACCACTCCTCTACACAACACTCATATCACAGAGGGTTTGGCTGACTGGGGGGCGGGGGGCAAATTATTTGCCTCTATATCCCCCCCACCTCTCTCTACACAACACGCATATCACAGAGGGTTTGGCTGACTGGGGGGCAGGGGCAAAATATTCCGTGAATATTATCCCCCCGCCCACCTCTCCTCTTCACCACTCAGATCACAGAGGGTTTGGCTGACTGGGGGGCGGGGGGCAAATTATTTTGCCGAATATTATACCCTCACCTCTCTACCCACACTCATATCCACAGAGGGTTTTGGTGAATTGGGGGGGGCGGGGGGAAATTATTCGCCGAATATTCTCCCCCCCACCTCTCCTCTACACAAACATATCACAGAGGGTTGGCTGACTGGGGGGCGGGGGGAAAATTATTTGCCGAATATTATCCCCTCACCTCACCTCTACACAACACTCATATCACAGAGGGTTTGGCTGACTGGGGGGCGGGGGCAAATTATTCGCCGAATATTATCCCCCCACCTCTCCTCTACACAACACTCATATCACAGAGGGTTTGGCTGACTGGGGGGGTGGGGGGTAAATTATTCGCCGAATATTATCCCCCCACCTCTCCTCTACACAATACGCATATCACAGAGGGTTTGGCTGACTGGGGGGCGGGGGGCAAAATATTCGCTAAATATTATCCCCCCCACCTATCCTCTACACCACACTCATATCACAGAGGGTTTGGCTGACTGGGGGGCGGGGGGCAAATTATTTGCCGAATATTATCCCCTCACCTCTCCTCTACACAACACTCATATCACAGAGGGTTTGGCTGACTGGGGGGCGGGGTGCAAATTATTCGCCGAATATTATCCCCCCCCCACCTCTCCTCTACACAACACTCATATCACAGAGGGTTTGGCTGACTGGGGGGCGGGGGGGGGAAATTATTCGCCAACTATTATCCCCCCACCTCTCCTCTACACCACACTCATATCACAGACGGTTTGGCTGACCAGGGGGCGGGGGGCAAATTATCGCCCCTGATATCAGTGCAGAAAGTTACGTCTGATATAAAATGTATAATGCCAATAAATACATGGGGAAATGGTGAATGAATGTTTATTTTGCCAGAAAATGTCTCAAATGATGTCTCTGATATAAAGAACAGTTTGTGCCTACTGAGTGGGCCTGTATAATGGTATTGGCAAACAGTGCAGATCCAGATGAGCCGGCTCGTGACGAGCCATCTCATCAGAATCTGCACTTTTTGTAAGTAATTTCATATTTTTGAGAGCAAAAACACCCCCAAGATCATTTTGTGATGATTGGATTGATTGAAAAATTAACATATCAACATCTATTGTTTGTTTGTTTATTGGTGTTTTACGGCATATCAATAGCTAAGGTCATGCAAGGCCGGGCAAGCGGGTTCGATCCCATTTTAGCCTGCTTCATTGGGGGGAAAATACCAAAATCAGAACGGAATATTTACATCAAGAAAAAATATAATCAGGTTTGAAATTAGAATAACCTGACCTGGTGCCAGGTTCATACCACACCAAAGTCACTTGGCCTCTTCCCCTGAAATAGGATTACGAATAATCGTAATACTCACATAAGGGGTATAACCAGATTCAACTGTGACATACAAAATTCCAAAGATGTATGTGAAGGCCAAACCAGGTCTCAAGTCGGAATTCCGGTAAGGATGTACCCCGATCGTTAAATTACCCATCACATGCTCCCACCTGCCACCCACTCACAAGGCATAGTATTTCATGTCACAACCAGAAAGAGTAATGTTGAACAATGTGTGCTAACTGGTACAATACTAGAGGAAGCGCATTGCCAATTACCTCCCCTGTTTATCCTCGATAGCACATACCAGTAGCAGAATAAAACACAAATTTCTCAAAATGTTATCAAATAAATTGGTGCGTTGATATAGCGAATAACCAAACTGAATATGTGAGCCATCATCTGGGAGACGGTTCCTTCAACCCTAAATACGGTCACTGGAATGGACGGTGATATCTACATGTTTCCACCAATCCATTTGTCACAAAATGATTTTCAGACTACTGATAGTCCATTTATAAAACTAGAAATGGGAGGTGTCTGCACATGAATGCCCCCGCTGGCAGCCAAACAAAACGAGGCACATTTGAAAACACAGAGGGCCAGAGAAGCGTGGATTTGTCACAGCATGAAAGCAGACGATCAGAGCAATGGGTGTGTGAAACATCAAGCAGATCCATGCAAGGAAACAAGACATTATAAGACACTTACCAGAGTTTCGAACGCACCAAGTATGTGACCTTGACCCCAGGCTTAGTGGGGGCAGGGCGATCGTGAACAGATGGACAAGGGTAACACTAAATGCACCCTTCACTATTGTGGAGCATAAATATAGAACAAAAGCAGACGACAATATACGTTTGCCACATTCTAAGGGTTAACCTGCATACCTGGGAAGCTATCTGCTGTCATAATCTGACAGTCACCGGCAGTGTCTGAGGTGTATACACCGTGTTCACATCAAGTGCGTACAAGTGAGATGTGGGGTGAACACACATCACGCTACAATATCGGGGTGCTTGGCATACCTGACGTCTCCATGTATTATCTTCCTTCACATTCCCAATACACTTTTCATTAGGTCACAGGTGACTTAACTCTTTACATGCTGCGAAACTTGTGGGCTATAAATAGTTTTAAAACAAGAGGGCTATGATGGCCCTAATTCGCTCACCTGACTCCATGAACACCAGAGGAGAATGTGACATTGAGTTCATGTGTTTTAAAAAAATTGTGCTATTTTAGATGGCGGTCATCTTGGATTAAGCGATGACTGTCATTTTACCAAATCTGAAAATGCTTCACCCAAAGATCTTAACTTCCTATGAAGTTTGGCCAGCATCGGCCATGTGGTTCCTGAGAAAAAGACGTTCAAAATCTTGAATAAATGGACCTTTTGGTGGCCATCATGGATGACATAATCATCCGATTCAGACAAATATTGCACCAGAGCAATCGCCTCATCGATACCTTCAATTTGATATATGGCATGAGCATATTCGGTCAAAAATAATATTTGACCCCAATTTGACCCCACGGGCCATGCCCATTTTTGACCCCGGGGTCACCATTTTCACAACTTTGAAAGAGCATTGTAAATCGATCATTCCTACCAAGTTTAGTCGAAATCCGGCCAGCGGTTCATGAGAAGAAGATTTTTGAAGAATTTATGCTATTTTTAGACGGCGGCCATCCATTTAGTGACGACCTCCATTTTAACAAATCTGAAAAGGGTTCACCCATGGACCATAACTTTTAAGTTTGGCTACCATGGGCCAAGCGGTTCATGTGAAGAAGAATTTTGAAATCTCTAATAAAAGAACGACCATTTGACATTTTGGCGGCCACTTGGATGACATAACAATCCGATTTGGACAAAAAATGTACCAGAGTGATCGCCTCATTGATACCTTCGATTTGATATATAACCTGACCATATTCGGTCAAAAATAAAATTTGACCCCACGGGCCACGCCCATTTTTGACCCCAGGGTCACCATTTTAACAACTTTGAAAGAGCAATGTACATTGATCATTCCTACCAAGTTTCGTCGAAATCCGGGTAGCGGTTCATGAGAAGAAGATTTTTTAAGAATTTATGCTATTTTTAAGACGGCGGCCATCTTGGATTAGCGATGACCTCCATTTTAACAAATCTGAAAAGGCTTCACCCATGGACCATAACTTTTAAGTTTGGCTACCATGGGCCAAGTGGTTCATGTGAAGAAGAATTTTGAAATCTCTAATAAAAGAACGACCTTTTGACCTTTCGGCGGCCATCTTGGATGACATAACAATCCGATTTCGACAAAAAATGCACCAGAGTGATCGCCTCATTGATACCTTCAATTTGATATCTGACATGACCATATTCGGTCAAAAATAAAATTTGACCCCAATTTGACCCCATGGGCCACGACCATTTTTGACCCCGGGGTCACCATTTTAACAACTTTGAAAGAGCAATGTACATCGATCATTCCTACCAAGTTTTGTCGAAATCCGGTTGGCGGTTCTTGAGAAGAAGATTTTTGAAGAATTTGTGCTATTTTTAGACGGCGGACATCTTGGATTACGTGATGACGTCATTTTAACAATTTTGTAATCCCCCTACCTAAGAACCATGACCATGAAGTTTGGTGACTATAGGCCCAATGGTTACCCAGGAGAAGACGTTTGAAAATGTTCACAGACGACGGACGACGGACGACGACGGACACATTGCGGTAACAATAGCTCACATGAGCTTCGCTCAGGTGAGCTAAAAATGCAGATGGCTTTATTATATTTTCTTATATTTCTCCCTGTAAATATCACAAATATGTATCGGAATTTCAAAAATTACAAGACATATTTACAGAGAGAAACTAGAAAAGTGTTGTATAACAAAATGCAACCGCTGTTGAGTATTCATTGAGTGAGTGCCATAAATACAACATGTACAAGCAAAACGTGTGATTGGAGTTGAAAAAGGGGTAGAACTCCAGATGCATCGACAAATATTTTTATGTTATATACTCTTGCACTTGATGGTTGGGATGTATACCGAGTATGAAGAGAATCAGCCAAAAACTGTAGAAATGGTTTGCCAGGCAATGCAAATTGTCTACAGTCGGTCTACAGTCGGTCGGTCGGTCGGTCGGTCGCTGGTAGGTCGGTCGGTCGGTCGTGGGGTCGGTCGTGGGGTCGGTCGGTCGGTTTATTTTTTGTGTTAAATTTATTTATTTTTGGGCCTTTACATATGTTCAAGAGCAAAACATACGGGAATGTACCTGTATGGGGGAGCACAGTACAGTCATCACTGAAATGACAATAAAAACTTTCAGCACTGAAACAGTGTCCTAATCTGGCACCAGGCACCAGTACTACACCGGATCACTAGGGCCCAGGTGTCCCAGTAAGATTCGCAGCTAAGGTATGAATCCATAAGGATGGATTGACTTGCACATTTGCAAATCAAAATGTAAACCACTAGTGAAATAAGTATTTAAGCAACTGAATGGCGAACAATGTAATCCCAGGTCAGACTGCACAAATATGCAGCTCATCTGTGATTACGCTGCTCGCAAATGTGGCTCTAACTGGAACAAGAGGCCCAAATGGGCCTGTATCGCTCACCTAAAGGCCTCCATAGTGGTCATCTTGATTTCACAAAGACTCTTCACTTACAACTTCAAATGTTCCACAGAATTTGTTGGTACCTTCTGATCTAACATATATTGCGAATGTGCATGTGATTTACTGCTATACCTTCGATTTGATATATAAAATGACCATATTCGGTCAAAAATAAAATTTGACCTATTTGACCCCTCGGGCCATGACCATTTTTGACCCAGAGGCCACCATATGAACAAATCTGAATCAGCGTTAACTATCGATCATTCATACAAAGTTTCGTCGAAATCGGCCTGGCGGTTTGTGAGAAGAAGATTTTTTAAGAATTTGACCTACTTTTCCACGGTGGCCATCTTGGATTGTCGATGACCTTCATTTTGACAAATCTGAAATGGCATCACCCATATATCATCCCTGTAAAGTTGACCAACATCGGCTCAGCAGTTCGGGAGAAGAAGATGATTGAAAATGTTCACAGACGACGGACGACGGACGGGCGGACACTTTGCCATAAGAATAGCTCACATGAGCTTTGCTCCCAGGTTAATGTTTTCTGTATGCATTCTATTTGCAGTTTGCACTAATTACAAGCAACTAAAATGAAATAACTATGCAAAGGGGAATAACTCATAAAATGTACACAGATTGTTACTTTAACCAGTATACTGCTACGATACATCCCGCTGCAAAATGCAGCTTACCAAATTTTAACTGCATTGCATGCATTCCGACTATTATTTAAGGAATAAAACCATGGGATGTTGCGTTTACTGGGGTGCACGATAAATTTGTTCTGTTTAAAGTGTGTGGCGTCCGAAAGACTCCTCGCAAACTTTAAACACCTCCAGTAAACGCTACATACAGCCCATGGTTTTATTACTTATATTTACATTGAATTTGCTGATAGTTTCAAAAATGTAAATAACCAAATATGGCATTAAAATTAAGATTTATCTTACACAAGATCTTACATAATTTTGCAATTCCTGGAACAGCGACTTTGCTGGTCAATAGCGTGCACGTGCCGTTATTGACAACCTCATGGAAATGACATGACGTCAAACGAACTTTAACCAAGGAACAACATCGCGAGACGTCACGTGGGTCTAATGTATTGTATTGGGCTGTGAACGCAATACGTCGAATGGGCGCCAGAGCCAGAGCTCCAGATAACGTGCATATTGGTGTATTTCACACACTTATTTGAGCTGAATACGCATTGAATAAATAGAATATCAAGTTTATCACACTTGGCTAAGAAACAATAGGAAGTCTCGGCGAGCCTCCGAATTCCTAAGCATTTTCTACCTTCGTCTACGCATGTTATTTCAACACTAGCCTGATACACAACCGCCTGTGTTAATCTTGCCCAGAAGCCAACGTTTCCGAACATCTATTAGCAATCCCAATTCGCAATCAATCATTTTGACTGGCTAAGCCTGAGCTGTAGCACAGATCAGGCTCAGCCAGTCAAGCTGTTACAATATTACAAATATTTGTCAAGATTAGCGCATATAGTCCCCATTTACAAGCATGAATCACCACGGATCAGACGGGTGAGTTCCCCATTTACACAGTTGTGGCATCACGAGCAAGCAGACGTGTAGGTGTAGTCCCCATATACAAGTCATGGGTGACATCATCCATTTCCAACATGCACACAGACTGTGGATGAGAATCAACCCCCTTCCAACATGCAACACGGTGGGTGTAGTCCCCATTACAAGTCATGTAATCACTCCCCCATTTCACATGCATCAGACGGTGGTGAAGTCCCATTTACAAGTCATGTGACTCATCCACATGATTCAGACGGTGGAAGTAGTCCCCATTTAAAAGTCATGTGATCACTCACAGGACCTGGTGTAGTCCCCCCATTTACAAGTCTGTGTCATTCCACAGGATCAGACGTGGTGTAGTCCCCATTTAAAAGTCCCCATGTGAATCATTCCACATGATCAAGACGGTGGTGTAGTCCCCATTTACAAGTCTGTAATCATTCCACATGGATCAGACGGTGTGTAAGTCACATTACAGTCATGGGTGATTCCCCAAAATCAGTCCACATGCACAGACTGTGGTGTGTCCCCATTTACAAGTCATGAACACTTCACATGTACGGTGTTTAGTTTCAATATACTTAAAGGAACAGGTGAAATCCCCCCCCCACTCCAAACATTGCATCAGACGGTGGTGTATCCCATTTACAAGTCTGTGAAACATTCCACATGATCGACGTGGTGTAGCCCCATTTAACATGTCATGGGTGATATCCCCCATTTACTCATGAATCTGACGGGTGTAGTCCCCATTTACGTCATGTGAATTTCAAGTCCACATGATCAACGGTGTGGTATCCCCATTTACAAGTCTGTGAATATTTCCACATGGATCAGACGTGGTGTAGTCCCCCATTTACAAGTCATGTGAATCATTCCACATGGATCAGACGTGTGTGTAGACCCCATTTCAATTTCAAGTCAGTGAATCATTCCACATGGATCAGACGTGGTGTATCCCCATTTACAAGTCATGTGAATCATTTTCCACATGGATCAGCGGGGTGTGTAGTCCCCCATTTACAGTCATGTGAATCTACACATGGATGACGGTGGTGTAGTCCCCATTTACAAATAGTCATGTGAATCAATCCACTGGATCAGACGTGGTGTAGTCCCCATTTACAGTCATGTGTATCAATCACATGCATCAGACTGTGGTATAGTCCCCATTTACAAGTCATGTGAATCATTCCACATGCATCAGACTGTGGTGTAGTCCCCATTTACAAGTCATGTGAATCATTCCACATGCATCAGACTGTGGTGTAGTCCCCATTTACAAGTCATGTGAATCACTCCACATGGATCAGACGGTGGTGTAGTCCCCATTTACAAGTCATGTGAATCACTCCACATGGATCAGACTGTGGTGTAGTCCCCATTTACAAGTCATGTGAATCATTCCACATGGATCAGACGGTGGTGTAGTCCCCATTTACAAGTCATGTGAATCACTCCACATGGATCAGACGGTGGTGTAGTCCATGGGCGGATTCAGGGGGTGTGGACCCGGCGCACGCCCCCCCTAAAATTCGCCGAGTAAAGATTTTTTACAAGTTACAAGGCACGTTTCATGCCAAGTGCCATGTTTTCCGTGCATTTTTCTGTCGTTTTCTTATTGTTTCAAAATTTAAACGTTTTCAATCAAAAATCATGTCTAAACATACTGTGACAGTGTCAATAATTTTGCTCCAAAATGAGCCAGAACGCAGGAAATGCGATGTAGATTTGCAAAAGTTTCCGGGTGGGAATGCCCCCGGACGCCCCTAGCGCTATCTCGACTATTTTGCAATACTTGACTATATTATCAAACGAGCTTAGCTCGTTCGATAATATAGTCAAGTATTGCAAAATAGTTACGCCCCCCCTAACCCGAAATCCTGGATCCGCGCCTGTAGTCCCCATTTACAAGTCATGTGAATCACTCCACATGGATCAGAGGCAGAGACGTACGCACAGATGGACGCATGAGCACAGGGTCGGTCATACAGATGCACAATGGTAAACTATACCATTCAAGTTGAAGCTCCGGCAAAACAGGGAGAACAATTGGGGAAAGTTTACTACCTAAGGACCTGTTCTATACTGGATCATCCTTTGATTCAAAAATAATTACTTTGTAAATGTGATGGAATATATGTATAACACAGCGAACACAGCCTCGTTACTGTATCCTATACAGCACAGGCATTCGGCGTGTTTCGGCCTTCATCGGTATAAAAGCAAGAATTCCGCCACGGAAGCGGTATCGCGCCTGCCGAGGCATTTGACCGTGAACATTACAAGTAAATAAATGACCTTGACCTTGAGTATTTGGATGTGGGGGTGTGCGTAATGAAGCATCATCCCTGGACAAACATTGATGTGAAATATTATCAAAGTGTGGCAAGGGGTTAAAGAGATATTGTGAAAAAACAATAACTTTCAACACATTTCTGTTACAAAACCGGTGAACATTACAAGTAAATAAATGACCTTCAGCTTGACAATTTGGATTTGGGGGTGTGCGTAATGAAGCAATATCCCTAGACAAACATTGATGTGCAATATTATCAAAGTGTGGCAAGGGGTAAAGAGACTTTATGAAAAAACAATAACTTTAACGCATTTGCCTTACACAATCAAAGTACTGAAAGTACTGAACATAGGGTAGCGGAAGCGGTGTCGCGCCTGAAAATGCCTTGTTGGTACAAAACAATGTTGTAGCAGGATTTTTGTTAAAGTTTCTGCATTACTTTGACATCGCCATGTTTACATCTGTTTTGTGAATGAAATAGTTGGCCCCGGATTGAGTATATTAAAACATACAAATGACGTCATTGGAAAACCGCTGACATAATTTTCAATGTATGGAAGTCCAAACTTGTTAGAATTAGTTTTTTGTCGTATTTTCAGTACTTGCATTAATATGGGTATTAATCTACGCTGGATGTGTTATACTGTCATTAATTTGTTCCCTGACTGTAATTTATCACTTACCGACTTATTGACCCCCTTCCCTGAATGTAGAGTTGACACTCATGTTGGCGTGTATTGGCCACCATAGACAAATGTCAGGCAGAATTCGGGAATGTCACTGAAATCCGCTGTAAATGCATCGATAGAATGAGGATTAACATCAGTTAGACTCACACGTGCGAGTTTTGTTGCGACACAATAGCGATCATTAAAAAAATCTGGGTCAACAGGTAGCTGTAACCCCTTGATATCGTTTCTAACTTTGGTCGGACATGACCTCGTATCATAACACATTCTGCGATTTTATTAACGCTAATGTGAATATTTTGACTGAAAGTGCACATGTTCATTTGACAATTATTGTTAATTGCTAAAATAACATAGTTGGAACATATTTATGCAAATAATATCGAATTGCAACTCCTTTTCCTAGGTCGGACACAACCTCATGTCATAACGAATGAAATAATGTGTTTAAGGCTCTAACGTCAATATTGTAGTGGCCAGTTTATATGATCATTTGAGAATGATCAATATCCTGCAGAAATACATAAGACCAGATGGCCGCGGCCCGCATGTCGAGCCCGCCGAGGCATTTGATGGTCTCCGAATGTATTTATTTGAAGTTTGATGACCAATAAGCGTACACAAGTTTCAAGCAAATCTGACTTACGATTATGTGACAGAAACTTAAATGCAAATTTTGACAGAAACTTTAATGGATGATGACTAATAAGCATATGAAGTTTCAAGTCAATGTGACTTAGGACTGCAGAGATATAAGGTATTTAAAGCACCTATACGGCTCAAGTTGCCGAATTTGGCCTCCTATTGGGTTTTCCCACACACAAATCCAACAGGTTTCTATTTACACACACTTTGAAACTGTTTGCATTCATTTTGGTACAAAAATGAGTTTGTAGTCGATGAAAATATCAATATTTGTTGATAAACAAACAGCAGGTGCGTGTTTCAAAGCCCGATCGATTTTCCGATAGACGCTCGGGTCAACTCCGATTCACGGCCGATGAATTCTGATAGCCGGAGTTTATCGACTCGCTTCCGAGCCGAAGCCGTTGGGTTACGGAAATGAAATTGTCAATATTTACATTTTGCACGGAGTGGTACACAAAACAAGTTTTTGTTGTCTTCACATTGCGATTAAGATGTAAATCTCAAGACTTATGATGTATCTATTAGGCAGTATATGTTAGTTTTGTGTACTAAATCAGTTGCCAAACCTGTTTTTGCGTTTGAAAAAATCGTAAAATTGTAATACTGAGCCGTTCAGGGCCTTTAAAAACTTTAACGCAGATTTCGGAACGCAAACTTCTAAATCATTTGACCTTGACCTTGGGCACAGGGGCCACATGAGTGGGATTATGCATGAATATATGGATGATGACTAATAAGCATATGAAGATTCAAGTCAATCTGACTTAGGACTGCAGAGGTATAAGGTATTTAAAAACTTTAACGCAGATTTCAGAACGCAAACTTCTAATTCATTTGACCTTGACCTTGGGCACAGGGGCCGCATGAGTGGGATACAGCATGAATATCTCGACAAAAATTACAACGTGTCCAACCAAAGTTAGAAGCCTTGTTCATACATGTATATATATAGAGTTATACCGATGAAAGCCGAAACACGTTGAATGCCTGTGCTATACACAGCACATGGAGTAGCCAAGTCGGCTATCTTTGTGTATTCCAGCCATCAGCCATGCAGTTTCACCTCTTCTGGCGTTTGAGAAGAAATGGACAATGCCAAGTACAACATATGATATAATGTAGCTAATAATAATTAGAAAAGCCAGGACAACGGACTCCTATCAATTATATGACACCTCTACTGCCAACGAAGTTATGCGACACTGGTTCTTTTACGTCCATTCAACGCAAATAATTTACAGCAACTAATTTACAGTGTCAAAATCTGGGAGGGTGGCAGTGTGCCTATTAGAGTAAGGGTGTCTTATAGAATCATTACGGTACATATGTTCATTGCGGCCTGGCTTGATGACATTAACCCTTACAGTGTTGAACAAGAAACGAGGCAAAAACACCCATGTGAAGTTTCAAGGTAATGGGCGAAGGAAACGAGGCAAAGCTACGAAGGCCAGGTTTTTTCCAAACATAGACACTTGGATAACATAATTATACCCACTTTTTGTAGACTGCATGTAGATGGCCGTGGCCTGCATGTCGCGCCTTAGGGCGAGGCATGGACACTAAAAAAAGAGATATAGTAGATGAAAAAAGTTTAACCAAAAAACTTTAACCGGACACGGACGGACGGACGGACGGACGGACGTATGCCAAAATGCCGACGATATCGCGCTTTCCGCAAGCGGGCGCAACAATGATGATAAACACCCATGTGAAGTATCAAGGTAATAGGTGAAGCAGTTGCAGAGATATAGTACACGAAAAAACTTATAACAAAACAATTCAAAGTAATTTGACCTTGACATTGGGCACAGGGGCCGCACGGTTGGGGGTTAGAATGTAAATAAGGATGATGATAAACACCCATGTGAAGTTTCATGGTAATGGGCGAAGCAGTTGCAGAGATATAGTATAACGAAAAAGTTTTAACCAAAAAACTTTAACCAGACGTACGTTAAAAAGTTAACGTTGAAAATGGCTAAGTCAATTACGTAGAAATAATAGGTCAAGGTAAACAAAATGGTCACATGTTGGATAGTTGTATGTGGTGGGCACCCCTTGGTTATAAAGCTGTGACTTGGTGGTCCTAGGTGGTACAGTACCAAAGAAATGGACTTAAACACGAAAACTTAACATTGTAAACGCGAAAACTTAACATTGAAAGTCGAATGCGCGGAAAAAATGGGTCAAGTTAAAAACAAGAAACGAGGCAAAGCCACGAAGGCCAGGTTTTTTCCAAGCATAGACACTTGGATAACATAATTATACCCACTTTTTGTAGACTAGATGGCCGTGGCCTGCATGTCGCGCCTTGGGGCGAGGCATGGACACTAAAAAAATAGATAAAGTAGATGGAAAAACTTTAACAAAAGAACTTTAACCGGACACACGGACGTACGGACGGATGGACGGACGTATGCCAAAATGCCGACGATATCGCGCTGTGACGATGAAGCTGTGAAAGTTTGGTGGTCCTAGGTGGTACAGTACCAAAGAAATGGACTTAAACACGAAAACTTAATATTGTAAACGCGAAAACTTAACATTGAAAATGGCTAAGTCAACTGCGCGGAAAAAATGGGTCAAGTTAAAAAAAAAAAGGTAACATGTTGGATAGTGATATGTGGTGGGCACCCCTTGATTATGAAGCTGTGAAAGTTTGTTGGTCCTATGTGGTACAGTAACAAAGAAATGGACGAAAACACGAAAACTTAACATCGATTGTGGACGCCGCCTGCCTGCCCGCCCGCCTGCCCGCCCGCCCGGCTTTCGCCCAATAGCCTGGGTTTTTTTAAAACAAGAGGGCCATGATGGCCCTAATTCGCTCACCTGACTCCATGAAAAATTCGCTCACCTGACTCCATGAACACCAGAGGAGAATGTGACATTGAGTTCATGTGTTTTAAAAAAAATGTGCTATTTTTAGATGGCGGTCATCTTGGATTAAGCGATGACCATCATTTTACCAAATCTGAAAATGCTTCACCCAAGGATCTTAACTTCCTATGAAGTTTGGCCAGCATCGGCCATGTGGTTCCTGAGAAAAAGACGTTCAAAATTTTGAATAAATGGACCTTTTGGTGGCCATCATGGATGACATAATCATCCGATTCCGACAAATATTGCACCAGCAAATATTGCAATCGCCTCATCGATACCTTCAATTTGATATATGGCATGAGCATATTCGGTCAAAAATAATATTTGACCCCAATTTGACCCCACGGGCCATGCCCATTTTTGACCCCGGGGTCACCATTTTCACAACTTTGAAAGAGCATTGTAAATCGATCATTCCTACCAAGTTTAGTCGAAATCCGGCCAGCGGTTCATGAGAAGAAGATTTTTGAAGAATTTATGCTATTTTTAGACGGCGGCCATCCATTTAGTGACGACCTCCATTTTAACAAATCTGAAAAGGGTTCACCCATGGACCATAACTTTTAAGTTTGGCTACCATGGGCCAAGCGGTTCATGTGAAGAAGAATTTTGAAATCTCTAATAAAAGAACGACCTTTTGACATTTCGGCGGCCATCTTGGATGACATAACAATCCGATTTCGACAAAAAATGTACCAGAGTGATCGCCTCATTGATATCTTCGATTTGATATATAACATGACCATATTCGGTCAAAAATAAAATTTGACCCCACCCCACGGGCCACGCCCATTTTTGACCCCGGGGTCACCATTTTAACAACTTTGAAAGAGCATTGTACATCGATCATTCCTACCAAGTTTCGTCGAAATCATGCTAGCGGTTCATGAGAAGAAGATTTTTTAAGAATTTATGCTATTTTTAGACGGCGGCCATCTTCGATTAGCGATGACCTCCATTTTAACAAATCTGAAAAGGCTTCACCCATGGACCATAACTTTTAAGTTTGGCTACCATGGGCCAAGCGGTTCATGTGAAGAAGAATTTTGAAATCTCTAATAAAAGAACCTTTTGACATTTCGGCGGCCATCTTGGATGACATAACAATCCGATTTCGACAAAAAATGTACCAGAGTGATCGCCTCATTGATACCTTCGATTTGATATATAACATGACCATATTCGGTCAAAAATAAAATTTGACCCCAATTTGACCCCACGGGCCACGCCCATTTTTGACCCCGGGGTTACCATTTTAACAACTTTGAAAGAGCAATGTACATCGATCATTCCTACCAAGTTTCGTCGAAATCCGGCTAGCGGTTCATGAGAAGAAGATTTTTTAAGAATTTATACTATTTTTAGACGGCGGCCATCTTGGATTAGCGATGACCTCCATTTTAACAAATCTGAAAAGGCTTCACCCATGGACCATAACTTTTAAGTTTGGCTACCATGGGCCAAGCGGTTCATATGAAGAAGAATTTTGAAATCTCTAATAAAAGAACCTTTTGACATTTCGGCGGCCATCTTGGATGACATAACCATCCAATTTCGACAAAAAATGTACCAGAGTGATCGCCTCATTGATACCTTCGATTTGATATATAACATGACCATATTCGGTCAAAAATAAAATTTGACCCCAATTTGACCCCACGGGCCACGCCCATTTTTGACCCCGGGGTCACCATTTTAACAACTTTGAAAGAGCAATGTACATCGATCATTCCTACCAAGTTTCGTCGAAATCCGGCTAGCGGCTCATGAGAAGAAGATTTTTTAAGAATTTATGCTATTTTTAGACGGCGGCCATCTTGGATTAGCGATGACCTCCATTTTAACAAATCTGAAAAGGCTTCACCCATGGACCATAACTTTTTTAAGTTTCGCTACCATGGGCCAAGTGGTTCATGTGAAGAAGAATTTTGAAATCTCTAATAAAAGAACGACCTTTTGGCGGCCATCTTGGATGACAAAACAATCCGATTTCTACAAAAAATGCACCAGAGTGATCGCCTCATTGATACCTTCAATTTGATATATGACATGACCATATTCAGTCAAAAATAAAATTTGACCCCAATTTGACCCCACGGGCCACGCCCATTTTTGACCCCGGGGTCACCATTTTAACAACTTTGAAAGAGCAATGTACATCGATCATTCCTACCAAGTTTGTCGAAATCCGGTTGGCGGTTCTTGAGAAGAAGATTTTTTAAGAATTTGTGCTATTTTTAGACAGCGGCCATCTTGGATTACGTAATGACATCATTTTAACAATTTTTTAATCCCCCTACCTAAGGACCATGACCATGAAGTTTGGTGACTATAGACCCAATGGTTACCGAGGAGAAGACGTTTGAAAATGTTCACGGACGACGGACGACGACGGACGACGGACACATTGCGATAACAATAGCTCACATGAGCTTTGCTCAGGTGAGCTAAAAAAAGAAAAAACCTGGCTAATAAAACTGTGTCGTCCGCTGCTAATTTGTTTCTTCTGTTTTTCTCATCAAAAACATGCTTTGATAGCCCTCTAGAATCATTTCCATTGGAAATGATTCTAAAGTGCTGTCAAACTATGTTTTTATTGAGAAAGAAGACAAAATATAAACAACAGCATACAACAATTTTTGGTTCCCCGCCTTCTAAGGGTTAATGGGTCATGTTGAATAAAGCCGTTCCTAGAGGCACCATAGTAACATCTGCTCCAGTCCTCGGTTACCAATCCCAACTCTGCAGGCGCCATGGCAACCTCCGCTCTGCAAATCTTGAAAGCCGGAACCGAATATAGTCGTCTGCTGTTTATTTTCTTATTATTTGCATTTGTTAATAATAAAAACATGTGGCGGCAGCACATGAGAATCGTCTACACTGGAGACGGTTCTCATGCGGTGTCAAAACAAGTTTTTTCATGAATTATTGAAGAAAAAAACAACAGCGGACGACAAAATTAATTTTTATTCAGCACTGCAAGAATTAATCCACCAATCCTGTGAGAGATTGCTGTTTGGACAGAGAGAAATACCGTCAATCAGGTGCCAGAAAATGAAAAGTCATGGAATTGTGGGTAATAATTTCTCTTCTGCACCTGACCTTTTTCAAATATAGATTGATCCAGTGTATAATCTGATCTGAATGGCTCTGGAGAACAGAAACTATCAATGAATGCCATAAAAGAGGGTGGGGAATATACGCACATGCTTTTTAGGCCTGCTTATACCTACGTTTTCCTACCTATCTCAGTATCTACATCAGCAAGTTTGATATTAAAGGCACTGCGTCTCAGATATGCCTAGAAAGTGATAAAATTGAATAGAATTTTTTTTTGTAGATTTGAATCGTATTTCTGAACAGGCCTCGATAAATCCACTCGTCCGCTTGTATTGCCAAGTGAATTTCCGATCAGGACGAGTGGCAATTTGAAGAGACAGTGCGACATAATCATTTAATCATATTGGAATGTGTTTAGACTTGCTAAACCCAATTGTACATATAAGTCACCTGTAAAAAACTGGGGATTGGTACAAAATAACGTTTATAATACTGAACAATAACTAGCGTTTATAATACTGAACAATAACTAGGGTTTATAATACTGAACAATAACTAGCGTTTGCAAACGTTGGACGTCATGGATTTGTCACAACATGATAGCAGTCTTAGAGGAATGCATGTGTGAAATATTAAGAAATTTTGATGAAGGAAATAGAAGTTATAACATATTTCTCTGATGGTTAAGGTTAGTAATAGAATACTGCATTTGCTCTAAAATTTTCGTCAACTTTCGATATCATTTACGGAATATATTGTAAATTTTGTAAATATTTTTCATGAGATATCACACTTAGGTACAAAATCACATGGCTCGTCTCCTATGCTGCAAATTCCCAGAATATATTCAATTGTATATCACATCAAAAGCGCAGCAAAATCAAATCAAAATAACTTGTGTATTTGCTGTGATATTTAGCAAACATTACCCACCATGTAAAATGTCAACCTCAGACACTATCAGGAATAATAACGCAAATAATATTATAAAAAAAAATAAAATAAAAAACTGACTGCATGCATACAGTAAATGGTTGACAGCATAAAAGGAATGTTGTCTTGCATTTATTTTTTATTTTTATATCCCACAGGGTGGTACCTAGAAATCAAACCATCTATCTGTCTGTCTGATGCAATAAAATCAATATTGGACTAAATTTCACAAAATAAAAAGGATCATTCTTAAAGTTTTGATAAAATTTAATATTATCAAAAAAATAAATTGTGTTTGCTTATAATAGATGTATAATTTGAGCCGGTTTCGAGAAACAGACAATAATCTGTTTCATTGTGTTCTGCGCACATCCGAGAACCAGTGCCTTTAAAGGTAGAACACAGGTTATAACGAAAGCGAGAAATTACTGGATACTGGACGCTAGTCTAGTGACAGTTATTGTCGCTGAAGACCCGCCGGGAAAACACGCCTAGTTAGGGGGCATTTGGGCAGGGTTTTTTACGGAAAACTCAACACATAACTTTTCATGAAATTTCCACCATAATTCCACACTTTGGTGCTCTACGTGTTGACATGCACATCTAAGGGGAACAAATGTTAGAAAATCGTGTTTTCGGACAATTTGTGCCCGATTTTGGATGGGAACAGCCATTATGGTCGATAAATGTAACAGCAAACCACCTCACCATTTGTGTGTACGCAGTAAAAAATAGTTCCACATTTGATAAAAAGATTTCTCAGCTACATACTCTGTAATTGTACAATCTAATACAAATAATACACAGGATTGATAAATAAAACCAATATTAATTAATTTAGATCAAGCTTTATCTACTTTTCTCAAAACGCGCTCATGCGCAATAATTTACGTCAGCTTGTAATTTGGAAAGATTCGGCGTCTTCTTCTCCGATCGGTAGGTGTTAAAACTGTTTAAATCGGTACATCCAAAGACATTACTAGTCTCACAAAACGTTAGAAAGATCATACTATAGCCATATCATCTCCAGGAACATGGTACAAGTACTGGTTCATGCGCAGGTCCCGATAATTTCAGTAAAGTGTTTCACTTTTGTTACCCCACCCACTTCGTTGACGTTCGTAATCTGAAACCACCGAGTGCTGACAAAGATAACAAAGGGATGCGACTTGTAAATAGTTTTGTTGTGTGGCAGTTATCTTTGTTGCTCATTGTATGTATTTGTTTTGGTAGATCTTTGGGATTCTCTCTCTTTTGTCTGAAACAAAGTGTGTCTCTAGACGGAAAGTTGCAAAAAATGTCTGCAAAATTTTCGTCATATCATTGGCAGTAACCAGTAGTCGGATTGTACCAATAGCCGGACAAAAATGATTAAACTTCTCAGTGGAAGTCTTTGTCAATAATATCCTATTTATAACTGATTTTTTCTAATTTCTCCTTGAAAGTATATTCTGTGACCACCATTTGAACCGTCTCGTTGAGAATAGCGTGTTAAATTGATCGTCCGTCCTTTCAGAAGAATAGTAGGTAACTGATGTAACCGTATGTAACCAAAGACATATAGCGTGTAACCCAAAATAAAAGGCATTAAATATAAAAAAATCCGATTGAACGTCCATCCTTTCAGAAGAATAGTACGTAACTGATATAACCGTATGCAACCTGGTAACCAAAGACATATAGCGTGTAACCCAAAATAAAAGGCATTAAATATAAAAAAAATCAGATTGATCGTCCATCCTTTCAGAAGAATAGTATGTAACTGTATGTAACCAAAGACATATAGCGTGTAACCCAAAATGAAAGGCATTAAATATAAAAAATCAAATTGATCGTCCGTCCTTTCAGAAGAATAGTATGTAACCGATGTAACCATATGTAACCAAAGACAAAGAGCGTGTAACCCAAAAATGAAAGGCATTAAATATAAAAAAATCAGATTGATCGTCCGTCCTTTCAGAAGAATAGTATGTAACCGATGTAACCGTATGTAACCAAAGACATATAGCGTGTAACCATGTAACCCAAAATGAAAGGCATTAAATAAACAAGAGGGCCATGATGGCCCTAACTCGCTCACCTGACTCCATGAACACCAGAGGAGAATGTGACATTGAGTTCATGTGTTTTAAAAAAATTGTGCTATTTTTAGATGGCGGCCATCTTGGATTAGCGATGACCTCCGTTTTAATAACTGAAAAGGCTTCACCCATGGACCATAACTGTGAAGTTTGGCCACCATGGGCCAAGCGGTTCGTGTGAAGAAGAATTTTGAAATCTCTAATAAAAGAACGACCTTTTGACCTTTCGGCGGCCATCGTGGATGACATGACCATCCAATTTCAACAATAAAAAATATACCAGAGTGATCGCCTCTCTGATACCTTCAATTTGATATAGACATGACCATATTTGGTCAAAAATAAAATTTGACCCCAATTTGACACCACGGGTCAGGCCCATTTTTGACCCCGGGGTCACCATTTTAACAACTTTGAAAGAGCATTGTACATTGGTCATTCCTACCAAGATTCGTCGAAATCTGGCTGACGGTTCATGAGAAGAAGATTTTTTAAGAATTTGTGATATTTTTAAACGGCGGCCATCTTGGATTAGCGAAGACCTCCGTTTTAACAAATCTGAAAAGGCTTCACCCACGGACCATAACTGTGAAGTTTGGCCACCATGGGCCAAGCGGTTCGTGTGAAGAAGAATTTTGAAATCTCTAATAAAAGAAAGACCTTTCGGCGGCCATCGTGGATGACATGACCATCCAATTTCAACAATAAATATACCAGAGTGATCGCCTCTCTGATACCTTCAATTTGATATAGACATGACCATATTTGGTCAAAAATAAAATTTGACCCCAATTTGACACCACGGGTCAGGCCCATTTTTGACCCCGGGGTCACCATTTTAACAACTTTGAAAGAGCATTGTACATCGATCATTCCTACCAAGATTCGTCGAAATCCAGCTGACGGTTCATGAGAAGAAGATTTTTTAAGAATTTGTGCTATTTTTAAACGGCGGCCATCTTGGATTAGCGAAGACCTCCATTTTAACAAATCTGAAAAGGCTTCACCCACGGACCATAACTGTGAAGTTTGGCCACCATGGGCCAAGCGGTTCGTGTGAAGAAGAATTTTAAAATTTCTAATAAAAGAACAACCTTTTGACCTTTCGGTGGCCATCTTGGATGACAAGACCATCCAATTTCGACAAAAAATGTACCAGAGTGATCGCCTCTTTGATACCTTCAATTTGATATAGACATGACCATATTCAGTCAAAAATAAAATTTGACCCCAATTTGACCCCACGGGCCACGACCATTTTTGACCCCGGGGTCACCATTTTAACAATTTTGAAAGAGCATTGTACATTGATCATTACAACCAAGTTTCGTCAAAATCCGGCTGGCGGTTCATGAGAAGATTTTTTAGGAATTTATGCTATTTTTAGATGGCGGCCATCTTGGATTAGCGATGACCTCCATTTTAACAAATCTGAAAAGGCTTCACACATGGACTATAACTGTGAAGTTTGGCTACCATGGGCCAAGCGGTTCATGTGAAGAAGAATTTTGAAATCTATAATAAAAGAAGGACCTTTTGACCTTTTGGCGGCCATCTTGGATGACATAACCATCCGATTTCGACAAAGAATGCACCAGAGTGATCGCTTCGTTGATACCTTCGATTTGATATATAACGTGACCATATTCGGTCAAAAATAAAATTTGACCCCAGTTTGACCCCACCGGCCACACCCATTTTTGACCCTGGGGTCACCATTTTAACAACTTTGAAAGAGCATTGTACATCGATTATTCCTACCAAGTTTTGTCGAAATCCGGTTGGCAGTTCTTGAGAAGAAGATTTTTTAAGAATTAGTGCTATTTTTAGATGGCGGCCATCTTGGATTACGTAATGACGTAATTTTAACAATTTTGTAATCCCCCTACCTAAGGACCATGACCATGAAGTTTGGTGACTATATGCCCAATGGTTACGGAGAAGAAGACGTTTGATAATGTTCACGGACGGACGGACGAAGGACACATTGCGGTAACAATAGCTCACATGAGCTTCGCTCAAGTGAGCTAAAAAAGTCAGATTGATCGTCCGTCCTTTCAGAAGAATAGTATGTAACCAAAGACATATAGCGTGTAACCGTCTAACCCAAAATGAAAGGCATTCAATATAAAAAAATCAGATTGATCGTCCATCCTTTCAAAAGAATAGTATGTAACCGATGTAACCGTATGTAACCAAAGACATATAGCGTGTAACCGTGTAACCCAAAATGAAAGGAATTAAATATAAAAAATCAAATTGATCGTCCGTCCTTTCAGAAGAATAGTATGTAACCGTATGTAACCAAAGACAAAGAGAGTGTAACCCAAAAATGAAAGGCATTAAATATAAAAAAAATCAGATTGATCGACCGTCCTTTCAGAAGAATAGTATGTAACCGTATTTAACCAAACACATATAGCGGGTAACCGTGTAACCCAAAATGAAAGGCATTAAATATAGAAAATCAGATTGATCGTCCGTCCTTTCAGAAGAATAGTATGTAACCGATGTAACCGTATGTAACCAAAGACATATAGCGTGTAACCGTGTAACCCAAAATGAAAGGCATTAAATATAAAAAATCACATTGATCATCCGTCCTTTCAGAAGAATAGTATGTAACCGTATGTAACCAAAGACATATAGCGTGTAACCGTGTAACCCAAAATGAAAGGCATTAAATATAAAAAATCACATTGATCATCCGTCCTTTCAGAAGAATAGTATGTAACCGATGTAACCGTATGTAACCAAAGACATATAGCGTGTAACCCAAAATGAAAGGCATTAAATATAAAAAAATCAGATTGATCATCCGTCCTTTCAGAAGAATAGTATGTAACCGATGTAACCGTCTGTAACCAAAGACATATAGCGTGTAACCGTGTAACCCAAAATGAAAGGCATTAAATATAAAAAAATCAGATTGATCATCCGTCCTTTCAGAAGAATAGTATGTAACCGATGTAACCGTATGTAACCAAAGACATATAGCGTGTAACCGTGTAACCCAAAATGAAAGGCATTAAATATAAAAAAAATCAGATTGATCGTCCATCCTTTCAGAAGAATAGTATGTAATCGTATGTAACCAAAGACATATACAGTAGCGTGTAACCCAAAATGAAAGGCATTAAATATAAAAAATCAGATTGATCGTCCGTCCTTTCAGAAGAAAAGTATGTAACCGATGTAACCGTATGTAACCAAAGACATATAGCGTGTAACCCAAAATGAAAGGCATTAAATATAAAAAATAAAATTCATTGTCCATCCTTTCAGAAGAATAGCATGTAACCGATGTAACCGTATGTAACCAAAGACATATAGCGTGTAACCGTGTAACTCAAAATGAAAGGCATTAAATATAAAAAATCAAATTGATCGTCCTTTCAGAAGAATAGTATGTAACCGATGTAACCGTATGTAACCAAAGACATATAGCGTGTAACCGTGTAACCCAAAATGAAAGGCATTAAATATAAAAAATCAAATTGATCATCCTTTCAGAAGAATAGTATGTAACCGATGTAACCGTATGTAACCAAAGACATATAGTGTGTAACCGAAAATGAAAGGCATTAAATATAACTAATTAACTATATGCCCAATGGTTACGGAGAAGAAGACGTTTGATAATGTTCACGGACGGACGACGGACACATTGCGGTAACAATAGCTCACATGAGCTTCGCTCAGGTGAGCTAAAAAAGTCAGATTGATCGTCCGTCCTTTCAGAAGAATAGTATGTAACCAAAGACATATAGCGTGTAACCGTCTAACCGAAAATGAAAGGCATTCAATATAAAAAAATCAGATTGATCGTCCATCCTTTCAAAAGAATAGTATGTAACCGATGTAACCGTATGTAACCAAAGTTACCGAACCAAAGTTAGCATGTAACCGAAAATGAAAGGCATTAAATATAAAAAAATCAGATTCATCATATGTAACCGATGTAACCGTATGTAACCAAAGACATATAGCGTGTAATCGTGTAACCCAACAAGAGCTGTAGGAGAACAGCATAGCTCGACTACGAGGGTTGTCGATGTACACATAGCTTGACAAACAAGGTGGCTGCGGCCTGCATAAAAAACATAACCAAGGTTGACTAAAAAACTTAACCAAGGGAAATTAAGTAAGTAATTCAAGGTTAAATGTAGGTCAATGACAGATATAGGTCAGGGGTTATTGATGTACATCACTAGGAGATGAAGTTTTCCAAGTATGGTTGCTGTAGGCCCAGGAGTATTCCATATACAAGCTTGACTAAAAACCTTAACCAAGGGAAAATAACTAAGTTATCCAAGGATAAAAGTAGGTCAAGGTGAAATATAGGTCAGGGATTATTGATGTACATCACTAGGAGATAACGTTGTCCAAGTATGGTTGATGTAGGCCCAGGAGTATTCCATATACAAGCTTGACTATAAACATTAACCAAGTAATTCAAGGTTAAATGTAGGTCAAGGTAAAACATAGGTCAGGGGTTATTGATGTACATCCCTATGAGAAACAGTTATCCAAGTATGGTGTCTGTATGCACAATAGTATTCCATATACAAGCTTGACTAAAAGCCTTAACCAAGGTTGACTAAAAACCTTAACCAAGGGGATTAACTAAGTAATTCAAGATTAAATGTCGGTCAAAGTCAAATATAGGTCAGGGGTTGTTGATGTACATCACTAGGAGATAAAGTTGTCCAAGTATGGTTGGTGTAGGGCCAGGAGTATTCCATCTACAAGCTTGACTAAAAAACTTAACGAAAGAGAATTAACTAAGTAATTCAAGAGGAAATGTAGGTCAAGGTCAAATGTAGGTCAAAGTCAAATATAGTTCAAGGGTTATTGATGTACATCCCTAGGAGATGAAGTTGTCCAAGTATGGTGGGTGTAGGGCCAGGAGTATTCCATATAGAAGCTTGACTAAAAACATTAACCAAGGAGAATTAACTAAGTAATTGAAGAGGAAATGTAGGTCAAGTTCAAATATAGATCAGGGGTTATTGATGTACATCCCTATGAAAAAAGGTTGTCCAAGTATGGTGTCTGTATGGACAATAGTATTGCATGTACAAGCTTGACTAAAAACCTTAACCAAGGTTGATAAAAACTTAATAACAGGTAACAAGGTTAAATTAAGGTAGGTAATTCAAGTATGTAGTCCAAGAAGTCATATATTGTTCCAGTGTTGATGTAACATCACTAGGAGATATGTTGTCCAAGTATGGTTGGTGTAGGGCCAGGAGTATTCCATCTACAAGCTTGACTACCTAACCTTAACAAGAGAATTAACTAAGAAATATTCAAGAGAAATGTAGGTCCAATATGGTCAAATATAGATCAGTAACTTGTTAACCAAGGTACATCCTAGGTTAAGTTATGAAGGTGTCAAGTATGTAGTGTAGCCGGGCCAGGAGTATTCCATATACAAGCTTGACTAAAAACCTTAACCAAAGAAGAATTAACTAAGTAATTAAGAGAAAGAGGTGAAATAGTCAGGTCATACCCTAGATGAACCAAGTTATTGATGTAACATCTATAAGAGAAAATGTTGTCAAGTATGGGTTGTGTTTGTATGCACAATAGTATTCCATGTAGAAAGCTTGACTAAAAACATTAACCAAGGTTGACTAAAACCCTTAACCAATGGGAATTAACTAAGTAATTCAAGATTAAATGTAGGTCAAAGTCAAATATAGGTCAGGGGTTGTTGATGTACATCACTAGGAGATAAAGTTGTCCCGGTTGGTGTACGGCCAGGAGTATTCCATCTACAAGCTTGACTAAAAACCTTAACGAAAGAGAATTAACTAAGTAATTCAAGAGGAAATGAAGGTGAAGGTCAAATGTAGGTCAAGGTCAAATATAGATCAAGGGTTATTGATGTACATCCCTAGGAGATGAAGTTGTCCAAGTATGGTGGGTGTAGGGCCAGGAGTATTCCATATAGAAGCTTGACTAAAAACCTTAACCAAGGAGAATTAACTAAGTAATTGAAGAGGAAATGTAGGACAAGGTCAAATATAGACCAGGGGTTATTGATGTACATCCCTATGAGAAAAGGTTGTCCAAGTATGGTGTCTGTATGCACAATAGTATTCCATGTAGAAAGCTTGACTAAAAACCTTAACCAAAGAGAATTAACTAAGTAATTCAAGAGGAAATGTAGGTCAATGTCAAATATAGATGGGTGGGTGGATCAAGTATGGTGGGTGTAGGGCCAGTAGTATTACATATACAAGGTTGACAAAAGACCTTAACCAAGGCGTGACGATGACGCCGACGCCGACGCCGGGGTGACAACATAAACTCTACTTATTCTTCGAATAGTCGAGCTAAAAATGAAAGGCATTAAATATAAAAAAAATCAGATTGATCGTCCATCCTTTCAGAAGAATAGTATGTAACCGATGTAACTGTATGTAACCAAAGACATATAGCGTGTAACCGTGTAACCCAAAAATGAAAGGCATTAAATATAAAAAATAAAATTCATTGTCCATCCTTTCAGAAGAATAGCATGTAACCGATGTAACCGTATGTAACCAACGATATAAAGCGTGTAACCGTGTAACTCAAAATGAAAGGCATTAAATATAAAAAATCAAATTGATCGTCCGTCCTTTCAGAAGAATAGTATGTAACCGATGTAACCGTATGTAACCAAAGACAAAGAGCGTGTAACCGTGTAACCCAAAAATGAAAAGCATAAAAAAGATTCATTGCCCATCTCTGCAGAGCATGCTTTAGTATTGGTTTATAACATTGAGACAAGACATGTAACCAATGCTATATAGTGGTTACAAATGGACATCTATGTGCACAGGTGTGGATTTTGGGACCTATCTATTAAAGTATTTATATAAATTATATAGGGTAAAGTGTTGATACTAAATGTATACATTACATGCTTTAAATGCATTAATTTAGCAACTTTGTTTTCGGCGAGTTTTCAGCGAGTGTGAAATACCGGAGTCAAGCCAGCGATAGATAACATTCCGATAGATAGGCTCTTTCGGTCTTTCTGGCAAATTCTGGTTTAAGTGGCTCAGCAACTGAAATGAATTCTGCATAAATCGTGTATTACACTGCAGCTGCACGAGAGACCCGCGTTATACATGTACAGAAGCTTTATACAATTTAACATGGTATTGAATTGAATAATGTTGTGTTTATCGGTTTGGTCAGGCCTTGTAGTGCAGCGGCTAGCATACTGGTATTCATACTAGTGACCTGGGTTCGAGTCCCAGTGGGGCCCATTCTGATTAAACAAGCATTGCTATTTTATTTTCAATACTACTGGTAAACATATTGTAGGGTGCTTTTTTTTGCATCTGCCTGTTTATTGTCTTAGTCCGTTTTTCACTGAATGCAACAACTATAGCTTGTACCACAATAACGTACTGCGGTGTGTGTACATAAGAAACTGATGTATATAATTTGAGATACCTGTGATCTATAATACCTATGTTTTATGCATAATTGACAAAAATATCGCAAAAATTAGCAACTGGTCATCTGAGAATCCCCATTGAAACCCCTTTAGGGGAATGTGACGTCATGAACCCATGTCGATGTTGTCCAGTATATATGTGTGAATAACACACACTTGAGTGGGGTACTTCTCCCTAAGAACGTGTACAAATAAGCCGTGTTTCAGTTATCCCGACCGACCCTGTTTTTTTGATGTGGTTGTAATTTTTTTCATTCATTTAAACAAAATAATGAAATAAATTGTTACCTCAATATTTTTTATGCAAAAAGTATTTTTAACTAGTTAGTCATTGTTATGCACAAAGTGTGTTTTAAACCAATACTGTAAGTATAGCTAATATTTAAAACAATATTTGTTAGTTTTCACTTATGTTTGCCTAAAAAAAATTGACCGGCAACCTACAGACAAAATCTTTTTTCAGCATGTAACCTGAAACACAGCTAATTTGCTCAGGCCTTATTAGTTAATACTGTCTGCTATTGTAATTTAGTGATCATTTCATTGTCGCGGCCGCTTAAATTTCGGAAAGCGCGATAGAGCTTGCAAGTTGTTTCTTTTCTCTTCAGTATGGGTGAACTTGTAAACAGTTTCGGCATTGTATTATTAAAACTGAATAGTGTAGATAATGTCTAGGTTTACTCCAGTGTAAGTGAATGGGATTGATCCATGATAATTCTCCGGCCAATCCGTTCGTTAGAAAATGATTTTCACACTAGTCCGTTTATTAAGCCGGCTAATCTGGAACTACATAAAGTTTGCAAATATTGCTGTAGAGTCTGTGGTGTTAAACATGTTAAAACGGTTAATATCGGTTAATACCGGTATGTGGCTATTGACCGCTATTCCCTTTTATGTCCAAGAGATATGTTGGCAGTAATACACCCTTTGTCATCTGTTGTTTTGAATATTTCAAATATTTTCCACTAAAGCTTGTTACTCCAACATATTAGAATCACCTCATTGATTTCGCCAAATACAGTTCATGCTTTGCATGACATTTCATTTGAGTTTCGGATTTCTCGCTTTCGCATTGTGCACTCCTTCAGGGTGCACATACAACTGGTATAAAGGGAGAACACAAAACACAGGTTATATAAAGGGAGAACACAGGTTATATAAAGGGAGAACACGGGTTATATAAAGGGAGAACACAGGTTATATAAAGGGAGAACACAGAACACAGGTTACATAAAGGGAGAACACAGAACACAGGTTATATAAAGGGAGAACACAGAACACAGGTTATATAAAGGGAGAACACAGGTTATAACTCTGTTTTTGTATTACGCCGAGGAGCCAAAAATATTTCTAACATGGAAATGTGACAAATGCCCCAGTGGCAGATTGAAACAAGAGGGCCATTGTGGCCCCATATCGCTCACCTGTTTATCATATATATATATATGCAAATAAATCTAAGAAAGCTTTATACATTCCTTTTTCCTTTTTCATTATTATGTCAAAACCAGTCTGGTGATTATAATGAGAAGACATAGTTTAAAGATTTTGTCTTTATATGGCGGCCATCTTGGATTATATGACGATCTCCAATTTGAATATGTAAATGTTGCACTGAAAGACAATAACTATGAAGTTTGACCAGCATCGGCAAGCAGTTCACGAGAAGAAGACGTTTGAACTCTCTAATTAAAGAATGACCTTTTGACCTTTTGGCGGCCATATTGTATGACCTAATCATCTGATTTAAAAAAAAAAATGATCCAGAGTGATCGTCTCCTCAATACCTTCAATTTGTTATATGACATGACCATATTCGGTCAAATATAAAATTTGACCCCTAGTTGACCTCTCCGGCTCCGCCCATTTTTGACCCCAGGGTGACGATTTTAACAAATCTGAAACAGCATCGATCATTCATGCCAAGTTTCTTAGAAATTGGCCTGGCGGTTCGTGAGAAGAGTTTTTAAGAATTTGACCTACTTTTCTACGGCAGCCATCTTGGATTAGGCGACAACCTTCAAATTTACAAATCTGATATGCCCCCACCCATATATCAACCCTGTGAAGTTTGACCAACATTGGCCCAGTGGTTCGTGACGAGCCTTCTCATCAGGATCTACACTTTTTACAAATAATTTTCATATTTTTGAAAAACAAATCACCACCTTTTCATACATAAATGGACTAGTCTGAAATAATTTTTGGACGATTGAATTTGTCTCAAAATTTACAGATAAAAATCAATTCCAGTTATTTAGGTGTGAAAAGGGTTAAGCAATGTTTAAAATTCATGCCCCATCAAGTTCAATCATATTTCACTGCAAAATTATGGAATTTGTATGGACGTGAAGTTTAAACAATAGGCGTCGGAACCAATTGGACCAATTTAAAAAAAAAAAAAATTGTGCTGTGAGTTTGGGATCAGGACGTGATCGTGATTTGGGTAAACAAACACCTCATGTAATGTAGTGAGTATCCTGGTAATAAAATGTTCATTCGATTATGTAATTTAAAATGTAAAATATCGACTTTACCGAGCGCGGGAACAGTGCCATTCCTGACAACTGACTGTAATATGTTGTTTGTTTATTTTTTAAACAGTATACACACATACAAAATGATATAGTATAAGTATACTATTGGTATTTGCATTTTGAACACTTCCAAATATGTATAGATGGTGAAACCTCATACAAATCAGACAAACCTTTTTAATAATTGTCATAAAATTACCATTGAATTACCCCTTTTTACCAGTGCTTTTGCTACAAAAATGTGTATGAGATACCTACTAATGTTGTCTCTTAAATGCAGCAGAATGCAGGAAATGCCATCTAGAATTAAAAAAAATTCCAGGGGTAATTTGCTTCGGACGCCTCTGCAATGTTAAATAATGTTTAAACTTGATGCCCCATTGAATTCCATCCCAACAACAGCTTTCAGCTGCCAGTGGAGATAAATGACGTACAAACAAGTGGTTCCTAGTTCACTCACTGTCTCCAACTTTTATCTTACACGGTGGGCTAAGTATGTCACGCGCACCTGTAATTTTAACATGTTCCGACCTACATTTTCATATCTATCGCGACAACGTCTGGCCCACACAATCTCATTGCAATAAAAACAGATACCCTGGGTAATTATACAGCATTGCCTGCCGATGATGGGACTGCATAGCTATGTCCGTTTAGAGATATTTTGAGAACACTTACGTACGTTTTCTCAAAATTACTCAGAACCGGCTACTATGAAGAATACTGAGCCCCGCAGAGGGCATGGACTTTTTTTTATTAATTCGTTCCCACGAAATAACAATTCATTCGCTCAATGCAACAATTTGTTCCCTCAAATTATCAATTCGTTCCAACGTTATAACAATTTGTTCCCTCGAATTAATAATTCGTTCCCACGAAATGACAATTCATTCCCTCAATTTAACAATTCGGTCCCTCCAATTAACAATTCGTTCCCACCATATAACAATTCATTCCCACGAATTAACTATTCGTTCCCATGGGAACAAATTGTTAAATTGAGGGAACGAATTGTTAATTTGTGGGAACTAAGTGTTAAATTGAGGGAACAAATTGTTATTTCGTGGGAACAAATTAACAAAAAAAAGAATAATTCTATGTCCCCTGCGGGGCTCCATAGAAAAAAGCATCATTGTCAGACTATACTGCGCAATTTTTCAGGGTATCTGCACTTCATCGCATCCAAATTGATTGAATTGCTTTTAAAATGTTGCTTGATATACTTAGGTAGGTATAAGTGGACCAAAATACCAGGTGCTGGAGACATATATTACCCCCTCATCTTATACAACACCTACCCGTTACCTACATCCTAGGGCCATTTTGTTTTATTTTATTACTTGGATTACGGATTTTGTTTGGCTAATTGGCCTCTGGGTGGCACCTTTGTGTTGCTAAAATGTTTGTTTGATGAAAAAGACACAGAAAGTCATATGCTATGAAGTATAAACTATTGCAATAATAAGTATATCATTTTAAATATATCATTATTCAAATGTGAACATGTGACTGACATATATATGGCCTATGCGACAAGTGTAGACCCAGTTCAGCCTGCACATCTGCACAGTCGGATCAGGGTCTGCAATGTTTGCTACTCAGTCAGGGAGACGAGCAGGGCATACATTTTATTCATGTATCATTTTAAAGGTACATGCCCACTCACTGGACACAACATGTTCTTTATATCATCAGACATCATCAGAGACATTTTCTGGCCAAATAAACATTAATTCACCATTACCCTACGAATGATTGGAATTATTATACACATTTTATATCAGACATAAATTTCCACACTGATATCAGGGGTGATAACCGTGTTTCCTTAAAATGTTAATGGACATTACTATTTATTCTCTGTATTTATTTGTTGATGTGCAATGGATCATACTTTATAATCTGTCGACAATACTATTTTTTCAAGTGACACATTTAATTAATATAAATAATTAAAAAATATCATGCCTCATTTGCATATGAAAATAGCCTGATACCACCGCGCGTCACTATCAGTAAAATAAATATTACTAAATGATCTGTATAGCGGGCACTCATAATTTTTAGAACTGGTGGAATAGTGACACAATTATACACTTATTTAACTCCAACAACAACAACAACAACAAGTACTGAAACTTCCAGAATCCATCCGATTCAAAGTACGTATTCTTGTATATACAAGTACGTATTCTTGTATATACAGAGTGGCCTGCGGTTCTCTTACCAGGCGAATTGCAATTCCTGGAGCGCAGGATTGCAATTCGCGTTCCCATTAATTGCAATTGGACCGCAATCGGACTGCAATCATGTGACTGCGGTACAAAGAGTTAGTTGCGGAATTGCAATACTTATATGCAGTTAGCGCTGCGCTCCGCTTTTAATTGCAGTCTACACTCCTTTTTTTCTTTAAACTGCGAAAGAATGACCGCTTTACGCTGCGCTCTGCGGTCAAACCAGCGGACCACTCTGCTTGACCAATGCGGCAATAAAATCGAAATAGTTGATTTTTTCTGCCGAAAAAATATATTTTCCTATCTGTATTTAGCCATTTAAAATCCAATAAAATATACATAAATAGTAGAATTAGGTGTATATATACGCGCAATGCTAAGTTTTTACCGCAAATAGCGAAAGAATGACCGCACAAACGGTATCGCGAAAGAATGACCGCACAAACTGGACCGCGAAAGAATGACCACACAAACGGTATCGAGAAAGAATGACCGCAAAAACGGGACCGCGATGGGACCGCGATTGGACCGCAATTAGACTGCAATTTCAGAGGGGACGAATTGAAATTCAAGGACCGTTGGATTGCAATTCTTGGTAAGAGAATCGCAGGCGGGAGTGTAATTGTTTTATTACGTAACGGATTTTGATGAAATATGGCGCATCAAATGCGTCTTGTTAAGCTGCATTTGGTGGTCTCTGTACTTTGGCCAAAATTTATGTCGTTTTTGCGAAGAATCAAATCGATTTCCGTGTTGGTAGAGACAGAAATCGATTCTTCGCAAAAACGACATAAGTCTGTGCCGAACTCACTGGACAACCAAATGCAGCTGATGGAGACACGTTTGCTGCGCCATATTTCATCAAAATCCGTTTCATGTTAAGGAAAATATCAAATAATACTTAATTGGAAGTGGGTGAGATTTCAACACTTTGTGCCTTCTGAGTGGGCATGTACCTTTAAAATACATGATATATCCCCACTCCCCCACACGAGGATTGTAAACAAAAGTTAGTTTTGTTACTGAATTTTATGAAAAAAATTTTGTATCGGGCGGTCCAAAGAGAGAATTCAAAAACCATGTAAATGTTATATATAGTTGATTGATATTATATAGGGTTAACAGTATTGTAATTTTGAAATTTGCGGCGTATATCAGAAAATGATAGGTCAGAAAATTTGTTTAATGGCGACGCGCTAGCTAGCGGAGCCATTAAATATGTTTTCCGACCTATCATTTTCAAAATTACAATGCGGTTAACCTATTTCTAATGCACTCCATTACTGTTTTGCAAACTTTATCGAGCCACGTTGGAAAATCGTACCGGATTGCATGTTGGTTGAGCAGGTCATACCGGACGGATCACACAAATAATATTTTCTACGAAGAAAATAGTTCCAACACAATTACAATATATTAGCGATTTTTGCAAGAATGTATATACGTTTATGTTGCTGATTTCATTATTTTTCAATAATAAAAGCAATAAATTTGTCGTTAGAATTATAATTGCCTTATTTACTACTTTGCGCTTTTAATGTCACTCCAGTGCGATCTCTTAGCAACACTATTTCAATGGCGGCCACCTGTCAAACTTCCCTGATGTTGATAAATATTGTGATAACTCGTCTAATTATTTGTGATATACTACCATTTGAGATGCAAGATTACACAAAATACATACTTTTTGTTTGTGTGAACGATCTATTACTGCCAAAACATATGAAACGTGATCAACGGTGAGATTATTATTTTTTTTTGATGTACGCTTCGACCATACAACTTTCGGACCAGGTCACCAGGACGTTTCGGACCAGGACGTTTCATATGCAAGCCAGCTAGCTGTGTCGTTGACAATAATACCAGAATACCACTTGGGACATTTTATGTGAATTATCTCATGTTTTTGTCAGTCATTATGTGACAGAGTAAATTGACCGACCTCAAACTTAGTATTGGCGTAGTAATACATATTGAAATAATTTGCGACCGTTCATCAACAATGATATACCTGTAATGTATGACCATCAGCCAATCAGATTGCGTGATATTTATTGAGTGCATTAGAACTTTTCGGTCATCTTTCCTCGAATATGTCTAGCGAGAGAAAGTCGGACTTTATAAGAAAAAAAAGTGGGGAAAACATTTAAACAAGAGGGCCATGATGACCCTAATTCACTCACCTGACTCCATGAACACCAGAGGAGAATGTGACATTGAGTTCATATGTGTTTTAAAAAAATTGTGCTATTTTAGATGGTGGTCATCTTGGATTAAGCGACGACTCATTTTACCAATTCTGAAAATGCTTCACCCAAGGATTTTAATTTACTATGAAGTTTGGCCAGCATCGGCCATGTGGTTCCTGAGAAAAAGACGTTCAAAATCTTGAATAAATGGACCTTTTGGCGGCCATCATGGATGACATAATCATCTGATTCCGACAAATATTGCACCAGAGCAATCGCCTCATCGATACCTTCAAATTGATCTACAGTGCGACCCTGGTAGTACACAGAAGTCCGGCGACATACAACCTTCCGTGTTGCTTATCCGAACCGTGCTATATCCGTTCTCGCCCAAGACGCATCATAATGTCAACAAAAAATACATGTACACTGCGAATGTACGACGTCGCCAATGACTATAATATGCCATAAATTTCCATCTACATATGTAATGTTTTCACTGTTATCTTCACATGTAATAAATATATTGAATCCAAGAATTTTTAACATCATGTTTTATTTATTCATGTAGAATGTAGATCTACGCAGGTCCGTGCAATCCATTATTGTAAACGGCGTTTTCGCGTGTAGAAAAAAGTGTAGTAAACGCATGTAGCCATCATCATTCGATGACGCAATGACCCAATTACCGATATCCCGTTCCATCAGCTGCAACGTCACGTGACAAGCTCGTGCGTTGCAATCTGTGTTTACTCATTATGGTCAGTTGGGTTTGAGCACAGGTGGAAGACTCGGACCTATGACACCAAAATAAATGCCTATTAAAAAAATCCCATCATCCCACCCACCTGGTATCATACTGTACACGACGTATACTCAAACCCCAGCTGGTCATTATATTAACCCTTTCAACGCCACAGACCTGTACACCCCTTTTTTATAAATGGACTAGTCTGAAATGTATGTCAATTTCAATGCCATTTATGGAAGATAGGATCGATATTGAAATTCAATATCAGCAAAATACGATCATGTCTGCTCCGAAATTTATGTCAGTTTTCAACGTAATTTGCAGAAGTCGATTATATTTGAATAGTGCCAGGGGATATGAATTCCAAATCCGAGATGCCAATACACCCGACACATATGATGATATTACACAGACGAGCTTTGTGTGTTCGCTTGCTTTGTGCAAAAAATCGATAACACCCTGCCAGCCGTGTCAACTAACAGGTGTTTATCGTATGACATCATTCACCACGAGGCTGTAAACTGTGTGACCTTTAGGTACCAGTCCACCAAGATTTTATAATTTTTTAGCAATTCTTGGCCGAGCGAGCATTTCCGCAAGTTTTTTTTCCGATATTCTCTTCATATATTCGCAGAGGCCGTTTGCTGTATACACATGTTACATTATATGTCAAGAAACTTTAGTAGCTACACAAATCAAATTGGCATACAGCTAAGAGCATTTATAATGTGTAAAAGTTAGCATGTGGTGGTCAATTTCTGCACTTATTCCGTCATGACTAACGGCGCCAGAAAGCTATGTGACGTGCGGAGTTTGCACCAACAAATAATGTGTGAATCAAGTCTACATGTATACCTGCCCACACTGATCATAGTCTGTACTGGTACTGAGTGATTTGTTTTCGAGCCACAAACCTCTGTTTCAGACTGTTAAAATTGCGCCCCAAACAACAAACACACATTTCGAGCGGAAGAAGCGTACAATTTTGATCTGAATATGCTCACTAAATGGCCCAGATCACAGTTTGGTACATAATTTTACAAATACTTGCTTTTGTCAGCTGAAAATAGCATAGGATGGCGAGTATTTAATTTTAAGTCACATTCAATCACCACAGACAGGCAGTTTTGGAATATTCAGTAAAAAGCCCATAGGAAAACTACGAAACTAAGCCTTTTTCAAGTGCACTGGTACCTTAGGCTATGTTTTGAAATGTTACTGATTGGTCAACACGCCTTTTGATGTGCCGCAGACGTCGCGAACGTGCGACTTTCATCATCGCATCATGGGGAAATCATGCATTAACCCATTTCATGCTGAGGATACGCTTATGTTTGCGGAAAAATATGTTTCCTTCTATGCACTCAGAAGTATATGCCGTGACCACCATTTAAACCGTCTCGTCGAGACGGTTCAAATGAGTGGTCACAACATATACAGTCGAACCTGTGAACAACGACCGGCAAAGGGAAGTGGCCAAAGTGGTCGTTGTTGACAGGTGGTCGTTGTTCCAAGGGGCGAACATTTTCCCGGTTTCACAACAAAGTTGGCCATGTATTTAGCATTCTATTGTAATATATATGCATGCATAGAAAACGTCTTGGCTGTATACACTTCAACCTGACAATTCGCTATTGCACGATCGTGGAGTGTATCTGCTTTTCATCAATTAAAAATTGCACAAAAATGGCTAAAATAGTCAATTTATTTTGTTTTGTTATCTTGTTGTTAGTGTTCTGAACCCAGCCTCGCTTTGGAAATTATATACAAAGGGGAGTAATTATCTTCACGATAAGTATAATCCGCGGCTTGCTTTGGTGCACCATTTAATAGCTTGTCATAATTACATGTAAGTGGTTTAATTTAGCGTGACCATTAGTATTTCACACCACCAGTTGAAATTAATAACGGTCATATAGTCTGTATTAAAACGATAGCCTATGTGGCGCGGCCTGTGAAAACCGCGAGTTTTTTTGTAACAAAAATATTTAATTGAATGCGTCAAGTCAAGTAACCCACACGAGCTAGGTGTCCAAATCAGGAGAGAACACCAGGCTTATATTTGCTTTCTGTCAAGCCCAATGTACTGTATACTATCCTGGTCAAGCCCGAATATTTAAGCAGCCTATGACGAATTGGCAATGTCCGCTGACGTAATTACTAATGTTTTTAATTAGAGATTCGCGAGCATTGTAAACCATGTAAACCATGGGCAGACTACGCGAATCCACTGCCTGGTCTGGTCGCTAATGCAATAAGCCGGGATTTGTCGGAGATCGAGACCCAATTCATATAAACATGTTTGTCGTGTCACTTTAGACTGGTTCCCGGTCGCTATGAATAACGCTATGCTGCGCATCCGACAGGGTACCAGTCTAGTGTGGACTACGTGACTGATATCAGCAACCGCGTGTATTGATCTTTGATATGGCCTTGTGCCCTGCGGTGTGAAATTTACACTTGACACGCGCAGTGTGTTTGAAGTCTTAGTCTTGTCACTGTAGACGAATCATCATCGTGTAAACACAGTTTGCCAACTAATGATCCAGTTTTATGACTTGCGCGGAATTGCATTATGCCTATTGGAATACACGACACGGAATACATATCAGGAATTACCGTTAATGGAGTTATGCAATATTTTGATGAAAGGAAAATCGACGATTGCGATGTTATTTTTTTTTGCCGACAAAACATGACTTGGTCGCTAATGGTCGCTAATGGTCGCTGTTTACAGTCAAAAATGCCGCGTGGGAACGAAAATCGCCGGTCGCTGGTCGTTGTTCGGAGGTGGTCGTTATTCCAAGGTATTTTAAAGAACAAATTGGACGGGGGGGGTTTTAACTGGCCGTTGTGGACAGGTGGTCGCTAATCACAGGTGGTCGTTAACACAGGTTCGACTGTACTTTCATTGAGAAATAACAAAAATAAAAATAAATTATTTAATAATTTCATACCCATAAATGTGTATTCCGAAAGGAATGGATTAAAAAAAACACTGGATTATACGCAGATATGTCGCCATATTTCGCTGATATTGATTTCGAAAATATTTTCCGTAAATGTTGTTGAAAAGTTGACACAAAGTTCATGCGGAATTGTCCCTGGCTTTAGATATGAAAGGAATGTTGGGTCATGGAGTAATCAGCTGATGATATGATTATGTGTGTTCTGGTTTCTGGCAGACTTCAAAAGAAAATCTGACCTTGTAGTATTGTTTGATGTTACTGTGATATTTTCTATAAATGAAGTTGGAAGATGAGGAAATTCGGAATTGTACTAATGTAGTACATGTAAGTACTACCTTTATTTCTTAACTTCAAACACACAGAGATAATACATACCGCAATCAATAGTTAACAATATAATACCACTTTCGGCAGCAATATGATCGCAAATATAACATGGTTTCTGACGATAGTCTGTTACAAACTTAACACAATTTTTATATACAAATAGGCAAAAAAATCGGGAGCCAAGGCACAACCGTGTACTAACCGAAACCGTGTTATAGTGAAGCGTGTACTACCGGGGTCGCACTGTATTACATGAGCATATTCGGTGAAAAATAAAATTTTACCCCAATTTGACCCCACGGGCCACGCCCATTTTTGACCCCGGGGTCACCTTTTTCACAACTTTGAAAGACGCATCGTACATCGATCAATCCTACCAAGTTTAGTCGAAATCCGGCCAGCGGTTCAGGAGAAGATTTTTTAAGAATTTATGCTATTTTTACACGGCGGCCATCTTGGATTAGCGATGACCTCCATTTTAACAAATCTGAAAAGGCTTCACCCATGGACCATAACTTTTAAGTTTGGCTACCATGGGCCAAGCGGTTCATGTGAAGAAGAATTTTGAAATCTCTAATAAAAGAACAACCTTTTGACCATTCGGCAGCCATCTTGGATGACATAACCATCCGATTTCGACAAAAAATGCACCTGAGTGATCGCCTCGTTGATACCTTCAATTTCATATATGACATGACCATATTCAGTCAAAAATAAAATTTGACCCCAATTTGACCCCACGGGCCACGCCCATTTTTGACCCCGGGGTCATCATTTTAACAACTTTGAAAGAGCATTGTACATCGATCATTCCTACCAAGTTTTGTCGATATCCAGTTGGCGGTTCTTGAGAAGAAGATTTTTGAAGAATTTGTGCTATTTTTAGATGGCGGCCATCTTGGATTATGTAATGACGTCATTTTAACAATTTTGTAATCCCCCTACCTAAGGACCATGACCATAAAGTTTGGTGACTATAGGCCCAATGGTTACCGAAGAGAAGACGACGGACACATGCGTTAACAATAGCTCTTTGCTCAGGTGAGCTAAAAAAACAAAAACATAAAAATTGGGTTGCCGGATCCTTAATCCAAGTTACATAAAATTTGTCGCCTAGAGGCTAAATGTGGTTGTCACTGGAGAAATGGGTGTATATATAGATCAGCCTGTGCATCCACATGAAAACATGTGCATGAAGTTTGAAGCCAATCGGTCATACACAAAAGTGGTTGTAGGAGAATGGAGAAGCGCGCACGCATCTACTGAATGTGATAATAATCTAGTGAATATGAAATTTAATTGACCTTGACCTTGCGCACGAAGGTAGCAATGCCTGGTGGGGTGGGGCATGAAAATATGGATAATAAACATGTACATGAAGTTTGAAGCCAATCGGTCATACGCTAAAGAACTTACAAACGGACGGACGGACGGACGGACGGACGGACGGACGGATGGACGGACAAATACGGACGGAGGACGGACGGACGGACGGACGGACGGACGGACGGACGGACGGACGGACGGACGGACGGACGGACGGACGGACGGACGGACGGACGGACGGACGGACGGACGGACGGACGGACGGACGGACGGACGGACGGACGGACGGACGGACGGACGTTCTTACGAGAGCTACATTGTGAGGTTATTTCCTTTGATGTTTACACTGTGGGGTTAACCTCACAATGTAGCAACTTATTCCGTTATTTTCTTCCTTAACGATTCTCTTACGGAATAAATCGCATAATATGCAAATGAGCTAGCCATTAGTTAATTATATTTGAAAAACACTTATCCAAGTGTCTTAAATAGGGCGGTGGGTGGGTTTCAGCACAACACAGCAACCTCACAATGTAGCTCTCGTAAGTACGGACGGACGGACGGACGGACGGACGGACGGACGTTCAAACATTTGAGAGTTATGAGGCACCGCTATATAAAAGATCAAAGGGTTAGCTCCTAAATATCAAAGAGTTAGCTCCTAAATTTATGAGGCACCGACAATATCAAAGAGATCAAAGGTACTAACCCTTACCCTAAGCTCCTAAACCCCCGATGTTGGCCCGGACGGACGGACGGGGACGGACGGACGGACGGACGGACGGACGGACGACGGACGTTACATTAGTGTACTTAATGTGCTTATCACATGTTAAATATTAGCCACATAAAAGGATTTTTAGCCACATAAAAGGATTTTTTAGGTGGCTAATTGTAACCAACCCTATCCTTTACTAAGTCCATAACCCTGTGGGGCTAGCCACATAAGTACCCTAATGTGTGCCCGGACGGACGGACGGACGGACGTTCTTACGAGAGATACATTGTGAGGTTATTTCCTTTGATGTTTACACTGTGGGGTTAACCTCACAATGTAGCAACTTATTCCGTTATTTTCTTCCTTAACGATTCTCTTACGGAATAAATCGCATAATATGCAAATGAGCTAGCCATTAGTTAATTATATTTGAAAAACACTTATCCAAGTGTAGTTAATTATATTTGAAAAACACTTATCCAAGTGTCTTAAATAGGGTGGTGGGTGGGTTTCAGCACAACACAGCAACCTCACAATGTAGCTCTCGTAAGTACGGACGGACGGACGTTCTTACAAATGGATACTTATGTGGCTTATCACATGTTAAATATTAGCCACATAAAACGATTTTTAGCCACATAAAAGGATTTTTTAGGTGGCTAATTGTAACCAACCCTATCCTTTACAAGTCCATAACCCTGTGGGGCTAGCCACATAAGTACCCTAATGTGTGCCCGGACCGACGGACGGACGGACGGACGGACGGACGGACGTTCTTACGAGAGATACATTGTGAGGTTATTTCCTTTGATGTTTACACTGTGGGGTTAACCTCACAATGTAGCAACTTATTCCGTTATTTTCTTCCTTAACGATTCTCTTACGGAATAAATCGCATAATATGCAAATGAGCTAGCCATTAGTTAATTATATTTGAAAAACACTTATCCAAGTGTCTTAAATAGGGTGGTGGGTGGGTTTCAGCACAACACAGCAACCTCACAATGTAGCTCTCGTAAGTACGGACGGACGGACGGACGGACGGACGGACGGACGGACGGACGGACGGACGGACGTTCTTACATTAGGGTACTTATGTGGCTTATCACATGTTAAATATTAGCCACATAAAACTATTTTTAGCCACATAAAACGATTTTTTAGGTGGCTAATTATAACCAACCCTATCCTTTAACAAGTCCATAACCCTGTGGGGCTAGCCACATAAGTACCCTAATGTGTGCCCGGATGGACGGACGGACGGACGGACGGACGGAAGGACGGACGTTCTTACGAGAGATACATTGTGAGGTTATTTCCTTTGATGTTTACACTGTGGGGTTAACCTCACAATGTAGCAACTTATTCCGTTATTTTCTTCCTTAACGATTCTCTTACGGAATAAATCGCATAATATGCAAATGAGCTAGCCATTAGTTAATTATATTTGAAAAACACTTATCCAAGTGTCTTAAATAGGGTGGTGGGTGGGTTTCAGCACAACACAGCAACCTCACAATGTAGCTCTCGTAAGTACGGACGGACGGACGGACGGACGGACGGACGGACGGACGGACGGACGGACGTTCTTACATTAGGGTACTTATGTGGCTTATCACATGTTAAATATTAGCCACATAAAACGATTTTTAGCCACATAAAACGATTTTTTAGGTGGCTAATTATAACCAACCCTATCCTTTAACAAGTCCATAACCCTGTGGGGCTAGCCACATAAGTACCCTAATGTGTGCCCGGATGGACGGACGGACGGACGGACGGACGGACGGACGGACGTTCTTACGAGAGATACATTGTGAGGTTATTTCCTTTGATGTTTACACTGTGGGGTTAACCTCACAATGTAGCAACTTATTCCGTTATTTTCTTCCTTAACGATTCTCTTACGGAATAAATCGCATAATATGCAAATGAGCTAGCCATTAGTTAATTATATTTGAAAAACACTTATCCAAGTGTCTTAAATAGGGTGGTGGGTGGGTTTCAGCACAACACAGCAACCTCACAATGTAGCTCTCGTAAGTACGGACGTACGGACGGACGGACGGACGGACGAACTTACATTTCGGACCTTAGGGGGTACTTGCTATATAAAAGATCAAAGGAAATACCCCGTAAGACACAATAGGCTTACGGGGTACGGAATAAGTTCCATTGTCTTCTATTGTCTTAGGCCACGCCCCCTACCCCATAAGTACCCTAATGTGTGCCCGGACGGAGACGGACGGACGGACGGACGGACGGACGGACGGACGGACGGACGGACGGACGGACGGACGGACGGACAGACAGACAGACAGACTAGTATCCAATTTTCGTTGGATGGGATAAAAAGGACATATCCCCAGCATGAAATGGGTTAAGGCACACATACACTCCCATCGTCCAGGGACAAAGCAGTAATATGCACGCTCCAAGGACATCTTGTTGCATGTATAACTAGAAAATTGTTTGTAAAACAAAATGCCACCGCTGTTGAGCATTAATGACTACAACAGCAATTACTGAGTGATTGGACAAAAAGTTATTTTCAGAGTCGAAAAATGGGGCATGTTTTATTTTATGTTCCGCACTCCTTCCTGCACTTGATGGTTGGGATGTATACGGAGTATGAAGAGAATTGGCCAAAAACTGTAGAAGTAGTTCGCCGGACAAGGAAAAATATTAATTTCAGAGTCAAAAAAGGGGCATGCATAACTGCGGTAGGATTGGTGGGAGAGCGAACATTTTTACATTACGCACTCCTGTACTTGATGCTAGGGCTGTATACCGAACATGAAGAGAATCGGCCAAAAACTGTAGAAGTAGTTCGCCTGACAAGGAAAATTGTCTACTGACAGACGGACGGACGCACGGATGGACGGACGCACGGACAGGGTAAACACTATATGCCATCGACAGCTATCGTTGCGGTGGCATAATAAGATGATGTTGTTCTAGGCTGACCATTTGTATCTACATTTATCACAAACATTGTCACAAACTATAGTTTGTAGTGTTTGCTAACCTGCAGCAAATTGAATTCAATACTTTCTTAGAAATTATTTCCTGTTTAAAAGAAATGATGTGCAGTCGAACCTGTGAACAACGGCCGGCAAAGGGAAGTGGCCAAAGTGGTCGTTGTTGACAGGTGGTCGTTGTTCCAAGGGTTGAACATTTTCCCGGTTTCACAACAAAGTCGGCCATGTATTTAGCATTCTATTGTAATCTATATGCATGCATAGAAAACGTCCTGGCTGTATACACTTCCACCTGACGATTCACTATTGCACGATCGTGGAGTGTATCTGCTTTTCATCAATTAAAAATTGCATGAAAATGGCTAAAATAGTCAATTTATTTTGTTTTTTCATCTTGTTGTTAGTGTTCTGAACCCAGCCTCGCTTTCGAAATTATATACAAAGGTGAGTAATTATCTTCACGATAAGTATATCCCGCGGCTTGCTTTGGTGCACCATGTAATAGCTTGTCGTAATTACATGTAAGTAGTTTAATTTAGCATGACCATTAGTATTTTGTTTTCTTATTCTCAATTTCACACCATCAGTTGAAATTAATAACGGTCATAATAGTCTTTATTAAAACGATAGCCTATGTGACGCGGCCTGTGAGTTTTTTTTGTAACAAAAATATTTCATTGAATGTGTCAAGTCGAGTAACCCACACGAGCTAGGTGTCCAAATCAGGAGAGAATACCAGGCTTATTTGCTTTCTGTCCAATGTATACTATCCTGGTCAAGCCCGAACATTTAAGCAGCCTATGACGAATTGGCAATGTCTGCCGACGTAATTACTGATGTTTTTAATTAGAGATTCGCGAGCATTGTAAACCATGGGCAGACTACGCGAATCCACTGCCTGGTCTGGCCGCTAATGCAATAAGCCGGGATTTGTCTGAGATCGAGACCCAATTCATATAAACACAAGCGCGGTGTGTTTGAAGTCTTAGTCTTGTGACTGTAGACGAATTAGCATTGTGTAAACACAGTTTGCCAGCTAATGATGGAGTTTTATGACTTGCGCGGAATTGCATTATGCCTATTGGAATACACGACACGGAATACATATCGGGAATTACCGTTAATGGAGTTATGCAATATTTTTCATGGAAAATGTTTAATGTCGCCAAAATGACACCGACCATATCGGGCAAGGTAAATGTTTTCAAAAGAATGCGAATGTAATTGATGACTAATTGGTTACGACCAGTTGCAATTCAGATGATATATAGCGACCAGATTTTGATGAAAGGAAAATAGCGATTGTGGTGCTATTTTTTTTTGCCGACAAAAACATGACATGGTCGCTGTTCACATACAAAAATGCCGTGTGGCAATGAAAATAGCTGGTCGTTGGTCGCAGTTCGGGGGTGGTCGTTATTCCAAGGTCTTATAAAGAACAAAATTGGACGGGGGGTTTTTAACTGGCCGTTGTGGACAGGTGGTCGCTATTCCCAGGTGGTCGTTAACACAGGTTCGACTGTACGTATGTACAATTTGTTGCGAACTACACCCATTGAGCAATCATATAACAGCCAACTGAACTAACGCTAGTACATGTTGCGAGCCACGACTACTGCAATATGTGTTCAGTGAACATGGATGGCCCACTTATCGCTCTGATCATCAAAAACAGCTTTGATGGAAAAATGGAGTTACATGGCAATATTAATATTAACCCATAAAAGACGATAGTAGTATGAAACTTTTAAATCCCTATTGTCTTTATTTCTTCGAGAAAATATATGTTGCCAAGATGGTTCAAATGAGTGGTAACAACATATACTTTTATTGAGAAATAAACAAAATATTAGAATTTATAAATTCACTCAGTCTGATCAGGGGCTACACTGTTCAAATTTGAGCGGAGGTAACATCGATGATGCGTGCAACGAAACCATCAATTCATTATATGTGGCTGTGACTGGAGAAATGGGGCCTATAGCACAGTCTGACAGGATCTGCACTGCTCGCCAGTCCATCAATGGAACACACGTCATGCATATAACAAGGAATATAGATCGTTATCAGGCTACAGGAGTATGCTATTTGATTAGGATCTACACTGGTTACAAATCCCATAAACCCCATTTCTCCAGCCACATATTAGATAGCAGGAGTGAGCTGAAGGCTGCGGAGCTATACTCGCAACAACCTCTATAAGCCCATTTTTGTTCTGACAGGTCACATGTTTGAATAAATGAATAAATATCCACCATAAATTCTAAACAAATCGTGTCACAGCTTGTGTCAGTGTATACAACCAATCCTAGTATATTGCCAAGGCCAGAGAATTATATTTTCAGATTTAAATATTTTATTTATAGATTTGTGGTGGCGCATGGCCAAAATTTGAAAAAACAAAATAAAATGGAAAAATATTATTAATTATATTTTGTTCCTCACATATCAAATTTTTAACAAATTAATTTTGATATGTGAACTATAACTGTCTTATTGTTTGATCGCATGTACATGTTCGTTCAGATGTAGCGCCACCCCTAAATTCGGTTTCAAATCATGATACTATTGATATGCTCCGGCATATGTAGGTGACTTACCTGGATTATTTAGTTAGAAATCGGACGCTGAATGAACTTTTATTTTCACCACACAGCTTGTAGAATATTGAAGTTTTTATTAGTGCTGCTTTGACAAGACATGAAATGAAAATATACATGATATGATCTGGAATCGTACCCACAGACCAAGAACGCATGTTCAGAATCACGTCTGTCGGTTCTTATCCAGCTCCGCGTGTCGTCTTCAAATCCAGAATCCAACATTGTCGCAAGTTTAGCCCATTATGTTAACGTGTGTACACAATGTCATTTACACTATAACCTGACGTAGGTTGTAAGCTCTCGTTTCGCTAAATAACTTTATCCAACAATCCCTGTAGCCGCCATTGTGGTCGAAAATGTAACTTTTCTGTCAGTGCCTAACATTTTGATCTTACTGTCCGCCATTTTGATTCGTGAATTGTGGGATTGTTTGTCTTTGTAAATTTGCGTAAAGGAGTTTATCATGCCGCTAAAGATTACGTGTACACACGATAACATTGTTCTGGTACATATTTTATATACTATTTATTAATCGTGTTTTCCATGCCCCGTTGAAGTATTATCTGTCAGTTTCCGATGTTTATTTGATCAAATTGACTGACAAATTCGTATCTGCTGAATCACTAAGAACATAATCTGTGATGTCATTTTCATAATTTGATGTCATTTCCGGCTTGTGCATTTTTGGCCAGTGGCCGATATTTGGGCAAATGGCCCGTATTTGGGCTAATGACCAATTTTTGGCCACTGTGACCATGCATGGGTATATAAGGCGAGCGAAATCTGCCATTCGGCACTCTGGCACAATAGAGCTTACAGATAACACCTCCACGTTAAAATTCTTGCGAAAATGAGGTCTTTAGAATTAAATGTAAGCTAATAATAAGCATTGTACAGTTCTCATAGCAATAACAATTAATTATTTTAGTATAAATTGATCTTGCCAGAGTCATTTGGACATTTTTGTAAATATTTCAACAACATCATTTGAAGCGTCATTTAATGGACTTAAACACAAAAACTTAACATTGTAAACGCGAAAACTTAACGTTGAAAATGGCTAAGTCGACTGCGCGGAAAAAATGAGTCAAGTTAAAAAAGAAGTAACATGTTGGATAGTGATATGTGGTGGGCACCCCTTGATTATGAAGCTGTGAAAGTTTGGTGGTCCTAGGTGGTACAGAACCAAAGAAATGAACTTAAACACGAAAACTTAACATTGAAAACGCGAAAACTTAACATTGAAAACGCGAAAACTTAACATTGAAAATGGCTAAGTCGACTGCGCGGAAAAAATGGGTGAAGTTAAAAACAAGAAACGAGGCAAAGCCACGAAGGCCAGGTTTTTTCCAAGCATGGACACTTGGATAACATAATTATACCCACTTTTTGTAGACTAGATGGCCGTGGCCTGCATGTCGCTCCTTGGGGCGAGGCATGGACACTAAAAAATAGATACAGTAGATGGAAAAACTTTAACGAAAAAACTTTAACCGGACACACGGACGTACGGACGGACGTATGCCAAAATGCCGACGATATCGCGCTTTCTGCAAGCGCGTGCGACAATGATGATAAACACCCATGTGAAGCATCAAGGTAATGGGTGAAGCAGTTGCAGAGATATAGTACACAAAAAAACTTTAACAAAAAAATTCAAAGTAATTTGACCTTCACATTGGGCACAGGGGCCGCACGGTTGGGGGGGGGTAGAATGAAAATATGGATGATGATAAACACCCATGTGAAGTTTCAAGGTAATGGGCGAAGCAGTTGCAGAGATATAGTATAACGAAAAACTTTTAACCAAAAAACTTTAACCAGACGTACGTTAAAAAGTTAACGTTGAAAATGGCTAAGTTAATTACGTAGAAATAATAGGTGAAGGTAAACAAAATAGTCACATGTTGGATAGTTTTATGTAGTAGGCACCCCTTGGTTATGAAGCTGTGAAAGTTTGGTGGTCCTAGGTGTTACAGTACCAAAGAAATGGACTTAAACACAAAAACTTAACATTGTAAACGCGAAAACTTAACACCCCTAAATTCGGTTTCAAATCATGATACTATTGATATGCTCCGGCATATGTAGGTGACTTACCTGGATTCTTTAGTTAGAAATCGGACGCTGAATCAACTTTTATTTTCACCACACAGCTTGTAGAATATTGAAGTTATTATTAGTGCTGCTTTGACAAGACATGAAATGAAAATATACATGATATGATCTGGAATCGTACCCACAGACTAAGAACGCATGTTCAGAATCACGTCTGTCGGTTCTTATCCAGCTCCGCGTGTCGTCTTCAAATCCAGAATCCAACATTGTCGCAAGTTTAGCCCATTATGTTAACGTGTGTACACAATGTCATTTACACTATAACCTGACGTAGGTTGTAAGCTCTCGTTTCGCTAAATAACTTTATCCAACAATCCCTGTAGCCGCCATTGTGGTCGAAAATGTAACTTTTCTGTCAGTGCCTAACATTTTTATCTTACTGTCCGCCATTTTGATTCGTGAATTGTGGGATTGCTTGTCTTTGTAAATTTGCGTAAAGGAGTTTATCATGCCGCTAAAGATTACGTGTACACACGATAACATTGTTCTGGTACATATTTTATATACTATTTATTAATCGTGTTTTCCATGCCCCGTTGAAGTATTATCTGTCAGTTTCCGATGTTTATTTGATCAAATTGACTGACAAATTCGTATCTGCTGAATCACTAAGAACATAATCTGTGATGTCATTTTCATAATTTGATGTCATTTCCGGCTTGTGCATTTTTGGCCAGTGGCCGATATTTGGGCAAATGGCCCGTATTTGGGCTAATGACCAAATATTGGCCAAGCGACCAATTTTTGGCCACTGTGACCATGCATGGGTATATAAGGCGAGCGAAATCTGCCATTCGGCACTCTGGCACAATAGAGCTTACAGATAACACCTCCACGTTAAAATTCTTGCGAAAATGAGGTCTTTAGAATTAAATGTAAGCTAATAATAAGCATTGTACAGTTCTCATAGCAATAACAATTAATAATTTTAGTATAAATTGATCTTGCCAGAGTCATTTGGACATTTTTGTAAATATTTCAACAACATCATTTGAAGTGTCACTTGGAGTAATGTAAATAAATTGTTAAAGTTTAATTAACCACTTATACGTTCCCTGGACTGCTAGTCTGCTTCAGCACCCGTGTTCTCGTCCATTTAGAAGAGCGACAGCTAAACCGGATCTGGTTGACACAGGTTGCAGGCTACACAGATATACTGATTGACAACTATAGGCAGACGCTACCACATTTGTCGGTCGATCAGACATCTATAGCCCGCAACGCGTTTGGAACAGCGTGCAGGAGCTTGCAGCAACACACGTAGCATAGACAGGGTCTATACGAGGTCATATGTACGCACCACTACCGGCGCGTAACACTATTACGTGATTGGCAGTTTTATACTGAATCAATTGTGCTCATTAACATGGTGTGCGTCATGGGAAATTTGGTTCTAAACTTGGTACTTATTGCAACAATTAATAATTAATTTAATGGATAATATGAGATCAAGACAAAATTCTGTGCTTTCATTGTGGATAATATGAGATCAAGACAAAATTCTGTGCTTTCATTGGTCGAGAAACTAGGGCAAATAATAAACAAAATTAAATAGCAAGAACAACGCCAATGGCATGTATCCCATTGCTGTTGCCGTTGGATTGACTGAACTCGAAATTTCAAATCTACTGAACAGAAAATTTCAATGTCATTTGACCATGACCCAGCTGGGCACTGGGGAGAGAGAGCATGGCTGGGATGGGGAATGTAAATATGGATGCTGTTAAATATAGGGAAGTTATGGATGGAATGGAAAACGTGACGGACAGAGGGATGGATGGACGGCTTTTGTATCCCCATATCCAATTTTCACTATGCGATGGGATAAACATCTTAAAAATTCATAAGGAATAAAGCTAGGATTCACACAATTTTAGGTGAAGTATTTGTTTAATGGTGTTAACGGCCTATCAAGTGCTACGGTCATTTTAGGCCGACAGTTTTAGGTGGAACTGATAGTAAGTAATATTTAGAAATTTTATCGACTGGCCATTTTGTGCAAATGTTTTAATTTTACTTTTTAATCTCATTCCCTCCTCCAACCACTAACATTTTTTCTCAATAAATCTAAAAATGAAAAAACATTCTTCATCGGAGCACATGTTACCACTACCAACGTTAAACGAGCATACAATTATGAGATCGGACAAAATACACTAATTGCCTCTATGACCAGTGTAGACCCAGACCATCAGCAGTCTGCAGCTGGTCAGGGAATACAGTTTGTAATTCAGTTGACTAAATCTCAATTGAAAAATGTGAATTAATCAAGTTACAGAGGGTAGCAGCTGATCAGGATCTACACTGATCTGGATTGACACTGATCAGGATCTACACTGATCTGGATTGACACTGATCAGGATCTACACTGATCTGGATTGACACTGATCAGGATCTACACTGATCTGGATTGACACTGATCAGGATCTACACTGATCTGGATTGAAATTAATGTTTTGATTCAAATCATGTCGTATTTGGTTACGCTGGAATATTAATAACTGAAAACGTGCTGAAGGTTGTATACCAATTTGTACCATAAAATAGGGTTTGAATGGCTGTTAATTATATATAAACAGAGGTCCAGATAAGGTGCGTATTTGCGTAAATACGCAATTAAACAAGAAACGAGGCAAAGCCACGAAGGCCATGTTTTTTCCAAGCATGGACACTTGGATAACATAATTATACCCACTTTTTGTAGACTAGGATGGCCGTGGCCTGCATGTCGCGCCTTGGGGCGAGGCATGGACACTAAAAAAATAAATATAGTAGATGGAAAAACTATCTATAACAAAAAAAAAATTAACCGGACACACGGACGTACGGACGGACGGACGTATACCAAAATGCCGACGATATCACGCTTTCCGCAAGCGGGTGCGACAATGATGATAAACACCCATGTGAAGTATCAAGGTAATGGGTGAAGCAGTTGCAGAGATATAGTACACGAAAAGACTTTAACAAATAAATTCAAAGTAATTTGACCTTGACATTGCGCACAGGGGCCGCACAGTTGGGGGTTATTATGAAAAGATGGACGATGATAAACACCCATTTGAAGTTTCAAGGTAATGGGCGAAGCAGTTGCAGAGATATAGTATAACGAAAAAGTTTTAACCAAAAAATTTAACCAGACGTACATTAAAAAGTTAACGTTGAAAATGGCTAAGTCAATTACGTAGAAATAATAGGTGAAGGTAAAAAATGGTCACATGTTGGATAGTTGTATGTGGTAGGCACCCCTTGGTTATGAAGCTGTGAAAGTTTGGTGGTCGTAGGTGGTACAGTACCAAAGAAATGGACTTAAACACAAAAAAAATAACATTGTAAACGCGAAAATAAACGTTGAAAATGGCTAAGTCGACTGAGCGGAAAAAATGAGTCAAGTTAAAAAAGAAGTAACATGTTGGATAGTGATATGTGGTGGGCACCCCTTGATTATGAAGCTGTGAAAGTTTGGTGGTCGTAGGTGGTACAGTACCAAAGAAATGGACTTAAACACAAAAACTTAACATTGAAAACGCGAAAACTTAACATTGAAAATGGCTAAGTCGACTGCGCGGAAAAAATGGGTGAAGTTAAAAACAAGAAACGAGGCAAAGCCACGAAGGCCAGGTTTTTTCCAAGCATGGACACTTGGGTAACATAATTATACCCACTTTTTGTAGACTAGATGGCCGTGGCCTGCATGTCGCTCCTTGGGGCGAGGCATGGACACTAAAAAATGGAAAATTATTTCTAATTTTAGTTTTTATTATTCATACTCACCTGAATGGTTGCAAACAGATAGGTTGCTATGAAATCGTCCTAATAATAAAAATCTGCCTACTCTAATCACTCAAATAACCCACCATAGACCATTCCGCTCTACCCACAGCCAATTGGCTAGTCCGCTATTTAAACTCCTCCTATTATTGTTAGGTATACAGCTTCAAAAAGTTAATCATTTCCATATGGAAATGAAACTGCTAGTAAAATAGCCTGAAGTATACTAAGTAGGGAGAAGATAAAACCATCAAGCGGGGACGGGAGGAGGGTCTACCTTACCATTCAGGTGAGTATGAATAATAAAAACTAAAATTAGAAATAATTTTCCATTTTTATGTCTTCAAACTAACCTGAATGGTTGCAAGAATTCGTAGTGATGGTGGGAGGATATTCTCACTACTCATACTCGACCGGAATGGTAAGGCAGATTAAAAACCCTCAAAACAGACAAAAATATTTGGCCTAGGTACAAACTTGGGTGTTACCTATATAGTAATAACATGGTCTCACCCTAGAATCATAGGGGCGCCCAAAGCGGGCCCCCCCCCCTTTTCTACGAAAGTAGATGAGAGGTGGATAAAGACAAGCACCACCACGCTAGTCTCGTAGACTGACTCGTAGACTCCAACCTGCTATACTTGGTTAGAACGCCGGAGAATACTCATGGTATAGCTGCTGCTACCAGACGAAGCCCTGGCGAATGTAGTCGCCCGGCACTTCACACGCAATAGCTCAACTGAGATATACTCAAAGTCTATACATAGTCTCATGACGACACATGACTCGTACATATCGAGAACACAGTATAAAAACGCCCTAAGCACTAAGGTCATCCTAACAAGCAAGTGCTGAGGAGTTAAACTGGCCCTAAAGCCAGATCAAAACCTATACCAGGTTTGACACTAACTTTTGACCCAGGGATTCCGCAGCATGGACATCCCTATTGTTACATTATGTTGAATGGGATTTTCTTGAAAATGCAGTGATTCCTCCTACAAAACAGGGATCCTCGGTATCCCGGGACACTGCGAGTGTCGACCCCTGTATACCTATAAACCCATGTATAGTAGACAAAGAGAATAGAATCATTAACCCAAAGTGAAACACTATCCTTATGCAACAACACTGCTACAAACTAGATAGGTAGCCTCGCCCTAATTGAAACATGTACAAAACAATGCCTCCTGGGCCAGCGTGATGAACCGTAAGAACCATAGATCACCACAGATCCCCGTTCATCAACAAAAGCAAGTGAAGTTCATCGAACGGTGAGTCACACTTACCAACCCCCAGGATTCCACTGGGACTGTAAAGACAACAACCGAATAATCGGGTAATCAGAAAAAATCGCAGACTATCGCGAACAGGTAGATCCAAACAGCCTCCTAAACTTGATGCTACCGGCTGATAAACCCACAACTGCACCCGCTGCTACTAACGGACCCAGTTCTTAAACATCTCCCTGAGATGCCAACCCCATGTCGGTCACATGAGGAACATGGAGAGAAAAGGGGGTTACTTTCCGGAACACCACATATGTATTCCGGAACACAAATCAGTACTCACTTATATGCATAAAATAAGTTTTAAAATATAGCCTTGGCCCAAGTTTCGGCTACCATGAGCACCCGAATAACTACAATAACACTGATTGCAAGACTCAAAAACATCACCGCGCTGTGACAGGACCAAATTGGGCCATGTCTCGCTGTAATCATAGATGAACAGAAGTGTTGTCCTAACTTCTTCCGATAAAACAATCCCCAAATACGTTGGCTGCACGCTTAGATCAGACATTATACGAATTACGTGATGAATAAATCAATATCTCTGAGCGCTGGAATATCAAATGGTAATCGCCTAGACGAATATGATTACGGGTAAATAAAACAATAGGATTATTGGCAGAATTATATTTAAACGAAATAATTATATCCAGATATACCCGCGCCGATCAAAAATCGTAGTTTTAATTGTAATCCGTACTACCGTCTATCTAACGTATTTCCCGGAATAAATACGGAAAAAATCGTAACAGTTGGCAGTTACGCATCTCCTGCCAGTGCAGAGAGCGATCATAGAAAGAAGTTGAGACTACATGCCCCTCGTGCATTTAGGGTCCAAACAACTCAGCTGCAGAACCACTTACTGTAGAATAAACTCAAGTAATGGCCCTATCTATCCAACGGAAGACAAAGGATTGCGATACCTCCCGTTGGCTTAAAATTGGTAATAAGAAACTTTACGGTCGGACCGGATGTCCTAATTCTTCCGAACCTAATGCTTCATCGCACGGACTGGACAGAAAGTGTGAACCACTGTCGCTGACAGGCGTGACGAGGGAGGCCCGAACCACAACTGATTCCAGATCATGTGAGAAGGGATAAAGTATCTGAGGGAAAAGAAATCTTGGTTTCATAGGAGAAACTGCTGATGTGTAAACAGTAGTGTGCTTCTATTTAACACAATTAACATTTTGAAATACCCAATTGCTTCAGAAATGATGGAGTGACAACAGCATGTTGTATATACAGTCGATACGCGTTATGTCGACAATTGCTTACATCGATATACCTGCTTATGTCGATGTACGCTAGTGGTCCCGGCCGAACTGCTATATAAACTCATACATTACATACCTGATATAACGATATCGGAAATGTCGATATTTCGTTTATATCGATGTGGAAAACAAGTCCCGATGGTATAATTCCTACACATTATACTGTAATGTCGATATGCAATTTGAACAGCGGGCGTCGTAAAGTCTGGTCAAACTTAATTGGCACAGGTAAGTTTTTCACACATACAAAGTAATCAAAACATGCCGCCGGTAACCGTGTTACAATCGCGGAATACCGTCAAAGCCGACCACGTAAGCCGTGGTCAACCAATTAACGACAGTGTGACGTGAAATCACAAAAATACTCTTGTTAATAGCCAATTTAATTTGCCGGACATGAATCGAGCCGTAAATGCCATAATCATTAACGGACGCTTGTTTATAATAATTACAATTTGAGTGAATAACATACGATCTTATAAACACGAACAGTTGGTATCTCAAATCACTTCCTTAGCAATGTCCAACATGCAGACATGGGTCCGAAGAATATACTGGAACGAGTAAATTGAAAAGTCCGAATCGGTAAGTGGGCGCAAACAGTGGAAAAAATAAAACCGACGTTTGAGCCTTGCCGCAACAAATCCACAAATGGATACCCCCATCCGGACAAGATAGCACTGGACACCAACGGATGCAGAAGCCATTCCGTCAGAACCGGAGATGACCGCAGAAACCATAACCACCTGTCCGTGCAGAACAGAATCCGCCGCTGTCCAACCCCCGGAACACTGCCAAAAGCTAAAACATGTTGATGTGTCCCCTGAGTTTTCCTGCACTGACCACCAACCCGAAACACACCGATGTAGGGGCTCCAAATGAGCCCCCCAGCCTTCTCACGACGCGTCTGTGGAACAGAAAGCGAGTAGGGAGGATGTAACACTATGGGAAATCCCTGTAGGAACCAGACCTCCACTGCCACCATCTGATACAACGTAGGAAGATGGTGATCCTAGGCAGAGACCGATCCAAAGGATCGGGGTGCGGCCTCCATAGCCCTAGTAAGTAATACTGGAGGTCGCAGACATAACCTTCCCCTATTCTGCACCCCGAAAGTCCAGGAGTGCAGAAATTTCCTAGCTGACAGAGAACCTCTGACCAGTACCCGGAAACTAAATCAAGATACCACGCACCCTGTCCAAAGGTACTATGATGACTGATAGATCGGTCAATAATGCTCATTCCCACCTAAGAAAAATCCTGTGTGGGAACCAACTACGACTACTCTAGATAGGAAAAGAACCTAGAAGAGTAACAAACCCATACCACCGCCAGATACCGTATCACACGGAACTAAAAGACACAATACTCGGAAACAACTTAAACTTCCGAGAGCATCTGCGGAAGGGCACGTGGAAGTACGAGACCCGCAGATCTATGGAAACAACCCAGTCTACCGGGCAAATGGCGCTCCGACCACGTCCCGAACTTCCTCTATAGCACTATACTTCAAGAGAGAGACTCTACTTAACCCTTGAAAATACCCCCGTCAGGGGAAACGACCCCACAGGAGGTAGACAAGAAGGAGCAGCAGGAGGGACCATCGGTACCGTAGCTGCCCTTTGGCCGTTCGATCGCACAATTTATCAGAGGTCAAAAGAGGCGAACGAAGCAAAACTATGGCAGGACCGTTCAAGAAAAAACGAGCCGGCTATCACTGCGTCTCACCTGGACAAGAGCATGTCCATAGAAAACTCCAAAGACATGTTGACAGGAGGCTTAGCGGCACAAATCGCCGACTGAAGCACTGCGTCCAGAGACGATGAATCATACTGATTCAAACATAAATCGAAAGTTGGCATAGCACAATCGACTTAACAGCCTACACCCATGCCTTCGCAAACGCGACCCAGGACCAGGAGCCGAAGATATCCCCAAACGCTGCGGCATCCTTGTCCAGAAACGGATGATCTCAAAAACCATACCGCATAGAGGGGCATGTAGAACTTAGACCCCAGTGTGGTGATCAAAGTTTTGGGCCCTAGGAACCCCGCAGTGGCCAAATCCTACCTAAAGCTCCCCAATGTACGTAACAAGAAGCCCTACTGTAGGAGAGAAATGAAACCACGACAACTCCGGCAATTCCACCACCACCGAATCAGCCTCACAACAGCCATCCGAGGAAGTACCCATATGGGAGGCTCCACTGGCAAAACCACCAGCTGTGAAAGAGCCGACAAACCCACTAAGTACTAGGACTTAGACAGGAACTCCAGAATCTTAGCCAACTGAACCATCATAACTCTATCGCGTGTCGAGTCCTGAATATAGACTGGAATTCAAACTCATATACACTCGAATAAAGAGCAGGCCAGACAGACAAGTACGGAGCCAAAGCCCCACGAACACCCCGGTCAGAAATTGTTGCTACCCCGGTGCCCGGTACCCGGTGCCTGCCCGGTGCCCGGTGCCCGGTGCCCGGTGCCCGTAACACAATACCGGCACCTCTCCTGCGAGAGTTTGGGTACGCTGTGACCGGGTGAATGTGATAAGCACCTGCCGCAGCAACCCTAGACTGGCAGTCATCTACCACATACGTGGAATCTGATTCAACAGAACTGTACTGTATCGTTCCAATTAGTATATGTTACTGCCGAAGCTAGTACTACATGTAGAAGCCCTATACAACCGTCTCCTACGACGAACAGGAGAACGAGATCTAGATGAACCGGTTCCAAAACCTGAGAATGACCTCGAGGAAAAGGAAGAACAAGATCTAAACTCCGAACCCGAAATCGAAGAGCTAACCCAATCCCGACCTACGACGAGATCGACTTACGTGAACACGTAGAACGAAGACCAACCGAAGACAAGAACGTCTTCCTACCGGAAGCAGCAGGCTGTCCAGGGAGAGTCTGGTGCCCGGTGCCCGGTGTTTGACCGGTGCCCGGTAGCTGCCCGGTGCCCGGTGGCTGCCCGGTGGCTGCCCGGTGCCCGGTTCGGTGACCGGTGCCCGGTTCGGTGCCCGGTGCCCGGTGCCCAGTGCCCGGTGCCCGGTGCCCGGCTCGGTGACCGGTGCCCGGTGACATAACCGGTGCCCGGTGCCCGGTGCCCGGTGCCCGGTGACATAATGCCCGGTGCCCGGTGACATAACCGGTGCCCGGTGCCCGGTGCCCGGTGCCCGGTGACATAACCGGTGCCCGGTGCCCGGTGCCCGGTGCCCGGTGCCCGGTGCCCGGTGCCCGGTACCGGGCGCCTCTACTGAGAGAGGCTGGGTCAGCTTCGAACCGGGTGATATAGTATCAAGAACCGGCCGAAGCAACCCTGTGATAGGTATAGCTCTATGGGAACCGGGTGATATGTGATCAGGCACCGGACCCAGCAGCCCGGTATCCCCTGTATGGATCACCGGCCTATCACTTGAGGAAAGTTTCGAAGTCAGAGAACCTGACCGAACTTTCTCAACATAACCAGATCCCCCCGATGGAGGGATCCCCTCTGACACAACCTCCGAAACCTCGGACGGTTCCACTGCTCCCAAGAGCTGAGACGCGGACACAGACTTCTTCGGACGTGAGGTATGGGACCTACGAGACCCAGCCTTTCCCCACGTCGAATCCGTCCAACGGACAGACAAATCACATGGCCTCTCTTTGCAACACCCGCAACAGGCAAAGCACCTGTCCGTATGGGTATCCCAAAGAGAAGTCATGTGTCCATTGCGGCATGCTAACAAGTATTGTATAACAAAACCTGATAGAAGAAACGCAAAAACGCTACAAAAAATGTGTCACGGGAGCGAATCCACTTAGGGACGAACCCGTTAGGTTACGAATCGCGTACACGCGAAAATATGTGACACAAAGTAAAACACCGTGAAAAACCCCAAAAAATGCAATGGAGAATAATCACGTAACACACAAGAGTGATAATAATATGTATTGAACGAAATATAATGACAAATACGGCACAATACACGACAGAAATTCAAAATAAGCACGAAATAAAGAGAGAGACAAAATATACCTGCACTCTTGATAGCGTCCTAAAATAATAGGAGGAGTTTAAATAGCGGACTAGCCAATTGGCTGTGGGTAGAGCGGAATGGTCTATGGTGGGTTATTTGAGTGATTAGAGTAGGCAGATTTTTATTATTAGGACGATTTCATAGCAACCTATCTGTTTGCAACCATTCAGGTTAGTTTGAAGACATAAAAATAGATACAGTAGATGGAAAAACTTTAACGAAAAAACTTTAACCGGACACACGGACGTACGGACGGACGTATGCCAAAATGCCGACGATATCGCGCTTTCTGCAAGCGGGTGCGACAATGATGATAAACACCCATGTGAAGCATCAAGGTAATGGGTGAAGCAGTTGCAGAGATATAGTACACAAAAAAACTTTAACAAAAAAATTCAAAGTAATTTGACCTTCACATTGGGCACAGGGGCCGCACGGTTGGGGGGTAGAATGAAATATGGTGATGATAATACCCATGTGAAGTTTCAAGGTAATGGGCGAAGCAGTTGCAGAGATATAGTATAACGAAAAAGTTTTAACCAAAAAACTTTAACCAGACGTACGTTAAAAAGTTAACGTTGAAAATGGCTAAGTCAATTACGTAGAAATAATAGGTGAAGGTAAAAAAAATAGTCACATGTTGGATAGTTTTATGTGGTAGGCACCCCTTGGTTATGAAGCTGTGAAAGTTTGGTGGTCCTAGGTGTTACAGTACCAAAGAAATGGACTTCAAACACGAAAACTTAACATTGTAAACGCGAAAACTTAACATTGAAAATGGCTAAGTCGACTGCGCGGAAAAAATGGGTCAAGTTAAAAAAAAGTAACATGTTGGATAGTAATATGTGGTGGGCACCCCTTGATTATGAAGCTGTGAAAGTTTGGTGGTCCTAGGTGGTACAGTAAGAAAGAAATGGACTCAAACACGAAAACTTAACATTGATTGTGGACTCCGCCCGCCCGCCGCCCGCCGCCCACCCGCCCACTCGCCAGCCCGCCCGCCCGGCTTTCGCCAATCCAATAGCCTGGATTTTTTTTTAAAAAACCTGGCTAAAAATGCAAAAACCCAATTAAAATCAGAGACAATGCGTACCAAAAAGCAATTAAAATGTCCGGTACACAATAATCTTTTATCCTGTAGCGTACTCCTCAAATGTATTTTCAGTCTGTCGCGTACTGCTAGATTTGTTCATGTATACAATCTTACAAAATCATTGCCGATGATCTGTGCGGTCGGCCATTCAATGTTTACAAAGTCTGGTCCCGGCTCTAGCTGCGGACAATGTCTCGCTCTATTTCACCGATAACAGCTGAAAACCAGTCTTCGGGTGTATTCGATTTGAACTCCAGGATTTGGCGTGAGCGATTCCGACTCTCATCGGGAAAAAATGGGTCCAACTCGATACGAAACTCTAGTAACCCACCACACGGCATTTGTTTCGAGTACCGTTCAAGTTAATGATCCCAAATCTATAATTTCCACCCTTATCGCATCGGCCGTTTTTGCCCATATTGATTTTGAGAAAAAATCGGATAAGACGGGGCCTATCAATTATGGCGAAAGTTAACACAAACTTCAGAGCTCACGCGAGCCGGAATTGAATTCCCATTTACCTCTGAATTTGTTGTCACAATCCACGTCATTTACGGAAAATATTACTGATTTTCAAATCAATAATTGTGGAAAAAAACGGCGATGCAACACTATTGTGATCCAGGCTCATTACTAGTATATTTGCTTAAATTCAAATCGATGTGAAACTGCTTGTTTCGACGACCCCGAGTCTACTCAAGGAGATGCAACGAAAAACGTCCGTAGACATTCGTAAACGACTATCCGCACGGATAAAACAAATGGTACAGTGGAATTGGTCCTGGGGGAGGGCGGGGCACAGCAGACATTTTATTATTTTGAATGTGTCAGGTTTATATTTTACATGTGGGACAGTATCATAAGCAATAAATGAAAATATGGTAACATTATTACTATTTCGACCACGCACACGTTGAATAAGATGGCGGTCGAATTAACTAAGTTAAAATAGGACGAGTTGAACGGCGCCCGAATTCACCAATTAATATAATCGTAGTAGTGATAGACACTATAAATAACACAATCGGATCATGTCAGATTTTTTCGTAGAAAATTGGTGACACATGGCGCAACAAAATGACGGCCACAACAAACAAATGTGGAAGAAAAAAAATGCAAAAGTTCATCACCAAAGTTAACCTTATATCGATTTATTTTACGACCGATGCAAAGGTGGAATCTCAATCCATTTGCACAAGGCATCATACAGTCATTTTGTTGAGCTCGATGTGTGGAGACCCCAAATTAATCGTGATTGAGATTGCTGTCAAACGTGGTCAGCCAAAAAAAATGGATCGCGTGTTGCAAAGATCAATCTGCCAATCAAAGCATTCTTGATCAGCGTATGCACTATTTGTCATTCAAATAATGAAACATGTCGCTTGATTTTCTGAATACATGATACTGCTTGTTACATAACTTATAACTATAAGTGTGCTAGCAGATCCGGACCTACACTGGTCACAAATGCCATAAGCCCAATTACTCTAGTAACAGTTACTTATATGTACTTGGAATCATTGAAACTTGAACTAATCATTTTGGTGCTCTTATAAGTAAGTGAAGCAGTGTTACCATACACATGTAAGTGTAACACTGCTTCAATTAATTATATGAACAACAAAACAGTACCATTAATACATAAATTAGTACGATTTGTTTCCGAATCGGTTTTTGTAATCCAAATATGGAAATACCCAATTGAAAAAAACTGATGGGGTAACGTTTTTAAAATACCCAATTGAAAATTGAGAATACCCAATTGATTTCAAAAGTATGGAGTAACAGTACCCAATGTCAAATTCCTTATCTGGAGCCCTGTATAAATATTATTTATTCAGCAACAGAAACTAAAACATGAAAGGACAGCTTAAGGCACTCTGTCATGATAGCTCTGAAGGATAATTTTGTAAGACATAGAGTTTCCCCCCCCCCCCCCCCCCCCCCCCCCCCCCCCCCCCCACCCCCCCCCCCCCCCCCCCCCCCCCCCGGGATTAAACAGGCAGTCACGGTGTTGTGCCAAGGTCTTGGTTCTCAGGGGACAATTTTATATTTTGGGCGTCTTCCCAATTACAAGTCAATGGACAATTTCCATAGTTTAACCCATTCATTTCAGCATACACCTTTACGGATATGAAATATATTAAATATTTTATTTTCGTTATTTCTCAATGAAAGTATATATTGTGACCACTCATTTGAACCGTCTCAAACATAATGGCATATCCTCAGCATTAAAAGGGTGACATGGGCAGTTTAAGGCGAGAAAATGTCCCTCGGGCTCGATCCAGGCACAACACTGAAAGGGGGCATGGTAGTGCCAGTAAAAAGGCACATTTAGTACAAAAGCAAGTGAGCAGGGTATATAGGATACCCCCGGTCGTCGCCTGGACCAAAATTTTTTTATTCATAAGCCGAGGGTATATATAATAACACATTGAAATCTGATACAGTTAGCATGTAAAATCTGGGAAAACAACAATTTGAATATTATATGAAGTATTTATAATTTTCTGTTAAAGAAATTGCAAAGTGAAAAATGAATGAGTTTAAATGTCCCAGCAACAGCTAAGTTCATATAGCGACAGGTCATCTGCTTAATATCTCATCCGAATGACCTGTGGATGGAAATACTATGGGATGGAACTAACAACCTCCGCAATTGAAGTCCAATGCTCTACTCTTAGACCACAACACAACCTTGAAGAAATTGCGACCAGTGCAGATCCTGAACAGCCTGTGCAACTGCACAGTCTGATCAGGATCGACACTGTTAGTCATTCTACCAACAAAACTGCTTTCATGTTTCTAACAAGCAATGCAGATCATGATCTGGCTACAGGAGCATGTGATTTGATCAGGATCTACACTGTTCGTCATTCTACCAACAAAACTGCTTTCATGTTTCTAACAAGCAATACAGATCATGATCTGGCTACAGGAGCATGTGATTTGATCAGGATCTACACTGTTCGTCATTCTACCAACAAAACTGCTTTCATGTTTCTAACAAGCCAATACAGATCATGATCAGGCTACAGGACATGATATGATCAGGTACACTGTTCGTCATTTCTACCAACAAAATGCTTTCATGTTTCTAACAAGCATGATCATGGATCTGGCTACGGAGCATGATATGATCAGATCTACACTGTTCGTCATACCAACAAAACTGCTTTCATTATTTTCTAACAAGCAATACAGATCATGATAGGGCTACAGGACTGTGTAGATCAGGATCTGCACTGTGTCATTCTACCAACAAAACTGCTTTATGTTTCTAACAACATGCAGATCATGATGGCTACGGAGCAGTGATTGATTCAGGATCTCACTGTTCGTCAATTCCTACCAACAAAACTGCTTTCATGTTTCTAACAAGCAATACAGATCATGATCTGGCTACAGGAGCATGTTATTGGATCAGGAGCTACACTGTTCGTCATTCTACCAACAAAACTGCTTTCATGTTTCTAACAAGCAATACAGATCATGATCTGGCTACAGGAGCATGTGATCTGATCAGGAGCTACACTGTTCGTCATTCTACCAACATGTTTCATGTCAACCAAGAACAGATCATGATCTGGCTTTCAGGAGCAGTGTCTTTGCAGGATACACTGTTGCATTCTACCAACAAGACTGTCATGATACAGGCAATACAGGTCAGATCAGGCTACAGAGCATGTATCTGATCAGGATCTACACTGTTCGTCATTCTACCAACAAAACTGCTTTCATGTTTCTAACAAGCAATACAGATCATGATCAGGCTACAGGAGCATGTGATTTGATCAGGATCTACACTGTTCGTCATTCTACCAACAAAACTGCTTTCATGTTTCTAACAAGCAATACAGATCATGATCAGGCTACAGGAGCATGTTATTGGATCAGGAGCTACACTGTTCGTCATTCTACCAACAAAACTGCTTTCATGTTTCTAACAAGCAATACAGATCATGATCAGGCTACAGGAGCATGTGATTTGATCAGGATCTACACTGTTCGTCATTCTACCAACAAAACTGCTTTCATGTTTCTAACAAGCAATGCAGATCATGATCAGGCTACAGGAGCATGTGATTTGATCAGGATCTACACTGTTCATCATTCTACCAACAAAACTGCTTTCATGTTTCTAACAAGCAATACAGATCATGATCTGGCTACAGGAGCATGTGATTTGATCAGGAGCTACACTGTTCGTCATTGTACCAACAACACTGCTTTCATGTTTCTAACAAGCAATACAGATCATGATCAGGCTACAGGAGCATGTGATTTGATCAGGATCTACATTGTTCGTCATTCTACCAACAAAACCGCTTTCATGTTTCTAACAAGCAATACAGATCATGATCTGGCTACAGGAGCATGTGATTGGATCAGGAGCTACACTCATCACAAACCCATAAGCCCCATTTCTCCACAGCCACACATCAGCAAAAATATGCTACATACACACAAGAAAATCATTGTGAAAACAAAAATGTTAAAATGTTACACATAAGTATGCACAAAGAACTTCAGAAAACTGCATATGGGAGTTTACTGGAAAAAATACATTGCGCCAATGAAACAATGCAGCACTTATCGCCCTATATAATATTTTGTTTACATCATTATTCCGCGCACCATCATTATCCAATTGTTTAGTTACAATTTAAAGTTTCTATAATCCATTGTAATCTAGTGACCTTTTAGTATTACCATATTAATTATTTGATTTTCAATGCTTATTTTTCATAAAACCCAGGCCCCTTCACAAATTCTGGAGAAAAAAAGCACTGCAACAGCATCACCTACCTTTTAGTGGCTCACACGATCAGTAGTTGTATAATAGTTTCTAGACATCGCTGCTACACTACACGAGACATAGGTGACAGCCAGTCGGGGACAGTTCTCAGCTATTGTTGTATTGATCTGGAACAGACGTATGACATTGCAACACGTTGCGTGGTGTACTGTGATGGGAGGGAGATACCACCCCCACAGCTCACGTATGGTCATAAATCAAATATATTCTCCGTTTTTAGTTTTCATTCATATATGTGACTGTGACTGGAGAAATGGGGCTGATGGGATTTGTGACCAGTGTAGAGCCCGATCAAATACCATAATCCTGTAGCCTGATAATGATCTATATATTGCTTGTAGAAGCATGATGGATGTTTCATTGATGGAATGGCGAGCAGTGCAGATCCTGATCAGACTGTGCGGATGCCATGCTGATCTGGATCTACACTGGAAGTAAAACCCATAAGCCCCATTTCTCCAGTAACAGCCACATATGAGACACGCCATATGATTTTGTACCTTTGGACATCTGTGTAATTTCATGAAATACGATTACAAAATTTACAATATTTTTCACAAATAAAGTCAACTAGATGGCCGCGGCCAGCATGTCGCACCTTGTGGCGAGGCATGGACACTAAAAAAAAAGATATAGTATAACGAAAAACATTAACCAAAAAACTTAACCAAAAAACTTAACCAAAAACTTTAACCAAAAAACTTAACCAAAAACTTCAAAGTAATTTGACCTTGACATTGGGCACAGGGGCCGCACGGGAGGGGGTAGAATGAAAATATAGATGATGATAAATGGGTACCGATAATTCGTAGTTGCTCTGTAAATACAAATTACCGGCTTCTCTCAAAAAATCTCTACCTCCGTTCTTTCTCCCATTCTTGGGAGACGGCATGCAAGGTCCTAGAGCCAGTGCCGCCGTTAAATATAAGCCAAAAAAAAAAAAATATCGCGCTTTCCGCAAGCGGGCGCGACAAAAACTTAACCAAAAACTTTAGCCAAAAAACTTAACCAAAAACTTCAAAGTAATTTGACCTTGACATTGGGCACAGGGGCCGCATGAAAATATAGATGATGATAAACACCCATGTGAAGTTTCAAGGTAATGGGCAAAGCAGTTGCAGAGATATAGTATAACGAAAAACTTTAACCAAAAACTTTAACCAAAAAACTTAACCAAAAAACTTAACCAAAAAACTTAACCAAAAACTTTAAACAAAAAACTTAACCAAAAACTTCAAAGTAATTTGACCTTGACATTGGGCACAGGGGCAGCATGGGAGGGGGGTAGAATGAAAATATAGATGATGATAAACACCCATGTGAAGTTTCAAGGTAATGGGCAAAGCAGTTGCAGAGATATATTATCATGAAAAACTTTAACCAAAAAACTTAACCAAAAACCTTAACAAAAACTTTAACCAAAAAACTTAATCAAAGAACTTAACCAAAAACTTCAAAGTAATTTGACCTTCACATTGGGCACAGGAGCCGCACAGGAGGGGGTAGAATGAAAATATAGATGATGATAAACACCCATATGAAGTTTCAAGGTAATGGGCAAAGCAGTTGCAGAGATGTAGTATAACGAAAAACTTTAACCAAAAGACTTAAGCAAAAAACTTAACCAAAAACACTTTAACCAAAAAACTTAACCAAAAACTTCAAAGTAATTTGACCTTGACATTGGGCACAGGGGCCGCACGGTTAGGGGGTTAGAATGAAAATATAGATGATGATAAACACCCATATGAAGTTTCAAGGTAATGGGCAAAGCAGTTGCAGAGATGTAGTATAACGAAAAACTTTAACCAAAAGACTTAAGCAAAAAAGTTAACCAAAAACACTTTAACCAAAAACTTCAAAGTAATTTGACCTTGACATTGGGAACAGGGGCCGCACGGTTATTAGAATTAAAATATCAGGGGCCGCACGGTTAGGGGGTTAGAATGAAAATATAGCATGATGATAAACACCCCATGTGAAGTTTCAAGGTAATGGGAATGGGCAAAGCAGTTGAAGAGATATAGTATAACAAAAAACTTTAACGAAAAACTTTAACGAAAAAACTTAACCAAAAAACTTAACCAAAAACTTTAACCAAACAACTTAACCAAACACTTTAACCAAAAAACTTAACCAAACAACTTAACCAAACAAATTAACCAAAAACTTTAACCAAACAACTTAAACCAAAACCTTTACCTTTAAAAAACTTAAAAAACTTAACCAAACAACTTAACCAAAAATTTTAAACCGAACACACGTACGTACGCCAAACGGCCGACTATATCGCACTTTCCGCAAGCGGGCGCGACAAAAACTTAACCAAAAACTTTTAAACCAAAAAACTTAAGCAAAAAACTTTAATAACCTTTAAAAACAAAAACTTTAACCAAAAAACTTAACCAAAAACTTCAAAGTAATTTGACCTTGACATTGGGCACAGGGGCCGCACGGGAGGGGGGTAGAATGAAAATATAGATGATGATAAACACCCATATGAAGTTTCAAGGTAATGGGCAAAGCAGTTGCAGAGATATAGTATAACAAAAAACTTTAAATTTAACCAAAAACAAAAACTTAACCAAAAAACTTAAACCAAAAACTTCAAAGTAATTTGACCTGACATTGGGCACAGGGCCGCACGGGAGGGTTAGGGGTAGAATGAAAATATAGATGATGATAAACACCCATGTGAAGTTTCAAGGTAATGGCAAAGCAGTTGCAGAGATATAGCATAACGAAAAACTATCAACCAAAAACTTTAACCAAAAAACTTAACCAAAAAACTGAAACCAAAAACTTTAACCAAAAAACTTAACCAAAAACGTCAAAGTAATTTGACCTTGACATTGGGCACAGGGGCAGCATGGGAGGGGGGTAGAATGAAAATATAGATGATGATAAACACCCATGTGAAGTTTCAAGGTAATGGGCAAAGCAGTTGCAGAGATATAGTATAACGAAAAACTTTAACCAAAAACTTTAACCAAAAAACTTAACCAAAAACCTTAACCAAAAACTTTAACCAAAAAACTTAACAAAAAAACTTAACCAAAAACTTTAACCAAAGAACTTAACCAAAAACTTCAAAGTAATTTGACCTTGACATTGGGCACAGGGGCCGCACAAGAGGGGGTAGAATGAAAATATAGATGATGATAAACACCCATATGAAGTTTCAAGGTAATGGGCAAAGCAGTTGCAGAGATGTAGTATAACGAAAAACTTTAACCAAAAAACTTAAGCAAAAAACTTAAGCAAAAAACTTAAGCAAAAACTTCAAAGTAATTTGACCTTGACATTGGGCACAGGGGCCGCACAGGAGGGGGTAGAATGAAAATATAGATGATGATAAACACCCATATGAAGTTTCAAGGTAATGGGCAAAGCAGTTGCAGAGATGTAGTATAACGAAAAACTTTAACCAAAAAACTTAAGCAAAAAACTTAAGCAAAAACAAAAAACTTAAGCAAAAAACTTAACCAAAAACTTCAAAGTAATATGACCTTGACATTGGGCACAGGGGCCGCACGGGAGGGGGTAGAATGAAAATATAGATGATGATAAACACCCATGTGAAGTTTCAAGGTAATGGGCAAAGCAGTTGCAGAGATATAGTATAACGAAAAACTTTAACGAAAAACTTTAACCAAAAAACTTAACCAAAAAACTTAACCAAAAACTTTAACCAAAGAACTTAACCAAACACTTTAACCAAAAAACTTAACCAAACAATTTAACCAAAAACTTTAACCGGACACACGTACGTACGCCAAACGGCCGACTATATCGCGCTTTCCGCAAGCGGGCGTGACAAAAAAAAAACTTAACCAAAAACTTTAACCAAAATACTTAACCAAAAACTTCAAAGTAATTTGACCTTGACATTGGGCACAGGGGCCGCACGGGAGGGGGGTAGAATGAAAATATAGATGATGATAAACACCCATGTGAAGTTTCAAGGTAATGGGCAAAGCAGTTGCAGAGATATAGTATAAGGAAAAAGTTTAACCAAAAAACTTAACCAAAAAACTTAACCAAAAACTTTAACCAAAAAACTTAACCAAAAAACTTAACCAAAAACTTTAAACAAAAAACTTAACCAAAAACTTCAAAGTAATTTGACCTTGACATTGGGTACAGGGGCCGCACAGGAGGGGGGTACAATGAAAATATAGATGATGATAAACACCCATGTGAAGTTTCAAGGTAATGGGCAAAGCAGTTGCAGAGATATAATATAACGAAAAACTTTAACCAAAAAACTTAACCAAAAACTTTAACCAAAGAACTTAACCAAAAACTTTAACCAAAAAACTTAAACAAACTAGAAATGTGGCCTGTCGGCACACGAATGCCCCCACTGGCAGCCAAAGAAAACGAGGCATATTTGATTATAAGCCATTTACCCGAGCGTTAAGGTTTCAAACGCACCAAGTCTGTGACCTTGACCCTGGGCTTAGCGGGGGTGGGACGAATGTGGATTTGTCACAGGGCGGTAGAGGACCATTGGAGCAATGCGTGTGTGAAATGTGAAGCAGATCCGAGCAAGGAAACAGAAATTATAAGCCATTTACCCAGCGTTAAGGTTTCGAAAGCACCAAGTCTGTGACCTTGACCCTGGGCTTAACGGGGGCGGGACGAATGTGGATTTGTCACAGGGCGATAGAAGACCATTGGAGCAATGCGTGTGTGAAATGTGAAGCAGATCCGAGCAAGGAAACAGAAATTATAAGCCATTTACCCAGCGTTAAGGTTTAGAAAGCACCAAGTCTGTGACCTTGACCCTGGGCTTAGCGGGGCGGGACGAATGTGGATTTGTCACAGGGCGGTAGAGGACCATTGGAGCAATGCGTGTGTGAAATGTGAAGCAGATCCGAGCAAGGAAACAGAAATTATAAGCCATTTACCCAGCGTTAAGGTTTCGAAAGCACCAAGTCTGTGACCTTGACCCTGGGCTTAGCGGGACGAATGTGGATTTGTCACAGGGCGGTAGAGGACCATTGGAGCAATGCGTGTGTGAAATGTGAAGCAGATCCGAGCAAGGAAACAGAAATTATAAGCCATTTACCCAGCGTTAAGGTTTCGAAAGCACCAAGTCTGTGACCTTGACCCTGGGCTTAGCGGGGGCGGGACGAATGTTGATTTTTCACAGGGCGGTAGAGGACCATTGGAGCAATGCGTGTGTGAAATGTGAAGCAGATCCGAGCAAGGAAACAGAAATTATAAGCCATTTACCCAGCGTTAAGGTTTCGAAAGCACCAAGTCTGTGACCTTGACCCTGGGCTTAGCGGGGGCGGGACGAATGTTGATTTTTCACAGGGCGGTAGAGGGACCATTGGTTGCAATGCGTGTGTGTGAAATGTGAAGCAGATCCGAGCAAGGAAACAGAAATTATAAGCCATTTACCCAGCGTTAAGGTTTTGGGACGTACGTACGTACGTACGTACGTACGTACGTACGTACGTACGGACGCCGGTAACACTATATGCCCCCCTCACCATTCGGTGGCGGGGGCATAAAAACTTAACCAAAGAACTTAACCAAAAACTTTAACCAAAAAACTTAACCAAACAACTTAACCAAACAACTGAACCAAACAACTTAACCAAAAACTTTAACCGGACACACGTACGTACGTACGTACGTACGCCAAAGTGCCGACTATATCGCGCTTTCCGCAAGCGGGCGCGACAAAAATTGACATTATGCTAAATGAAATTTTGTCATCGGCTATTTATTTTTTACTTTCCATTTCTCTAAGAAAAACATCAACAGCACTTTAAAATCATTTCCAACGACAATGATTCTAAAGTGCTACCAAAACATATTTTTTTATTGAGAATACAAAATATGAAACACAAGAGTTCAAGACAACGAAGCTCGTCTGTTGGCAGCAACGAGTCATATAGGTGGAGCTGATGTTACAATGGCATCGGTCAACTAGATTTTGTAGACTTGTCAGTAAACAAGAGCTTGCAGTAGCTTCTAGTGCCCGACACCAAAAGGGGGCCGCAACCAGAGATTTGTTGCCGAATGACAAGAGGATCACCATGTGAATGCATGTATACTGCGATATTCCATGAAAGGAAAGTTTATAAGAAACAAGTCTGTTAGGGGTTGGATAGTCATGGATTTGTCACAGCATGATAGAGGACAATTAGAGTTGTGTGAAATATCAATATGTTCTATTAAAGGAACAGGAATTTACCCGAACGTTAAGTTTGTGAAAGTCCATGACCTTGACCTTGGGATTACTAGCGGTCGGAGGGTCATGGATTTGTCACAGTATGATAGAAGACCATTATAGGAATGCATGTGTGCAATATTAGTAAGTTCTATCCAAGGAACCAGTTATAAGAATGTTACCCAAAAGTGTGAGAGCGCCAAGTCTGTGACCTTAAAGGTACATGCCCACTCAGTAGGCACAAAATGTTCTTTATGGGAATTAAATAAGTGTATAATTGTGTCACTATTCCACCAGTTCTAGAAATTACGAGTTTCTGCTATACAGATTTAATCAGTTAGTAATATTTATTTTACTGATAATGATGGACAGTGGGTATCAGGCTATTTTCATATGCAAATGAGGCATGTTATTTTTTAATTATTTATGATTAAATGGGTCACCTAAAAAATAATATTTTCGACAGATTATAAAGTAACATCATTGCACATAAAAAATTAAATACAGAGAATAAAGAGTAATTTCCGTTAATATTTTAATGAAACTCGGTTATCGCCCCTGATATAAGTGTGGAAATTTACGTCTGATATAAAATGTATAATAATGCCAGTTAATACGTGGGGTAATGGTGAATGAATGTTGATTTGGCCAGAAAATGTCTCGGATGAAGTCTCCGATATAAAAAACATTTTGTGCCTAGTGAGTGGGCATGTACCTTTAACCTTAGGATTACTGGTGGTCGGAGGATCACAGATTTGTCACAGCATGGTAGATGACCATCAGAGGAAGGTATGTGTGAAATGATATGTTCTATCAAAGGAAACAAGTTATTTATAATAAATTTACCCGAATGTTAAGTATGTGAAAGCGCTAAGTCCATGACATTGGCCTTGCAATTTCTTGTGGTGGGATGGTCATAGATGTGCATGGTAGAGGACCATCAGAGGAAGGCATGTGTGAAATATCAACAAGTTCTATCACAAGTTATACGAAATTTACCTGAACGTTCAGTTTGTGAAAGTGCCAAGGCCGTGACCTTGACCTTGGGATTACTGGTGGTCGGCGGTTCATGAATTTGTCACAGCATGATAGAGGACCAATAGTGAAATATTGATAAGTTTTATAAAAGGAAACAGAAGTTATAAGAAATTTGCCCCAGTGTGCAGTTTGTGGACACTGACGATGACACCGACGACGACAGAAGCCGGGGAAATGCCATTAGCTATTGTTGCACTTTGTGCAGGCGAGCTAAAAAGCAGACAACAATTTTCGTGTCCCACAGTTAACGTATATGTAACATATAAAGACATATATGTAAATTATATATATATATAACTTTCAGTAAACTGCTGAAATTTAAAGTGACCATGTCTCAGATGGTACCTGCTCCAAAGATGCATTTCACAACTAGAAATGTGGCCTGTCGGCACACGAATGCCTCCACTGGTACCCAAAGAAAACGAGGGCAGATTTGAAAACAAAAGCCGGTGGATTGTTGGTAGATTTGTCACAACAGGGAATGGGACCATCAGAGGAATGCATGTGTGAAATATGAAGCAGTTAAATGAAACAAAACAGAATTTATAACAAAGTGAACGCCGGGGAGTGTCTCACCAACTAAATAAGGTCGCCACGAAGGTCAAGGTCACTACGGTCATGTTCACAATATGAGGAAGTCCATAATTATTGATATGAAGGTCACCAAGATCAAGGTCACACAAATGACACTGGGTGGATAGCCATCAAAGTGAGCGAGGAAGCTATTGGTGAGTTCAGTATGATCCGACTAACAGATGAGGAGGTATTCCACATTTGGACATACAGTGAAATCACTATGGCTCGAAATGCCACGGGCCTGCATATTTTGTTTGAGTGATCGCATCTTTCGAGCTATCGCATCTTGCGAGTTTGGTATATTTGTCGACTACTGTATGCATCGGATTTAGGAAATAACGAAGCAGACTCCTGCAACTTGGTATGGGTTTACTATTTCACTATATTATTCATCATGAATAGCTGTCGAGGACGAACATTTCAGGTCCTGAACTGAATGTGCAGGCCGATTTAATGCTGCACAGATCGGAAATTCAGTAGAGCAAATCCTTTTTGTCACGACCAGTCATCTCTGCCTAACTAGGAAGTGCGGTATTATTAATGGGCGTTTTTCATTGTAACTCCCGGGTAGCCACACAAATAACACGAGGACCACTAGAACGTGGGTGGATTACTAGGGTTCCAACTCGACTTGAACCCGAGCAACGACTCGAGTTACTCGAGTATAACCCGTGTGTTACCACGAAAATCGACCAATGACTTACAACAGACTCTATTAAATGCGCCGAGTGGCCGAAGCCCAGAATATTTAATAAATCACAGTATACCGTTGATCGCAATCAACAACGTCAAAGATCAAATTGCACCACTTTAGGCAATTAACCATGTTAACTGGACTTGAAAAGAAATTACATTTCATAGACAGGTAGAGCGCGGCTCGGCCTTTGATCGTAATAAGCCGGACGCGGAGGTGTGAAAATTAGCCAAACACAAACTTTGACATGACTTTCGAGTCATCGTATAGCAAAATAGCGAGAAATGAGTCTGCGGGACTTGAACTCGAGGAGTTGCATTTTGAGCCATCGCATTTAAATTACATTAACTCTTAGCGTGCGAGCGGCGGATAAATCCGCCCGTGTAACCTTAGTCCCAGTTCGCGAGCGGCGGAAAATTCCGCCGTAGAGGGGTGTCTTCAATTTAACTCAATTCCGAGTCAATTGGTTGCCCAGGTGCGCGCGCAATCGCAATACCGCTTCCACAAAGGTCAAAATGTAAATTGTTTACAAAAAACAGCGAGAAATTCGCCGATTTTATTCATTTTTTCAGCTATTTTGATGGGAAATAATAAAAATGGCGGATGGCGATTTTCAGGACACATATGCCAGCGATAGTGACGACGAATTTGAGGGGTTTGAGCCGGTAAATGGTGGTGAAACTGTTCAAATCGATGACCTAGATCTAAATGACATTGAATTGAATGAACAAGAACTTCAGGAAATACGAAATGAAATCGAAAGAGAAGGTCGCGACGCATTTTTTTATGCGTATGAATCGGCCTGGCTGAACAAATTTGAAAACGAAAGTGGGCCTGAAAACTTTGATGATGCATCGCCATATGAAATATTTACTCGTTTTTTTAATGACGAAGTTTTGGACTTGTTAGTTAAAGAGACAAACCTTTATTATGAACAGTTCATTGCCACAAAAGGGGGCATTGAAAACCTCTCAAAATTTTCCTGTGCTCGTGTATAGATACCGGTTACACGCGTCCAGACATGAAAGTGTTTATTGCAATTTTGTTGTTCCAAGGACTAGTGCAACTTCCCAGTTATGATATGTACTGGTCGACTCATAATCTAATTCAGCATAGAAACCTTACATCCTACATGACCAGAGACACATTTCTACACTTACTGTCATTTTTCCATGCCAGTGATAATTCCATGGAACCACCGCGCGACAGCAAAATCTCAAAAGTCTTCAAAATCTTCTTCGAAACTGGCAAGCTGCCTATGGACCAAAACGTGAAATTTATGTTGATGAAACGTTGATACCATTCAAAGGCCGCACTAAACTGATGCAGTATATGCCAAATAAGCCCCATAAATGGGGAATAAAAGTTTGGACTCTAGCAGATTCGAAGACCGGATACATTTTCAACTGGCAATTGTATACGGGTAAAGCGCCAGTTAACCCAGATGGAAGGGGTGTCACTCACAGAGTAGTAATGGCACTATGTGAACCACTGCTGCATTCTGGTCACCACTTATATTGTGACAATTTCTTCACCAGTCCTGCCTTGTTTGAAGAACTTGCAGATAAGCAGACCGGGGCATGTGGTACACTGCGTACAACCGTTGCCGTGTTGGCGTACCTGCCGTGTTGGCGTACCTGCCGTGTTGGCGTACCTGCCGAGGTACTTATTTTGCTCTTTTCTCACAAATAAATACTAAGAATAATCAGTTATGTATCATTTTGTAAAGCAAGATGATTAATGCAGTGATTTTGCTTTATTTCAACATTTACAAGCAAAGCAAATAATGAAATATACAGTTTGTTTACATTTTGTCCGGAAAGAGGTACTGTTCGAAAATAGGTATTCTAAATTTTACAAATTCATGAAAAAAGCATCTAATGACCTCCAAGTATACTTTGTATTACTTATTTTGTTACTTTACCTTTGTTTCTTCTTTCTTGTAGCATATTTTACCAGTTTTGCTGCAGAATTTATGTAAAACATCACTTGTACTGTTTCAGGTGAAAAATGCCAACCCGCCGAAGGGGGACCCCCCCCATCTGTACACCGTGATGGACGAAAATTTTATATGTGACGCATCATGACAAACAAGTAGTCAATGTGTTGAGTACAGTGCACAATGGATCTACATATGAGAAGAAAGTGCGATCTCGTTTTTATGCGGACACAAATTATGTAGGTGAGATTGACCACCACCCACGAGCCGTTCAGCTGTACACATACTTTATGGGTGGCGACGACCTTGCTGATCAACAGACACAATACTGTGTACTGCTGCATAGAATGCTAAAATGGTGGAAAAGGGTGTGTATTTGTAACTTGTTGGAAGTGAGCATGGTCAATGCAAAGGATCATTTACAAGGAGCTACCTCCAAGTGAAAAAAAACGGATAAAAACTGACAAATTTCGCCTTGCGGTGATTGACGGGTTGATGGAGGGGTATGAAAAGCCGTCCAAGCCTTTTCGTCAGCCTGTGAACAACCCAGACTGTAGGTTACTAGAGAGACACTTCCCTAGCATGAACACTAAACTCATAGGGGTGGCAGAAGATCGTGCCTCGCGCAGTAAAACGCCATCAGACGCATTACTACTGCGCATCTTGTGCTCAACCAATGTGTCCGTACCCTTGTTTTGAGCGCTACCATACGCTCAAAAACTACTCTGTTCATCAGAGCTACATAAATAGGTAAACATGTGGTGACATTCTAATGAAAAAAAAAATCAGTGTGCAACCATGTAAAAGTCTGTTTTATCCAAATTTCAGAAATATGTGATTTTTTCACAAAAAATGATGCACCCAAAATGGAAAATTATTTCTAATTTTAGTTTTTATTATTCATACTCACCTGAATGGTTGCAAACTGATAGGTTGCTATGAAATCGTCCTAATAATAAAAATCTGCCTACTCTAATCACTCAAATAACCCACCATAGACCATTCCGCTCTACCCACAGCCAATTGGCTAGTCCGCTATTTAAACTCCTCCTATTATTGTTAGGTATACGGCTACAAGAGTCAATCATTTCCATGTGGAAATGAAACTGCTAGATAAAAATAGCCTGAAGTATACTAAGTAGGGAGAAGATAAAACCATCAAGCGGGGACGGGAGGAGGGTGTACCTTACCATTCAGGTGAGTATGAATAATAAAAACTAAAATTAGAAATAATTTTCCATTTTTATGTCTTCAAACTAACCTGAATGGTTGCAAGAATTCGTAGTGATGGTGGGAGGTATTCTCACTACTCATACTCGACCGGAATGGTAAGGCAGATTAAAAACCCTCGAAAGAGACAAAATACAAACATAGGCCTAGGTAAAAAAAACTTGGTGTTACATATAATGTAATAACAAAGACTCACCCTAGAAGCCTAGGAGCGCCCAATCCGGCCCCCCCCTTTTCAAGCGATAGTAGGTGAGGGATGGTTGACGACAATCACCACCACGTTAGTCATGTAGCCTGATACGGAGACTGCGACAGGCTACCCTTGGAAACCCGACGGAGAATGCTCATGGTATAGCTGTGCTGATAGACGAGACCTGGACGGATGCTGTCGTCTGGCACTCACATACAACAAACTCAACCGAGATTAATACAAAGTCTGAACTTTCTATGGCGAAAAACAACTCGTCCATATCGAGAATGCATATGAAACGTCCTAAGCACTAAGATCAGCCTAACCAGGAAGTGCTAAGGCGTAAAGCTGGCCATAACAGGCCAAACCATAAACATCCAAAATCAAGTACGAAAGTTATGACACAATATCATTGTGACCATTTGAACTACATTGTTCGCTAAACAATTAGAACAAAAATTAGATAATTGAACGGTAAAACTAATCTTTTAGCAACACCGGTGCAACAACTGATTAGGTTGTCTTTCCCTAATCCAACATATACACATAAAAAACTCATGGGCCAGCGTGATGAAAAGTGAAACCCTTCATCACCAAAGTCACCCGTACATGATCAAAAGCAAGTGAAGCTCATCCGGAGGTGAACCACACTTCCCAACCCCCATTACTCGACTGGAACTGTAATGATAAAACCGAAAAATCGGGTTATCAGAAAGAGAACCAGTCGAGCGCAAACAGGTAGATCCAACAGCCTCTAAAAGTGATGCTACAGGCTGACTAACCCACAACTTCACCCGCTGCTACTAACGGACCCAGTTGCAGCACATCACCTGCCTGTTCAGAAAGTGATCGGAGATAAAACTTAGAAAAAGTATTATAATTCTTCCAAGTTGCCGCTCGCATGACCTTCCTGACGGAAACGCCCGAGCGAAAAGCCCACGAGGTAGAAACTGCTCGTACCTCGTGCGGCTTAGGTCTAAATTTCACCGCTGCAGAGCCACTTACTGAAGTGTAAGCTCTAGTAATGGCTCTACCTATCCAGCGGGAGATAGTAGATTTCGATACCTCCCGCTGGCCTAACGTCGGAATAAAGAAACGCTTACGGTTGGACCGAATGTTCTTAGTTTTCCGGATATAGTGCTTGACCGCACGGACTGGACAGAGAGTGCGATCAACCGCTGCTGACAGACGGGACGGAGGGAGCCCTGGAACCAGAATAGGTTCCAGATCATGAGACGAGGGATTGTGTGTCTTAGGAAGGAAACCCGGTTCATAGGAGAAAGAAACGGAGTTCCTGCCCACAGACATGTGCTGATCGGCCATCCAGAAAGCATGGAGCTCACCTCTACGCTTAGCAGTAGCAAAGGCCAGAAGAAAAGCGGTTTTAATGGAACAATTCAACAAAGTGGCTGAAGCCATAGGCTCATATGGGCTCTTGGATAATGACCACAAAACGCAAGACAGATTCCACCTGGGCGTGGAAGAACGCGACACAAATCGCGCTCTAGCAAAATGTGCAATCATGGCCGACAATTTGATGTCAGTGCCCAGAAATTTCGCTGCGCCATAAGAAAACCGAAGCACGCTAGACAGAGCCGCTCTATACCCACGGATGGCCGAAACAGATAATTTCTTAGTATGAAAAAGAAACAAAAGAAACTCACCTATCTCACCTATAGTGGGATTGAGTGGATCAACCGACTGTTGATGACCCCAATCCACCCAGGCTCTCCACTTAGCGTCATACAACTTAGTGGTGGAAGGCCGTTGAGACTGAGCGATAACCTTGGCAGCGTCTTCTGAAAAACCATCGCGTCTGACGGCCTGCCTGATAACCGCCACGCGTGAAGGTTTAGCATCCGCACATTGGAGTGAAAGGTCTTCCCTGCATGCTGAGACAGAAGATCCTGACTGACCGGTAGAACTACGGGGTGTTCTGTCAGCAGTTCCAACAACAGGAAGACAAACCAACTCCTGGTCGGCCAACACGGGGCCACCAGCGTGATCAGAGACTGATCGTCTCGAATCTTCCGTAAGACTCGGGCAACATCACGAACGGTGGAAATGCATACCCGTCCAGATTGGTCCACGACAAGGACATTGCGTCTACCGCCAATGCCCGATGGTCGGGAACCGGTGACACATACAGAGGCAACCGGTTGTTGAGTCTTGTCGCAAACAATCCACGAAAGGAGCCCCCCATCTGGACAAGATCGCACTGGACACCGACGGACGCAGGGACCACTCTGTCAGAACAAGGGAGGACTGCCGGGACAGATAGTCCGCTAACACATTCTTGCGTCCCGCTATGTGCCGGGCTCACAAGGAGATGTGTCTGCCGTGACACCACAGCAGCATCTCCCGTGTCAAAAGACACAGTCGGATTGAATGCGTCCCACCTTGCTTGTTGATGTAAGCAACCACTGTCGTGTTGTCGGTCGAAACCAGCACCACCTGTCCGATCAGAACGGATTCCGCCGCAGTCAATCCTCGGAATACTGCCAAGAGCTCTAACATGTTGATGTGTTCCTGAGCTTCCATCACCGACCATAGACCCGACAAACACAGACCGAGGGGTTCCAGATAAGCCCCCCACCCTGTGCCCGACGCATCTGTGGACAGAAAGAGGGTCGAAGGAGGTAACACCATGGGAACTCCCTGTAGGAACCTGTCCTCCACTGCCCACCATCTCAATTGGCGTTTGAAGACGGTGACCAGAGGTAAAACCCGATCCAAAGGATCGCGGTGCGGCCTCCACAGCCCGAGTAAGTAAAACTGGAGAGGCCGCAGATGTAACCTTCCCAGCACCACATACTCCGCAGCTGCTCCCAGAACGCCCAGGAGTGACAGAAACTGCCGAGCAGAAAGAGATACCCTGTCCAGTACCTGGAAAACTTTGGTCAATATGCCTCGCACCCTGTCCAACGGAACCCTGATGATCGAGCGATCGGTCAAGAAGTTCATTCCCACATAAGAAAAATCCTGTGTGGGAACCAACTCCGACTTCTCGAGATTGGGAATTAGACCTAGCCGAATAACTAACCCCCAAACCACCGCCAGATTCCGTCTGAGCGAATGAACGCATTGATGGTGAATCAACCAGTCGTCCAGATACTGGAGCAGAGAGACCCCCAGACGCCTGGCCTCCGCTGCCACTGTCTCCATGAGTATTGTAAACACACGAGGAGCAGTCGTCAGACCGAACGGTAGCACTCGGAACTGAAACACCCTGTTCTCGGAGACAAACCTGAGAAACTTCCGAGAGCACCTGCGGATGGGCACGTGGAAGTACGCGTCCTGCAAATCTATGGAAACGGCCCAGTCTCCCGGACAAATGGCGCTGCGGATAGACTGAGACGTCTCCATCTTGAAATGTTCCGATAGGACAAATTCGTTCAGAACAGACAAGTCCAGGATAGGACGTAGGCCCCCGTTCCTCTTCGGGACTACAAAAAGACGACTGTAGAACCCCGGAGAAGACACGTCCTGAACCTCCTCGATGGCTCTCTTCTCCAAGAGTGAAGCTACCTCTCTGGAGAGGGCCTCCCTCTTGACCAAATCCCTGTAGGGAGATCATAGGGGAGGACCCCTTCGCAAGGGGGGTGGACCGTTCAAAAACGGGATGGCGTAACCCTTGCGGATTACATCCCGTACCCAATTGGATCGAGTTATCCTCTCCCACTGGAGAGGAAATAACGCGATCCTGCCTCCTACAGGAACGGAGACAAGTGACATGGGCTGGTCCTCCCCAAACGAAACGGCCCCAGTTGGCCTATCTGGTCCTCCTCCGAGGCCTGCGGCCGGAGAAACCACTCCTACCTCGGCCCCGAGCCGACGACACACCCCTGGGAACCGACCTCACAGGAGGTTGAAAGTACTGAGCCGCTGACTGAAACCTCGGACCCGTAGCTGAAGGTATAGACCCACGGTTCAAAGACCGCGAAGACCCAGTGTTCCTACCCCCCTTAGCCTGAGAAGGACCACGACCCACTGAAGATGCTTGCCTCTTGCGAGCGCCGCTCTGGTTGGATCGTGACCAACTCCTGGTCATGAACAACCGCTCCCTGGCCGAAAAATCATCCTTGGCCGCACGTTCACACCTGCCTCCAAACAAGGAATCAGAGGTGATCGGAGCTGCCCTGAGCAAGTCTCTGTCAGGACCAGTCAAAACCGAAGAGCGGTCTAGCACAGCATCTCTCCTGGACAAAATAATGTCCGTAGAAGCAGCTAAAGAAGTGCTAAGAATGTGCTTCGAAGCACGAGCCGCCGACTGCAGAACCGCGTTCAGAGAAGACGAATCATCCTGATTGATCGCCTCCTTAGCTGCCCCCAAACATAGGTCAACATGTGAGGCCATCGCCACAATAGAACGAAGTTTAGAATCAGCAGAGTCCCATGCCTTAACAAAGTGCAAACCAGGACCTGGTTCACCCGATACCCCAATCGCCGAAGCGTCCTTATCCAAACAGGGTGGTCTCAAGGGCCAAGCCGAATTATGGGGCGAATAGTATTTCGATCCCTGTGAGATACTCAAAACCTTTGGCACACGAGAACCCGCAGTCGCCAAATTCTTGCCCAAAGCATCCTCAATCTCCTTAGCCAGAAGACCAACCGTAGGAGAAAAAGGGAGCCTAGGTAACACTTTCGTATCCACCACCGAATCAACCTCATACAAGGAATGAACCCGAGGGGCAGGAGGAGGTAGAGGTGGACACACCTCTGCAGGAAGCAGAGTGTAAATCGCATCGATAGCATCCAAAAGAGAAGGTGGAAGCGAATCGAACTCCCCCTCTACATCAGAGTCTTGACCACCGTTACCATCCACAGGGGTGCCATCTAGACCCAAGGGAAGCGAACCATCTAGATCGTACAACTTCCCCTGTAAGCCCTCCCCCAGAGTAGTTGCCTGCCCAAAAGGCACCGACTGGCAGTCATCTACCACTACACGTGGAAGGCTAACCCCGGGAGGATCCACTGGCACAGCCATCTGTTGTGGAGACGCAGACAAACCCACTAAATTCTGGGACTTTGTCAGAGCCCCCAGAACCTTAGCCATCTGATCTAACAGAACTGAACTACTCGTAGAAGTCCTATGCGACCGTCTCCTACGACGAATAGGAGAACGAGATCTAGACGAAACAGTACCAAACCCTGAGAAAGAGCTCGAAGAAGAGGAAGAACCAGAGCTAAACTCCGAACCAGAACTCGAAGAGCTAACAGAACGTCTTCCTACCGGAAGCAGCAGACTGTCCAGAGAAGAAGGTATCTGAAGGAGAGTCTGGTGCCCGGTGTCCGATGATTGCACGGTGCCCGTCGGCAGAACGGTGCCCGGCAGCTGCCCGGTGCCCGGTGGCTGCCCGGTGCCCGGTGACCGTTGCCCGTTGCCCGGTGCCCGGTGCCCGGTGACCGGTGCCCGGTCCCTGATGACCGGTGCCCGGTAGATGACCGATGCCCGGTACTTGACCGGTGCCCGGTGCCCGGTGCCCGGTGACCGGTGCCCGGTGCCCGGTGCCCGGTGCCCGGTGACCGGTGCCCGGTACCGGGCGCCTCTACTGAGAGAGGCTGGGTCAGCTTCAAACCAGGTGATATATTATCAAGAACCGGCCGAAACACCCCTGTGATAGGTATAGCTTTCTGCGAACCGGGTGATATGAGATCATGCACCGGCCCCAGCAGCCCGGTATCCCCTGTATGGATCACCGGCCTATCACTTAACACAACCTCCGAAACCTCGGACGGTTCCACTGCTCCCAAGAGCTGAGACTCGGACACAGTCTTCTTCAGACGTGAGGTATGGGACCTTCTAGACCCAGCCTTGCCCCACGTCGAATCTGTCCAACGGACGGACAAATCACATGGCCTCTCCTTGGAACACCCGCAACAGGCAAAGCACCTGTCCGTATGGGTATCCCAAGGCGAAGTCATGTGTCCACACGCAGCGCGTGATTGCGGCATTCTAACAAGTATTGTATACAAAACCTGATAGAATAAACGCAAAAACGCTACAAAAAAAAATGTGTCACGGGAGCGAATCCAATTTGGACGAACCCGTTAGGGTACGAATCGCGTACACGCGAAAATATGTGACACAAAGTAAAACACCGTGAAAAACCCCAAAAAATGCAATGGAGAATAATCACGTAACACACAAGAGTGATAATAATATGTATTGAACGAAATATAAAGACAAAAACGACACAATACACGGCAGAAATTCAAAATAAGCACGAAATAAAGAGAGAGACAAATATACCTGCACTCTTGATAGCGTCCTAAAATAAATAGGAGGAGTTTAAATAGCGGACTAGCCAATTGGCTGTGGGTAGAGCGGAATGGTCTATGGTGGGTTATTTGAGTGATTAGAGTAGGCAGATTTTTATTATTAGGACGATTTCATAGCAACCTATCAGTTTGCAACCATTCAGGTTAGTTTGAAGACATAAAAAGTTTCCACATTTTTAAAAATGTTATATTTTTTTCAATACTTTAATACAGCATTTCTCATCATTCCTGAATGGGAAAACATAAAATAAAGTCATCTGAAATGAGTTATATACTTTATTTCCAACATAGAATACATTAACATATAATTACATATTTTACCAATAATTACATAGTGGCAGATGGCAATATAACAAGTATTAGTTACTTAGCGTGCTAAGAATTATCGGGACCGCGATGCTATTTCGAGCGAGCCCGTCATTACGAGCCATCGCATTTAGAGCCATCGCGAATTCACTGTACATCCAAAATTATTGACACGAAAGTTAAGGTCACCAATGTGATGGTGAAAGTCACCAGTTTGGTAATGATACGACTATGGACTTTTGACATGACCATTCACCCCTATATGAGCCCCCCTGCCCCGCCTATTTTTCATCCCGTGGACATCATGTTAATAAATCTGAAAGAGCATTGACTAGCGATCATTTGTGCAAACGGTTCGCTATACTGTACATATATAATCATTTAGTAATATTTATTTTACTGATAGTGACTCACGGTGGTATCAGGCTATTTTCATATGCAAATGAGGCATGATATTTTTTAATTACTAATTAAATGCGTCACCTGAAAGAATACTATTTTCGACAGATTATAAAGTATGATCATTGCACATCAAAATATAAAGACAGAATAAATGGTAATGTTCGTTAACATTCAAAGGAAACACGTTTATCGCCCCTGATGTCAGTGTGGAAATTTACGTCTGATATAAAATGAATAATAATGCCTGTCAAAACGTGGGGTAATGGTGAATGAATTCTTATTTTGCCAGAAAATGTCTCATATGATGTCTCTGATATAAAGAACAGTTTGTGCTTACTGAGTGGGCATCTACCTTCAACAAATATGAAAAGGCTTCACCCACTCACCATCACTGTGAAGTGTGGCCAAGCGGTTCACGAGAAAATATTTTTTACCATTGTAAAAGGTTTAGAAAATTATTTTTGCCTATACAGAAAATGGACCCCATCATAACTTTTACATGTTGAACTTTTACATGCTGCCACTGACTGGGTCACTTGTTCATTCCAGTTTAAATTTACTTTATCACATGTAAATTTATGTCATAATTACTTCAATATGTTATTTTCATAATATTAACACTCATTTCAGTTAAAAAATATCTCAAATATGTCACAATTAACTGCGAAAATGTGAAACAGATCTGATTCACTACTCTGCAGAGGAATCCCATGAGCGGAATCGTAACTCTGGCTACGGACGGTACGAGAGTAGATTGCAAGTTACCATTCACAAATACGATGGCCTGTGATTTAAAATACAGTAACCGCCAATTATAGACAACAGCGCGCAAAACTGTTACAACCGACAGCATGTTGCAAAACTGCTTGCTGAAATCAGCCAATCGGAGCCAACCATGTTGGGAGACTTACATTTTTTCTGTAATTGGGACCAAATTAGTTCCGAGTTACACTGCATTACATAAGAGTTATGACGGAGCAGTCTTTCCAAATGTTTGTTTGAAGCGTTCTTTGTTTACTTTCTGCTTCGTGGAGTGACCTGAGAATTTTGCTAATACACACTTTATTAGGTAAGTTTATGGTAATATTTTTGTGTCCTATTGTGGAATTGTCTCTCAATAACAATATAGCAAAGTATGAACGTCAACGTCCTGCAGGTTTTTTCTATATTTTAGTGTGCGAAGTGTAAATGCTAGTATGCACATTACAGTGTAATAGTAAACACTGATCTATATGCAGATGATACTACTCTCTATGATATAGGTTCATCCAAGACGGAAATTGAAAATAATTTACAAAAATCTATCAATAACCTGTCAGATTGGTGTCAGTGCCACAGAATGCTTATCAATACAAAAAAGACCAAAGTAATGTTAATAACTACACATCAGAAAAGAACTGTTCTTCCATCTGATTTTTTAAACCTATATTTCAAAAATGATGATTTAAACACTATTTCAAATGACAAAATATTAGGAGTTGTTGTAGACAACAATCTCTCATGGTCAGTCCACATAGACAAAACTTGTAAGAAAATCTCATCCAATTTATGGCTCTTATCACGAATTAAGGAATATTTGTCAATAGAATCTAGAATCCAGTTTTATAAAACATATATTCAACCTCATATAGATTACTGTAATATTGTTTGGGGAGGTACATCACAGACAAATTTAAATAGAATTTTTAGACTTCAGAAACGTGCATGCAAAATAATTATGGATTACAATGTTGATGATATAGCAAGAACTATGCAACAACTGAAAATTTTGACCGTCTTTGAGAGACTTTATCTTCGTAAAGCAAAGTTCATGTATAAAGTATCTAAATCAGAAACACCACACTATATTTCCAAATTATTTCATATAAAACATAAAGTCACAAAAATCACATAACTTCATATTACCCAGACCTAATAAAGAGATTTATAAACAAAGCATTGCATATGCAGGTCCAATTATATGGAATAGCTTGCCAAATGACATAAAACATGTTAAAAATATTGACTCTTTTCATTGTCATTTCATTAAATGGATGGTAAAATAATTACATTTGTTTACATGAGATAGATACATGTATATGCACTGTCTTTAATTTTCCATTTGATACATGTCTGTTGGTTAGTCTGCTCCTTAACTAGTAATCAAATGCAAACCACATGGGGTCATGTTGCTAATTCACAATTATCATCATAAGGTGTCAAGTATGATCACATTTGTCATTCTCACTTCTCTTTGGGGCATTATCATAATTTCCCTGATCAATGTAATTAAACATTTGGTGTAGAGATGTCCTCAAATCCAATATAGCATTGCATTCAGAATACATTACTAGGCATAATTATTACAATCAAATTTAAATACAATTTGTTTTTCTTTAATTTTCCAAAATATATTTTGTTACCACTCTTTTAACCGTTTTGTTGAAAATTAAGTTATTTAATATTTTTCATCCAGGTAGTGTATTCCTAGAATGCAATGGGTTAATGATATCCTGTTGTTTCCTTACTCTGTGATTTTTGTACATGTAACATGTTTAAATTCTTGCCTCTGGCATACATGTGTGTATATAATAGAGGGCCACATGGAAGATTAGTGAAAACTAAATGTGTTACCCTCTCAAAATAAAGACTATTATTATTATTATTATTATTATTGTGGTGAAGCGATATAGTGCAACATGTTGCTTATAAAACGGAAAACGTGCAACTAGGACCAAAATTAATTGTTGTGGTTCCAGAGATCTGTGACCGATGAAAATAATCATTAAATGTCATTGTCTAATTTCAGCGAATGTCGCATACACCATATGGTGAAGTTGTTTTGCCTTAATTTGGACGGAGATCGTCCTATAACCAAATGGTAAAAAATGTCACTTTTGCCTATTTTTAACTATCCCATGATGCCATAGTGAACTCGAAGTTATTCAGAATATAGTGAAAATGTGTAAAATCCTCAGACCTTGCTGATGGAATAGCTGTCTTATTTACTAAATTAACTGTTCAACTAAGAAACTAACCTGTCATTTCACTGGATAGTTCTGCTTCAAGTTTAATACTAATTTTTCTATGCTGATCCAGTATGTTGTTCGCCATTTTTGTCTACACTAACTACTAAATGCGCAGCATTAGCAGAAAAATATGTGACGTTGCAAACACGCATGTGATGTCAAACACCACACAATTTACGTCACTTACTGCCGTCAGAATGTTGTGACATTTTACCCGCAGACTTCTTTGAACTTTGAATATTCGGGGAATTTTTTACAGAATATGGGAATGTTAATGACATTTAAATTGTTTGGAAAGCCTTAGGTGCGCAGAATTAGACACCATTGTACCACTTTGATAATATAAACAAGGCAAACTTCCAAGTCCAAAATGGGCGATAATCTATGACCCGGGGGTTTAAAAGCTTTAAGAGTTACAAGGCAAAATTGCCTAATTCTAATTAAAAAAGGGCGAGATAATCCAAGGGTGGTCGAATAATCTACTCATCATAAGGAAGCTACATACCAAGTTTCAGGGGTGGGCCATTAGGGTTTAACCATTTTACCACCTATGATGGTGGGTCTAGTTTTCGGGGTATTAACAAGTTCATCAACTAGTGGGTTTTATAAAACATAATGTATGAGCTAAATTGTCAGTTCAATAGAATGATAAACATTTCTTTCAATGTTTCTTGCCTTCAAAATAAGATTGTTGTTTGATTAAAATTCGTGTCAGAGCGTTTACCAACACACGAGTCGGCCATCTTGAATATTGACTTATGGTTGGAGTTTTCGGGGTATGTTCCGAAAGTGTCAATAAATTTGCTAATTCGTCCCGAGTTTTCATTGGCTATAAGATCATCTCGCAGATGAATGAGACACAGTGAAGGAAAACTTGAAACGTTTCTATTGATTATGATTTTAACAATATTAAAGAGCAGACTAATGGCAGACGAAGAAAATCACGGTAGCAGTCTTCACGAAAAACTTTTTGAGACTGGGCTTGAAAAATTTACTTGCCCGAATGAACTTCTAGGTGCCCATATATTTGCAGAATTTTACCCGCTTATTGACAGTTAAATGAATAGTAGTATATGTAACTAACATAAAGTGGCATATCATGCATTTATTAGTAATACTTATCATATGGCCGTATGAGTAAACAATACTTTATGTTTTATATAGTGAAAAACTACTTCTCCCTCAACTCAAAATAAGTCCGACAATTTAGGGAGAGAACTTCGCCCTGTAAAATGATCCCTGTATTACTAACATTAAAATACATCGAGTATAATGTTTTAAATTAATTAATTTAAATAATTACAATAAATAGATATAGTCAAACCTGTGCTAACGACCACCTGGGAATAGCGACCACCTGTCCACAACGGCCAGTTAAAAATACCCCCGTCCAATTTTTTTCTTTATAAGACCTCGGAATAGCTATTTTCATTCCCACACGGCATTTTTGTATGTGAAAAGCGGCCATGTCAATTTTTTGTCGGCAAAAAAAATAGCACCACAATCGCTATTTTCCTTTCATTCCAATCTGGCCGCTATCATTTGAATTGAAACTGGTCGTATCCAATTAGTCATCGATTACATTCGCATACATTGACACAATACATTGATATGTATTCCGTGTCGTGTATTCCAATAGGCAAAATGAAATTCAGCGTAAGTCATAAAACTCCATCATTAGTTGGCAAACTGTGTCTAAAGCGACACAACAAACGTGTTTATGTGAATTGGGTCTCGATCTCCGACAAATCCCGGCTTATTGCATTAGCGGCCAGACCAGGCAGTGGATTCGCGTAGTCCGACCATGGTTTACAATGCTCGCCAATCTCTAATTAAAACATCAGTAATTACGTCAGCGCACATTGCCAATTCGTCATAGGCTTGCAGTATAAACAAATATATACCAAAAAATTAGGACGAAACGACCCGGGGCGAGAAAACAGAAATCTCCTTTCCGGTCCTCTCCGGTTTCTAGTCATACCGGGGGCGAGGTATCGGGTACGTTTTGACCCGCACCCGAGGTATCGATCGGCCGACTCGTCATAGGGCCGAGATGTCAGAAAGCGAAAACGCGAATTTACACCTGTCCGCTGCTAGACGACTTTGAATTCCGTTGTAAACAATTCGTAATTTTAATGAATTTAGAAAAACATTTATACTGTCCAGTTTTATTACGTTTATGCGTTTTTAAAACAGGTGCCCGCCGGGCATGTCAGATTGGAAAATTTACACGTCCGTCGCATGATTTCTACACGTCTCGGGCATCAGGCACCTGGTTAATTTCGAAGAATGCAGTAGGTTGGATTTGGTTGCATTTTTAATAATTTCCTATAAGTAATGTCATGCTTATTTTAATCACACGACGTAAAGCACATCGCAGCTGCACACAGGTCTACAAATTACAAAATATGTGAATACCCCGAAAACTCCGACTACAGGGGTCCTACCAATTATCCGGACAATCAATTTATCGGACAAATGAAAATAGCTGTTAATTAAACACATTCATTTGATCCGATTTTGCAACGAACACATCTAAGTCACTCAGGTGCTTGCTGTTTCCATGCCAGTGTGAATAATATATCACCAAGGTAAACATTTTAGTAAAATTTGCTGAAAACATTCCCCCAACTATGTCCACTTATTTGTTTCAAGGCCAAATCGCCCCAAGCCATTTCGGACCCAAGTCATTACACACCATTTCGCACCCATATTAATTTGTGGGTAAAATCAACAGGTGCGAAAACACCAGTGTACGAAACGATCATTACCGCGGATGTTCCACCAAATTATGAAGAGCTGAATCGAGTGTGCACATTACGTCATTGCAGAGATGTTCTATAAATACAATACATTCTAGAAATACAATGTTTTCCAAGAAGCGAATGGTGATTGTTTTTTCTGCAAAACAACACAATGCTGTTTATACTGGTTTTCAGGCGATAAAATTATGATTTTAAGGTGATAATACAAGTTATAAGACGGTTATACATTTGTCCGGATAATTGATTGTCGATGTTAATTTTGGGTCAATCTTACGACTGATGATTTTTTCTACAATTGAATGTGATGATGTGGTGCCCAAGGCATTTGTGAGGTTAGGTAGGCCAGGCTCTAGCAAACCAAGATTGCTGAAAGTTATGCTTGAGTCAGTTTCCAGCAAACACAGACTTCTCGGGGGAACAGAATTTCTTAGACGGAGAAATGGAGATGGTGCAGTGGCTCATGGGTGGAGCAATATTTATATTACACCAGACTTAACTAAGCAAGAAAGAGATCAGAACAGAGAAATGAGAGTTGACTTGGAGCAGAGGAAGAAAAATGAAAACAATCAAAATTTGGTGATCTACAGAGGCAAGATAGTAGATAGGAAAGATATACCTGCACAGTCGAAAGGTACCAGTAGTGGAGGGGGGACCCAGCGGTTTCCCGGCCAGACGAGGTAGTGTTGCAACCTCTGACTTTGTAAATAGTGTTGATGACGTTACAGTTAGCGTTAATGTTAATTTAAATAGTTTTTCTATTGATCTCGGTGTTTCTAGTCGGTCCAACAACCACCAACATAATATAAATGTTTTGCATGTTCATACAAATACATTTACTCATTCAAATGAAGAAATACATGTACATGTGCCAATAGTTTCTAGTCAAGACAGTTATATTTCGTTTGTTGAAAGTGATTCTAGTGAACTAGATAACAGTGATAATGATATACATGCAGTCATGAACTCTATACCTGAGTCAAGAAATAGTGATACAAATATTACAGATGTCATTATTAACAAAGTTACGTGTTTATATACTAATGCTGATCAGTTGCGAAATAAGATTGATGAACTGAAAATACAAATATCATTGGAAAATCCAGATCTTATTTTCATCACTGAAGTCTTACCTAAGGTATTATGCGATGTGTCGTGCTCATCAGTATTGTATCAGCTGGATGGTTATTGTGCATTTCCAGGTAAAGATAGTGGAAGAGGTGTTATGATATATGCAAAGTCGGATATGAATATATCGCCCAATGTTCACCTTAATTCTATCTATGACGATGCTTCCTGGTGTAACTGGATTGTTGACAATCAGACTATAATACTCGGTGCGATTTACAGAAGCCCATCATCACACGATTCATATATTACAATAAATAGACTTCTAAATGAAGCAACTAACAGTGGTAATAGAGTACTTATTGCTGGCGACTTCAATATGAAGGACATTGATTGGACATAATATACAACTTGTCATAGTGAAACTCACCATGAACATAAATTTATTGAGTGCATTCAGGACAATTTTCTATTTCAACATATTTCTGAGGTTACACGTGTTCGAGATAACCAATCTTCTCATATTCTTGATCTTGTACTAACAAATGATGAAAATGACATTGAAGGAATAAATATTTTGCCTTCCTTGGGTGTGAGCGATCATGTTACTATATTATTTAGTTATTTGTGCTCTTTTAAGGAATATCACACAGGTGTTTCGAAACTTAAGTATGGTAGGTGTGACTATAAAAGTTTTTCTAATGAATGGAATAACATAGATTGGAATGAAGAATTTGGTGACTGCGACATAAATGGTATGTGGGATGTTTTTGCTAGCCGATATGAAGACTCTGTAACTAAACATGTACCAAAAGTAATACCTAGGAATTTAGGAAAGGCTGTAAACCAAAACCACTCTGGATAACTAGTGACTCGTTGAAATGTATTAAAGACAAGAAACACGCGTGGTCCCGTTACCAATTTTAGCCACAAGATGTCCTGCGGATTTTGCAACTGCGGAAATGCTACAACTGAAAGTATTCTGAAAGCAAAACGAAAATACGAAAAGAGGATTGCAGCAAAGGCGAAGACGGAAAGTAAACATTTCTGGAAATATGTGAAAAGTAAGATAAAAACTGTATCTAATGTGACAAATCTTATCAAAGATGATGGGTCAATAACAAAGACTGAGCTGGAGAAAGCAGAAGTGTTGAATAGTTTCTTTGCCAGTGTTTTTACGCGAGAAAATAGTACAAATGTTCCTGACATACCCGATCGTACCTTTAATGTTCCCCTTGAAAATATACAATTTGATGTAGATTGTGTTGTGAAAATCCTACTTGGACTAGATGGTGGTAAATCGATGGGTCCTGATGAGTTGAATCCATTATTATTAAAGACAATGGCTCAAGTATTTGCAACCCCGCTATTATTAATATTTAAAAAATCTATTGATTGTGGCAAGATACCGAAAGTATGGAAAGATGCTCGTGTCACTCCATTATTCAAGAAAGGAACCAAATCATCGCCTGGTAATTACCGGCCTGTAAGCCTCACGTCTATAGTTTGCAAATGCCTGGAGAAATTAATACGTGCTGCTGTTATTGAACACCTGAATAGGAATAATCTCATATCTAGTGCACAGTTTGTATTTCGCTCGGGTCGTTCCTGTGTTCAACTACTTGATGTAATGGAAGACTGGTCTACTTTTATTGAGAACAACAACTCTTGGGATACAGTGTACTTAGATTTCGCAAAAGCGTTTGACAGTGTACCTCATCAACGTTTACTAATCAAACTTTCATCATACGGCATTAAAGGCAATATATTATCATGGATCTCGGACTTTCTATTGGAACGTCGACAATATGTAGCTGTTAAGGGATATTGTTCGTCATGGCAGGATGTTATAAGTGGTGTACCACAGGGCAGCGTACTAGGACCTATACTGTTTATTATTTACATAAATGACCTACCTGAAGTGGTCGATTGCACAGTTAAGATATTTGCTGATGATACTAAACTATATTCACAGGATAGTGATTATAACAAAATTCAACAGGACCTCGACTCCCTATGTAGTTGGGCAGATCTATGGCAACTAAGGTTTAATGTCAACAAATGCAAAGCCATTCATTATGGTACTCATAATCAAGAACATCTGTACTCAATGAACTCTGTTAATCTGGAAACTGTGTCTGAAGAGAAGGATCTAGGTATAATATTCCAACAAAATCTGAAATTCAGCAGTCACATTGCCTCAAAAGATAACAAAGCCAATAGCATGCTCTCATTAATTGTGCGTTCCTTCGATTACATTGAAAAGGACTCGTTCCTCATGCTCTATAAAGCTATGGTAAGACCACATATTGAATATGGAAATATTATTTGGTACCCATTCTTGAGGAAGGACATAATTAGTGTGGAAAAAGTTCAGAAACGAGCAACCAAGATTGTACCTCAGCTGAAGGACCTTGAATATATAGACAGACTGAAATAACTTAAACTACTAACATTAGCACATAGGAGAAGAAGAGGGGATATGATCCAGACTTTTAAGATTATTCGCGGTATAGAAGACATTCCATCAGACAGATTCTTTACAATATGCCAGTCGAGGACTCGTGGACATGATTATAAACTGGCCAAACCACGTTGTATAACATCATTTCGCCTACAACAGTTTTCACAGCGGATAATAAACGATTGGAACTCACTCCCAAAGTATGTTGTGAACTCGAATGACATGAATGATTTCAAATCGAAACTCGACCAGTACTGGAACCACGATACTATATACCAATTTTAACCACGTTATATATGTTAATATACATACATATATACTACCAAATGTGACATTAAATACTACAAACCTGTACCCTAAATATTCAAATCAAACCATGCAAGAATACAAGATACATAGTATCCGAAGAATGACTGACGAAAATGGGCTAAAAAAGGATATTCCTCCTTACTTCAGAGCCCAGAAACCATCATAGAGGTATCATAGAGGTATGATCTAACCAAAGTTTAAGTGATAAAGATGGCACAGTTTGCTAAATAGTTTTCATGCGTTGAGAAAGCAAGAACCAGCGATTGTTCTGTGAAGATGTTATGCCCGTAGCTGCTATTTTAAGAAAAATATCATAAAAAAACAGCAATTTTTGTCCGATAATCTAGAGGATCCCTGTACACCTAAAACTGGCGTCACGACCATACAAGGTTGGTGATGGAACGGACCGACGGGATGGGACTGGACGGCCGGGACGGACGGACAAGGGTAGCACTAAATGCCCCCTCCACTATCGTGGTGGGGCATAACAAATTGCTGCATGTCCTTTTTAAGCTGCCGTAATATACCGTGAAGATGACATTAAATTATAAAACTGCACAGCTTCCCATCCGACATTTATTCGCGCCAAAATGTCGCTTACACGTTCCGCTTTATTTGTATTTACTTCCGGTAGTGCCTCGGTATCATGTCAACTCGCTCGCGAACAAACTCGTTCAATGACCAACTCGTCCACCTTTGGGTCAAACCTTCCGCTGTTGGGATCACAGATGACAGGACAAAAACGCGTGTCAGTATCGTTTATATTATTAATTTATGTTCGAAACTAATCAGGTGATTTTTTTCTGGTACCTCTGGTTTGGATTAACCTGATTTTACCCTCCACTTTCACACATATTTTAACATGCTATCACAGTACTCCAATAAATATAAAAGAGCAATAACCGTAAACATTAAAGGTACATACCCTCTCAGTAGGCACAATTAACATATTCTTTATAGGAATTAAATAAGTGTATAATTGTGTCACTATTCCACCAGTTCTAAAAAACTACGGGTGCCCGCTATACAGATATAATCATTTAGTAATATGTATCTCACTGATAGCTATTTTCATAATATGCAAATGAGGCATGAGCTTTTTTAATTATTTATACTAATTAAATGCGACACCTGAACAAATAACATTTTCGACAGATTATAAAGTATGATCATTGCACATCAAAAAATAAATACAGAAAAATAAATAAATAATGTTCATTAAAATGTTAAGGAAACATGGTTGCCGCCCCTCATATCAGTGTGGAAATTTACATCTGATATTAAATGTACAATAATGCCAATCAATGTGTGGGGTAATGGTGAAAGCATGTTTAATTTGCCAGAAAATGTCTCAGATGATGTCTCTGATATAAAGAACAGTGTGTACTTACTGAGTGGGCATGTACCTTTAAATATATGCAGATAAATAATGCTGATGTCAACGTGTCTGAGGTGGTAAGGTACTGAATGTGTCTTGTGCTACCGTTCAACCCGAAATTTCTTAAGTCGCCCTGCATAACAATCATAATTTCAGGTGAGCTCCAGTTCCGTATATTGTTTTGAATATACAGATACTTACAGATCCTCTTTTGGTGGAAGGCCTGTTGGATATTGACGTCCTAATAATATGCATTTTCCGGTAGTTATGTGTTTTGTTCTTTGTCATTGAATTGTATTGGTTGATCTTTAAGCAATTGATACGGGCCTGATCAGAAGTTAGATCATACAGTGGGATTCTGCCGAATATTATTCCTATATGTTCCTATAGTTGCAGTTCTCTAAGTGTGAATTCTGAAACACTGGTTGAAGGAGATGATGGATGGGAGTGGCCAATTACGCCGTAGAACACATGTAAGTGGTTGTGTCTTTCTTCTCCCCGCAGTTGCGGAGTGGGTTTCCCATCATATTATCGTCTGTTGCAAAAGATTTACTTTCTATTTTTCTCATCATGTAAAAGCATACTTTGACAGTACTTTAGAATAATTTCCAATGTACATGATTATAAAATGCTGTCAGACCATGTTTTTATTGAGAAAGAATACAAATATGAAACACCAGCAGACGATAATTTTCGGTTTCCGCCTTTTAAGGGATAATAATGTATCCTCTTCTCATTCCACAGCAAATTTGTTGACAATAAAGTACTTCGGGACTTTGACAGTAATTGAGGCACCCTTTTGCTCAACAAAATGTGGTAACAGTCCCCTTCCAGATCCACAGTATAAATGCTTGATAATAAATTACAATCATATTGAGATTGGGACTATCAGAGACACTGGTTCTTTGTTGTATTTGTATATTTTAGCACATACATGTACACTGCGTATCAATGTATTGGCTCTTGGAAAACATGATGGTAAACTTGTTGATAGTTTGTATATTGCCAGTTATTCTTACTAGTACGTACATATTGGCGAATGTGTTCAGTTACAATATGTGACTGTGGCTGGAGAAACGGAGATTATGACAGCTCTCGTCAGTCAAGATCCGAATCCAATGGAACACAACCGCGGTCTGTCAATGTTTTATAATGCGAGTGTGTCACTGACTGATCAAATCACCGCAGTGCAGACACTGATAACATCGAGCAGTAGCGAATACTCATCCTGACATGCGCTAATAATCGTGCGGGTCACGAACGATCCCTGTGTTTCCAACCAGTAACGCACAAACGTGTGATTCCCGCGATTCGGCATGACGGTTGATAATTGTTTGGTAGTAAGGTAGTTATTTGTCAACTGGCGATTTCTCTAAATTTGAAGATTTTAAATGACTATTTAATAAATACATTTACTGAAACGTTGCGTATCACGTGTGAACAAACCCGCGTAGTAAATCAAAATATACAGTTTCGTCATGTGAACGAATAACATAAGTAGTACAACAGCGACGCGAACTGTACAAGACATCAACGGCAACGAATCACTAAGAAAAGTTAGAGCACACAATACAGTGGTGTGACGAATCACATCCGCACTCTAATGTGTACGCGTGACATTTTGAACACTCGTACCGACATACTCCTCTGACATTCAAATTCTACACGTGTTCGCTCGATACAAATCTATGCAATATCTAGTGTATACCGTCATTATAGTACATTTTATATAGAATACATGAAGTAAGCAGTTAGGAAGCTGTAACTAAATTAAATGTGAGACGTCATGTGATTTTGTACCTAAAAACATGTGCTATATCTAATAAACAATACTTTTCGTAAACGATGTCGAAATTTCGTTATCTTTCGACGTCATTTACAGAAAATATCAGTTTCTGTAAATTTATTTCATGAATAATCGCACATGTTCTTAGGTACAAAATCGCATGGATTCGCGTGTTTCAAATCTTGTTAAAACTTGTAGCCCAGGGGTAGTTGGTCGTGCCAGTGGCTGGTCAGCAACTGTTCCAAGGTGGTAGGTACCATTGCTGTCACGCTTCCTTGTAGTATATTGTCGTGCGTCGTTTTCCTCGTTCTTGGTGATTCTTTGCCGGTGGTGTCTTGTGGGGCTTGTGTTACTTTTGTCCTATTGTGGATTTAATGTTTGGGTAATGTTTATTTACCTTGGGGCCCGTACACCGCTAATTCTGTTAAGTTTTGTAAAGTTTTGTAAAGAGACTAAGTATGTGACATTGACCTCGGGATCAGCGGGCGTTGGACGGTCGTGGATTTGTCACAGCATGATAGTAGAGAAATGCATGCAAGACATATAAAGAATTTTCGATGAAGGAAATATACGTTATAACATATTTCTCTGATGTTAAGCTTTGTAAAGAGACTAAGTATGTGACATTGACCTTGGGATACGCGGGGTTGGAAGGTCGTTTGTTTGTTTCTTTCTTTATTGGTGTTTAACGGCCTATCAACAGCTAAGGTCATGTAAGCATGGCAACCGGGGTTGGACGGTCGTGTATTTGTCACAGCATGAACGTAGAGCCTTAGAGGAATGCATGCGTGGATTATAAAGAATTTTGATGAAGGAAATAGAGGTCATAACATATTTCTCTGATGTTAAGTTTAGTGACGCATGGACGGACGGACAACTTGACTCCAGGAGACCTCCCCCTCGTTGCGGGGGTATAATAATTAGTGGTAATTGGAATGAAGAACGCGACATTCGCTAAAATTAGACAATGACATTATTTCCCCCGGTCACGAATATCCGAAACAACGACAATTTTGTCTAAATTACAGAAAACGCCTCCCAACATGGTTGGCTCCGATTGGTTGATTTCAGCAAGTAGTTTTGCAACTGGCTGCCAGTTGTAAGTTTTGAAACGTACTATAGTCTAACATTAGAACAAAGGTGGTTACTGTAACATACATTAGATACAAATACTGCAAGTACCGAGACGAGGTTATCTCTACAATGGATTGAATATGTAAACACTATCTGAAGACACTAGCTAGGCAGTATAGCTTAGTTAAATGTTGCTAAATAATGGTACTATAGTTACTTAGCAAATAATTTAACACACACAATTGTACAATTGCTAAATCAGTTTAATAAGTAGAAAATGTAGGTCAATGTCACATGTCCTTTCCTTATTTCAGGCTCTGGTGGCAGTACCTTCAGTACTTTGATTGTTTGTGCCGCGAGGAGAACTCTAGCTACTACCACTGACTATTGGCCTCTACTGCAAATGTGCACACCCGGTTTTCCAAAAACATGCGATGTTTTCTATCCCGTCAGTATGCTATGTCCCTGGTATGAGGTAGTTTTGTTTTTATGTATTGGTGTATAATGGATGGCCTGTCAACAGCTAAGGTCAGTTGGTATTTAATCTGCTGCATTGTGTGTGAAAAAAATACAGCACTGAAATTAGAATAGCCGGCCGACACGGTGCCAGGGTATGAGGTAGTGAGTTCAGAGACTATTCTATGGAAATAGTCCAGGCTAGAGCCCATGCAAAAGTGGTCCAACCTTGTTTTGTTATATATACGTTTTTTTTGCAGTTCCTATATGTCTTTCATGCGCTGAATCCGAATCCATTGAGTGCCACCCGCGAAACCTTGAGCATTTTTGTACAAATGCATAAATCCAAAATGGCCGCCAGTTTTTAACAATGTGCCATATATTGGCACGCATAATTTTCTATTTTAAAAATTTAAAATGCTATTATTTAGTTTTCAGGATCAGAAATGGCTAGGTAAATTTATTAATTAATTCGATATGTATATCTTCAGAAGAAATTTAAAATGGTCGCCAAAAACATTTTTTTATACGTAAATGCGATCAGATTGTTTCACAATTTAATTTCTGGAACTGGGATATGTTTGGAGAGCAAATCGCATTAATAACTTCATAAAGAAATACAGACACGAATACACTATATAAATCATATACAAAAACTAAACATGGTCGCCAAATATCAGTATGTGATATATAGCAGGTAGAATAGTAATTGATCTCATCAGTAATAGCATATATAAATTATACATTTGACGAGCCTAGGTGGGAATTTTCAACAATCAAATACAATTTACATGGTGAAGTTGAGATGTGTCATGATCTCTTAAAAAAACAGCATGAAATCTAAGATGGCCGACAAAATAATATACAATGTAATATATATTTATATCTATTGACGTAGCTTCAAATCAGGATATCATGTTACATTGAAAACTGTTGGATAACTGATTGCTATTATAATACTATATGAGTAATTATCTGACAAAACCGGAGTCATTGATTTGAGGCCAGTTTAGACCCAGACCAACCTGCCAATCTTCGTCATATCCGGGTTTGCACTCATCGTATATTCTGTCACTGAACAGATTATGGCTCATATATATTATAGACATGTATACATATGTCAACAGTTCTTTATAATCTAACGACCGGTTATATGGTACGGGCAGATGATTCTCTCAAATCCTGCGAATCTAACCAGTATGCAAGTTTCGTTGAACATAGCATGAACACAGTTAGCATCCTCTGACATCCTTAGTTTCATTGTCGCTATTATAAAATTAATGTCCATGCACCCATGCACGTGCACGAGGGCGAAAATGTATTACAACTGCAGAGTATTGATTTGCACCTGTTCCTAAATCCACACCGATGCATCCACATTAAGACACAACTCGTCACTCCCCCTCGAGGCATACAGGTCGAATCATACATGCTTTCGTCTCTCATCCATACTTCAGTGGGTCCAGCGCTGGAGGTGTAGACATGCCATCATCTACACAAGACTGCTTGGTAATGTGCACATGCGCAGTGAGGACGGACAGCGGACATTGTCCTTGTGAAGCTGGTAGCACGCATTTCGTTAAGCGAGTCAACGGTCTCCTGTCTATAAAGTATGGCAACATATGGTAAAGCCGATCCAGTTAACTCATCAATAGAAGTTGTTGGGTCTCCTAGTTTCAATGTCGCTGTATATGCCTCCAGTTTCTTCAAGACAGTGGCATTTCCTATACAGGCAAATCACGACACACCGTCACATCCTGACAATTTGTTCATGAGATGCCATGAGGTTTGGCATTATTTTCGCTTGTGTTCAAACGACGTGATTGACATCGATAACATACCGACTTCTTGCACATAAGTATTATTACCTGTACCCTCTGTAGCATATCATTCGTTTCTGCGAGTAGGTGATGGGCAAGTATCACAAGTACATCTGTGTTCACACTCACTTCTTCAATCGGCGAGTATCATTGATGATATGGTACACCATAAGGACGTCAGCTGGACCAGTTACGATCATCTTTTGAAAGTGTAATTCAGAATGCTGACTTTATGCTGTTCGCATAGTACTTGTCAGACAACTTGCAGAACGTTACATGTCTGCAGTTGATGCATAACTGTGTTTTCAGTTGCACTGATAAGTGTGGATACCATTGCAGGTGATGATGGCCAAGGGATGATCCATATAATAACACACATGTTCAGAATAACAACTGCAGGGCGATCCATGTTCCGTTGGCTGCATTCTACTAACAAAATTTGTTAGCACCGACTTGCTTGTTGATCGCATTTCACCACCTTCGTCGAGCAGAGCAGACGGATAAGGAGCTAACTCATAAACAAAACAGAGTTGCAGTGGAAACGGTCTCCCTGGATGATGTCATGATCCAAATGACTTCTGCATATATGTGTCCGGTGTTCACGACCTTATTGCTCTCATGAACTTTTGCATTTTGTCTTGTTGCAAACGTGAAATTTTGGCATTCGTTTTCAGCTTGTTGTGAAAGCTCTTGGCCACTTACGTTCGTTCATAGTCCATCCACTGATCAGTGCCAATCGTGTTTGCTTCATCGGCATTCACGGCTTAGTCATCAATGACCTGTCATGTAAATATGTTTGCAATGCCTGTTGGATGACAACTGCTGTCAAATACGTCTATGTATGTAGCTAGTGCTGCACATATTTTCTCTTGAATCTGCTTTGATTCGAGTAACCTGCTCTTCCTTGTAAGACGTGATCGCTGTGTGTGTGGCACCATCCTGCATTGCCTCTATGTTACTCTTCAGTTTGCCAAAGATTCTGAGAGTGGGTCCAGATGGCAAAAGTTGATTCATGCAGTGTGGAGCCAATAATGCCGGATGATCCTTTGTCATATCTCATGTAGGGGTACTCTCAATGAATAGATCATGCCAGATGCCGTTCCAAATGCCATCTTGGTGGTGTATCACATGTTACAGAACTGCGGAGTGAAATGAATGAAGTAAGGCCGCATTTTCCCAACCGCTAACAGCTAAAGCGGCCATTCTTCCTCGAGCTCTGCCCTCACGAAGGCAAGCATGAGCAACACAAGTCTGACAAGACAGTCAACCCACAGCCTGGTTGTTATACTCTTCTGACTGCTTGAGCATGATAGTTACTTGGACAACTGTACTGTAACTCCATTTATACCTATTGACATTACATTTACATAATATCAGTTTAAACACTATACAATTACTTATTCATGGCGGCCATCTTGATTTTCGCCTTTCTAGAGGAATGTACATACAGGTTTCAAATATGTTACCACAATAGTCGATATAAGTATGTATATTGGAAAGAAAACAAGAACGCCATAATGTAATATGTACATCAACAAATATGTGACATATTATATACATGTATCTATATTTATCATAATCATTTACATTTGGCGGCCATCTTTAACAAGAGCTGTAGGAGAACAGCATAGCTCGACTACGAGGGTTGTCGATGTACACATAGCATGACAAAGAAGGTGGCTGTGGCCTGCATAAAAACATTAACCAAGGTTGACTAAAAACCTTAACCAAGGGAAATTAAGTAAGTAATTCAAGGTTAAATGTAGGTCAATGTCAGATATAGGTCAGGGGTTATTGATGTACATCACTAGGAGATGAAGTTTTCCAAGTATGGTTTCTGTAGGTCCAGGAGTATTCCATATACAAGCTTGACTAAAAACCATAACCAAGGGGAAATAACTAAGTAATCCAAGGATAAAAGTAGGTCAAGGTCAAATATAGGTCAGGGATTATTGATGTACATCACTAGGAGATGAAGTTGTCCAAGTATGGTTGATGTAGGCCCAGGAGTATTCCATATACAAGCTTGACTATAAACATTAACCAAGTAATTCAAAGTTAAATGTAGGTGAAGGTAAAATAAAGGTCAGGGGTTATTGATGTACATCCCTATGAGAAAAAGTTATCCAAGTATGGTGCCTGGATGCACAATAGTATTCCATGTACAAGCTTGATTAAAAACCTTAACCAAGGTTGACTAAAAACCTTAACCAAGGGGAATTAAGTAAGTAATTCAAGAGGAAATGTAGGTGAAGGTCAAATATAGGTCAGGGGTTATTGATGCACATCAGTAGGAGATGAAGTTGTCCAAGTATGGTGGGTGTAGGGCCAGTAGTATTCCATATACAAGCTTGACTAAAAACCATAACCAAGGGGAAATTAACTAAGTAATTGAAGAGGAAATGTAGGTCAAGGTCAAATACAGATCAGGGGTTATTGATGTACATCCCTATGAGAAAAGGTTGTCCAAGTATGGTGTCTGTATGCACAATAGTATTCCATGTACCAGCTTGACTAACAAGAGCTGTAGGAGAACAGCATAGCTCGACTACGAGGGTTGTCGATGTACACATAGCTTGACAAAGAAGGTGGCTGCGGCCAAGGTTGACTAAAAACATTAACCAAGGGAAACTAGAAATGTGGCCTGTCGGCACACGAATACCCCCACTGGCAGCCAAAGAAAACGAGGCATTTTTTTATTATAAGCCATTTAGCCGAGCGTTAAGGTTTCAAACGCATCAAGTCTGTGACCTTGACCCTGGGCATAGTGTGATAATCCATGCATCGGTGTAGAAGATATAGAGCGGAAGGGAATTTCAATAGGATTGACCTTTGACCTTCAACTATGACCTTGACCTTGGACGTAGGTGCGTGGTTATTGATCGAGACACACCTTCTCATCCTGAGAAACATTTGTGCCAAGGCATTTGATAATCCATGCATCGGTGTAGAAGATATACAGCGGAAGGGAATTTCAATAGGTTTGACCTTTGACCTTCAACTGTGACCTTGACCTTGGACGTAGGTGCGTGGTTATTGATTGCGACACACCTTCTCATCATGAGAAACATTTGTGCCAAGCCATTTGATAATCCATGCATCGGTGTAGAAGATACAGAGCGGAAGGGAATTTTCAATAGGTTTGACCTTTGACCTTCAACTGTGACCTTGGACGTAGGTGCGTGGTTAGCAATTTGATAATCCATGCATCAGTGTAGAAGATATAGAGCGGAAGGGAATTTCAATAGGTTTGACCTTTGACCTTCAACTGTGACCTTGATCTTGGACGTAGGTGCGTGGTTATTGATCGCGACACACCTTCTCATCATGAGAAACATTTGTGCCAAGCCATTTGATAATCCATGCATCGGTGTAGAAGATATAGAGCGGAAGGGAATTTAAATAGGTTTGACCTTTTACCTTCAACAGTGACCTTCACCTTGGACGTAGGTGCGTGGTTATTGATCGCGACACACCTGCTCATCGTGAGAAACATTTGTGCCAAGCCATTTTGGGAATTTCAATATTTTTGACCTTTGACCTTCAACTGTGACCTTGACCTTGGACGTAGGTGCGTGGTTATTGATCGCGACACACCTTCTCATCCTGTGAAACATTTGTGCCAAGGCATTTGATAATCCATGCATCGGTGTAGAAGATATACAGCGGAAGGGAATTTCAATAGGTTTGACCTTTGACCTTCAACTGTGACCTTCATCTTGGACGTAGGTGCGTGGTTATTGATCGCGACACACCTTCTCATCATGAGAAACATTTGTGCCAAGCCATTTGATAATCCATGCATCGGTGTAGAAGATATAGAGCGGAAGGGAATTTAAATAGGTTTGACCTTTTACCTTCAACAGTGACCTTGACCTTGGACGTAGGTGCGTGGTTATTGATCGCGACACACCTGCTCATAGTGAGAAACATTTGTGCCAAGCCATTTGGGAATTTCAATATTTTTGACCTTTGACCTTCAACTGTGACCTTGACCTTGGACGTAGGTGCCGTGGTTATTGATCGTGACACACCTTTCATCATGAGAAACATTTGTGCCAGCCATTTGTAATCCATGCTCGGTGTAGAAGATATTAGAGCGGAGGGGAATTTCAATAGGTTTGCCTTGACCTTCAACTGTGACCTTGGACGTAGGTGCGTGGTTAGCAATTTGATCAATTTGTCCATGCATCGGTGTAGAATATATAGAGCAGAAGGGAATTTCAATAGGTTTGACCTTTGACCTTCAACTGTGACCTTGACCTTGGACGTAGGTGCGTGGTTATTGATCGCGACACACCTTCTCATCATGAGAAACATTTGTGCCAAGCCATTTGATAATCCATGCATCGTGTAGAAGATATAGAGCAGAAGGGAATTTCAATAGGTTTGACCTTTGACCTTCAACAGTGACCTTGACCTTGGACGTAGGTGCGTGGTTTTCCAAGTATGGTTGCTGTAGGCCCAGGAGTATTCCATATACAAGCTTGAGTAAAAACCGTAACCAAGGGGAGATAACTAAGTAATCCAAGGATAAAAGTAGGTCAAGGTCAAATATAGGTCAGGGATTATTGATGTACATCACTAGGAGATGAAGTTGTGCAAGTATGGTTGATGTAGGCCCAGAAGTATTCCATATACAAGCTTGACTATAAACATTAACCAAGTAATTCAAGGTTAAATGTAGGTGAAGGTAAAATAAAGGTCAGGGGTTATTGATGTACATCCCTATGAGAAAAAGTTATCCAAGTATGGTGTCTGTATGCACAATAGTATTCCATCTACAAGCTTGACTAAAAATGTTAACCAAGGTTGAGTAAAAACCTTAACCAAGGGGAATTAAGTAAGTAATTTAAGGTTAAATGTAGGTCAAGGTCAAATATAGATCAGGGGTTGTTGATGAACATCACTAGGAAATGAAGTTGTCCAAGTATGGTTGGTGTAGGGCCAGCAGTATTCCATTTACAAACTTGACTAAAAACTTAACCAAGGGGAATTAAGTAATTCAAGAGGAAATGTAGGTCAAGGTCAAATATAGATCAGGGGTTGTTGATGTACATCACTAGGAGATGAAGTTGTCCAAGTATGGTGGGTGTAGGGCCAGTAGTATTCCATATAGAAGGTTGACTAAAAACCTTAACCAAAAGGAATTAAGTAAGTAATTGAAGAGGAAATGTAGGTCAAGGTGAAATATAGATCAGGGTTTATTGATGTACATACCTATGAGAAAAGGTTGTCGAAGTATGGTGTCTGGATGCAGAATAGTATTCAATGTACAAGCTTGAAAAAAAACCTTAACCAAGGTTGACTAAAAACCTTAACCAAGGGGAATTAAGTAAGTAATTCAAGAGGAAATGTAGGTGAAGGTCAAATATAGATGAGGGGTTATTGATGTGCATCACTAGGAGATGAAGTTGTCCAAGTATGGTGGGTGTAGGGCCAGTAGTATTGCATATACAAACTTGACTAAAAACCTTAACCAAGGTGGACTAAAAACCTTAACCAAGGGGTATTAACCAAGTAATTCAAGTGGAAATGTAGGTCAAGGTCAAATATAGATCAGGGGTTATTGATGTACATCACTAGGAGATGAAGTTGTCCAAGTATGGTGGGTGTAGGGCCAGTAGTATTCCATATACAAGCTTGACTAAAAACCTTAACCAAGGCGTGACGGTGACGCCGGGGCGACAACATAAGCTCTACTCATTCTTCGAATAGTCGAGCTAAAAACCTTAACCAAGCTTGACTAAAAACCTTAACCAAGGGGAATTAAGTAAGTAATTCAAGAGGAAATGTAGGTGAAGGTCAAATATAGATCAGGGGTTATTGATGTACATCACTAGGAGATGAAGTTGTCCAAGTATGGTGGGTGTAGGGCCAGTAGAATTGCATATACAAGCTTGACTAAAAACCTTAACCAAGGAGAATTAAGTAAGTAATTCAAGAGGAAATGTAGGTCAAAGTCAAATATAGATCAGGGGTTATTGATGTACATCCCTATGAGAAAATGTTGTCCAAGTATGGTGTCTGTATGCACAATAGTGTTCCATGTACAAGCTTGACTAAAAACCTTAACCAAGGTTGACTAAAAACCTTAACCAAGGAGAATTAAGTAAGTAATTCAATAGGAAATGTAGGTGAAGGTCAAATATAGATCAGGGGTTATTGATGTGCATCACTAGGAGATGAAGTTGTCCAAGTATGGTGGGTGTAGGGCCAGTAGTATTGCATATACAAGCTTGACTAAAAACCTTAACCAAGGTTGATTAAAAACCTTAACCAAGGGGAATTAACTAAGTAATTCAAGAGGAAATGTAGGTCAAGGTCAAATATAGATCAGGGGTTATTGATGTACATCACTAGGAGATGAAGTTGTCCAAGTATGGTGGGTGTAGGGAACAGTAGTATTCCATATACAAGCTTGACTAAAAACCTTAACCAAGGCGTGACGGTGACGCCGACGCCGGGGTGACAACATAAGCTCTACTTATTCTTCGAATAGTCGAGCTAAAAAAGGTGAGCTCATGAATTTAATTGGCATATGCTGTCTATCAAACGTTGTTGTGTCACAACCCCTCATAACAGCTAAAATGCCGAAATATCAATTTGACCAGACATATCTAAAAACAATCTAAAAACGGCGGCCATTTTGGTTTTGTCCAGATGATGCTTGTGTCGCATGCAATTAGAATTTCTCACAAATATTTATTGTTCCCATAAGCTAAATATTTAAACATGTACACCGAAATGCAGCATACATTTGCCTAAATAAGAAATATCGGTGAAAACTGGCGGCCATCTTGGATTTATGCAATTCTACAAAACTGCTCCAGGTTTTCGAAGTGGCACTCAACGGATTCGGAATCAGCGTGGCAAAGACATGTAGAAACAGCAAAAAAACGTTGTATATATAACAAAACAAGGTTCGGTGCCTTGTAGCTTGGACTAAAATCCAGACATCACGATCGTTAGATCAATATTCAACACACTGTTAGGAAGCTAAATGTGATGTATAAATGTATGCCAATGATGTTTGAAGTTCAATAGAATTGTCTTAGCGAGGCGATTCTATGGCATTCCAGATATCACGATCGTTAGCCCAATAGTGACACAGCATTTGGAGGCTAAATGTGATGTCTACATGTATGCCAATCATGTTTGAAAGGGAATTGGCTTAACATCCCAGCAACAGCTATGGTCATTTAGGGATGGGACCTCTGTTTCAAGTCTCATCCGAAAGACCAGTGGGATGGAAATACTATGAAAGGCAAGGTTTGAACCCATAACCTCCGGATTGGAAGTCAGGTGTTCTAACCCCTGGGCTACATGTATGTCAAGTACTACTCTGCAAGTGCGATCAACAAACATAGAGGATGGAAAGTAAACATTAACAAACGCAAAGATCACTAAAATATACTTGTAATAAATACATGTATAATAAAATACAACAAGACTTAGCAATGGCATTGTGACACAAAACCTATCACCTCATATGGCATCTATTAAAATCGTTTTCAGGCAGGACATTATTTCTGCCATCCACATAACGTGATAGCCAAGATGTCTTATTACACCTTAGAGACGTCTTGTCTCATAACTGCATAATTACGGGTCAACAAAAACATGAAAGTGAAACAGTTTTACGTGCCAGCAACAGCTAAGGTCATATAGGACGGGGCATCAGTTTCAAGTCTCATCCGAAGGACCAGAGAGATGGAAATACTACGACAGTCCAGTGTCCTAACCTCTAGGCCACAATCTATCTCTAATTATTGCATCACGACTGGTCAGGATTAGATAAATTGGATGCAATAACTACATGTATTATGAAATATTGTCAAATCGCACTGTTTACATGTACATGTATATATGAATCTAGTGGGTACACCTGCTACCCACCCAAAGTGTTATGTTGTTACCACTCAGTTGTACCGTCTTGCCGAGACGGTTCAACTGAGTGGTAACAACATACATTTCTGTTGAGAAACAAGAAAAATAGCAGAAAAAAATATTTACATTCCGTTTTGTTTGTATATGTAATATATAAAAAGAAAATGGAATGTAAATATTTTTTTCTGCTATTTTATTATTATGTGAATTCCAAATATGTCAAAATTATTGATCCAGCAGTCGCTGGACCTGCCGCACCTGTTCCGACGCCCCTGCATCTAAATGACAAAAAACCAACCTGATGCTGCTCGTGACGCTGACATTGATGTTATACAGTTTATCCCATCTTGACCAGATAGTAAGACTTCTTGACGAGAAAAGCATTGTGTCAAGACAACATACTAACTGATCAAGATGAATAAAATGTAACTGACGTCACTTGTGGGCAGTATCACGTTTGTGACAAATTTTCATCTTACTCATCTCGTCCTGACCAGATAATTATCTGGCTAAGATGACATGTAAGGTAAATTAACCCTTACACTGCTGAATTAAATATTGTCAACTGCTTTTTATTTTCCATTTTTATCCTCAAAAACATAGTTTGACAACACTTTAGAATCATTTCCCTTGGAAATGATTCTAAAGTGCTGTCAAACCATGTTTTTATTTATAAAAAAGACAAAATATAAAATAGCAGTAGACGACCATTTTCAGGTTCAGCATTCTAAGGGTTAAGATGACTCAGCTATAGATGGCCGAAATATGCCACCATACATGTACATTCATTGCCAGGTTGAAACATTTCCATACATATTTTGTTTACCTCAATGGAAATGTGACAAAATCAAATGAGCGGTCACAATACATACCTTGATCAAGTTATATTTCTCCATCCGTGATTTTTTTGTAACATCATTTAAAACATGACATTTGAAATAAACATTTACGTGTTGAATGCCTGTGGGGTGGTTGGTCTGAACGGATTGGCTGGCACAAAATATATAGAATATATAAAAGAAAATATAAAATTTATTTTGCATGAGGTTAGACACCACCAAATAGTTTTACTATATAATTTAACCGAATGCCATCCAATAAGGCCAGTCTCTCCTACTTTCACTATTCGTATGGATGCTGTGGGACCCACTTGTACATGACCTGCAGCCAGTCTGTACTGGTTCTGCATGAACTAAACAATAGGTTCACTTACTCCTAAGAAAGAAAAATCCAACCTTGTCATATCCTCCAATATTGTGTACATTTTTTGGCCACGGAAACTCCGTTTACATCAAGTGACCAACAGGGTCAGTGTTTTCTTTTAAATGCTACAAATATGCTGAAAACTGGTGTTGAAGGCACCCCAAAATGTTCCTCAAGTGAAACTGGGTAGTAATGGATCAAGATTTGCAAGCAAACGGTGTCTGTGACCTCAAAACACCCGCACTATTTTTTTATACCGGACTACTTTTGCATACACCCTGGGCGGTTTCGCACCATTTGGTGTCTTCTAACCATGAGGAAACGAGAATTTCAAAGTGATTTACACAATTTGATTTATTAGTGTTTAACGGCCTATCAACAGCTAAGGTCATTTAAGGCCGGGCCAACGGGTTCAATCCCGCATTTAACTTGCTGAATTTTAAATGAACCTTAAGTGTATGGGGCACCAAGGACATAAGTGAATGACCTTGACCTTGGGAGTAAGTAGGATGGGACCTTTTGTATGTATTGATTCAATATAATGTTGGAAAGGCATCAGCCAAATATGTAAAAACATTCCTAGGCTGGAAACATAAATTAGAAGTGTTTGTTTGTTGGGGTTTAACGGCCGATCAAAAGCTAAGGTCATCTAAATCCGGGTCAATGGGTTTAGTACTAAAACACATATATTACCTGTACAAGTACATATACATGTTCAAATTAGAAGTGATTTAACTGAACGTTAAATGTGGATGTGACGCAAGAAATGTGGCTTATGGGTTTTGCGACTAGTGTATAACCAGATCAGCCTGTGCATCTGCACAGTCTGATCAGGATCTGTGCTGTTCGCCATTCCATCAATGGAACACCCACAATGCCTCTAACAATAACAAGCAAAATAGGTCGTTATCAGGTCACATGAGTGTGCTATTTGATCAGGAGCTACAGTGGTCATAAATCCCATAAGCCCCATTTCTTCAGTCACAGCCACAATCAGGACGGACACAATAACATCAGGTGGTGGGGGCATAAAGTTGCAAACATCATGAATATATATGAATAATCAGAACTCCACATAAGGTGTATTGGCATATTTTACGCACTTATTTTAGCAGAATACGCATTGATTATCAAAAGTGGGAGTACAAAATACTCACAGTAATGTGAAAATACGCATTGATTTTCAAATTGAGTGGTGAAAATACTGTAATAAAGTTGAAAATGTACTTAGTCGAACTGCAAAACGCAAACAGTGTTTGCTTTTTGCAGCTCAAATAAGTCAATTTAAAAAAAAATTAAAAAAATTATGATTTGTTCCCTATTTAATAAGGAATAAAATTTGTAAAAGTAAAATATGCATTGAATTTGAAATCTGGGGTATAATACTCTTTAGATACAAAACTAATCTGGAGCTCTGAATGATTTAAGATAACATCATAACATTATATATTTTAATAAAAGACAGGTGATGCCCCCTGTGGCAGTTTTTCATTAACAAAGCCTTACTACAGAAGTAATAACTCCAGATGGATCAGATGCAAATATTGCTCAATTAAACACCCTCCACTTAAAGGGGCATATCAGGATTTAAAAAAAAAACACTATAAAAAATGTAAATGGGTTTTTATCATGGCCCTGTGTAAAGTGGTTTAATTGAAGATATATGATGATATTAGGAAAGATTTTTATTTTTAATATTATTTTTTTTTTTTAGATATTCCATCGTACATTTTGAATAGCGGGAAATAATACACGAGTGTGCGTCGGCTTCCGCGTAAGCAACGAGTGAGCGTAGCGAACAAGTTGCGTGCACGGACACGAGTGTATTATTTCCGCTATTCAAACATATACAATGGAATATCCTCATTACGCAAACATTGTATTAGCGAGCCTACCTCACCAAACCCCCGGTTACCTATGTAAACAAGGGGTTTGATGAGGTTGCCGCGCAATAGGTAATGCGGTCAAATAGGTCACGATGCAGTGACTATTTTCAATCAATAACTTATGTTGTAAGCGATTGTAATGTGTATTTTCAATATTTATATTATTAAAATGTATCATATCGGTACCCCTTTAAGTAATATTTGTATATTTTAAATGTAATGATGTTGTCATGAAGCGCATGAATATAAGTATTAATTAATCCAGTTTATATTGAGGCAAATCACACAGCCTAAAAACATAGTGCTGGAGTATAAACCATAGTATCGTATATTATTCATAAGTATATCACTATTAAACATTAATTACAATATGTATGCATATTATTAAAACAGTAGATGCTACCGCTGTTTCGCTGTATGTGATATTATAACAAAATATTTTTTTATTCGTCCGCGTACGGATTTCTGTCACACAAAGCGCCATTTTCAGTTCATATTTTGACCTGTGCATATGAACCGGACTAAGTTTAAACAACGCTCGATTCCGTCCAATTCAGATTTCTCTGCAGAATGTTCAGACTAACTACATATTAAGTAATGTTGCTAAATAAGTGTTAACGGCTGGAACATGGTTATCACTAAAAGGAAGAAACCACAGTCGTATTATTGAAAAATAAGATTTACCTGAGACCTCATGGAGGCCGCCATTAATCCAGTGTAAACAATAGACCGTGTGATCCCATTTCCTGAGTAGCCCCCGCTTAGTGAAACGATGTGCTAATCATGATATTATGTTCCCCAATAATTGGAAACGGTTTGAATTTCTCGGTAAAAACTACGAAAGTCATAAAAAAATAACGATGTATATTTAACACTGGATACGCTTAAACGGTATTACTACTCTCATCGGATCGTCAGTTGTCGTCGATAGCGATTTAACGTACTGATCTGGTCTTAATTTATTGTCAACTTTCAACGCCATTTACAGAACATATGGTTAATTTTGGAAATAAATAACGGCAAATTACGATGATGTCTGCTCTGAAATATCTGTCAACATGCGGACGTAATTTAAGGAAATCGATTATATTTTAAGGCTACATCTGTGACTAATTACGAATTTATGTATGGTCTTTGGCTACACCCGACACATTACACAGATCTAGTTGTAAATACACGTCGCTTTGTGTGGGGAAAAAATCGATAATGCGTAGTTGTGTGTGACGAGGTGTTGATCTGATGACACCACACAGCTGTGACCCTTAGGCAATGTTTTGAAACTGACGTGTCGTTTTGATGTGTGCCGCAACACCTCACTGTCGGAGACAACATGACAATTAACGATATACTCTCGATTATACACAGATCTATTAGACGGCTGGTTATTTAAAATAAAGAGTAGTTCAGTACACCTTCGCCGATATTGTTTTTAGAAAATCAGTAATATTTTCCGGAAATGGTGTTGAAAAGTTGACAAAAATTCTATCACCATATTTAGTTGTGCCGATATTGTTTTAAAAAATCAGTAATTTTTTTCCGTAAATGGTGTTGAAAATTGACAAAATATATAGCCGCATTTCTCCGATATTCGTTTAGAAAATCACCAATATTTTCTGTAAATGGTGTTGACACAAAATGCAGCGTTCACGCGGAATTCAAATAAAATACAAAATAATAATTTAATAAATAGACGCCGATGGCTACTGTGTTTGCGGCCAGTGAATTCTGGTCGTGGTAGCCACAGGCGCAGTTCGAACAGTGTTGTGAGCAGATGGAGGACAATAATTATTTCAAATTCATAAAAAAATGTTTGCTGTCCGAAAATTAATTAATTGTGACAGCCAAAAAAAATTGATTTTGGGACAGTAAAACATTATATGGTATAGACAGTATAGACAGTACCTCAAACTTAAAAAACAGTAACAAACTGTCTGTGTATATATTACTTAAACTTAAAACATCAGTAACGAACTGTCTGTGTATATATTACTTAAAGACAGACACTTTAATTGTTGGTAAGTTTCTATCAATTTATAGGTATTTTTTATTAAAATCATAAAATTGTGAAAATATTAAAAAATATTAAAATCACAAAAATAATATATATGGAGAATTTTTTTTTTATACCACGTCGAGGTTTGAACCCCCGACCCTTTCGGGAATCGGTAATTAAATCATTGAAGTCGGCGACCTTAACCTCACGACTGTTGCGCCATTTATGACAATCACAGTTATACAGAAGTGCTATCAGTATTACGCCACCATTTGAACATAATAATTATTAAATTATTTGCAACTCCATCTACAACAATACCGTTACAGAGATACGCTATTGAAACAACATGTATTAGTACCCATAACATAACAAAGTAATGTATCATTATATATCACAGGAGATAGCTTAAAACTATATATACTAATCATAAACAGAACAATCCACTTGGCTCGTATGAAAATAGTTCGCGTGATATTGATTATCTCCCTTGCCGAAAGTAGTTCAGTGACTTATTAATTCCAAATAAGACGTGTTTGCGTAATGCTATTTATTACACTTCCACGGCAGATATATATGCACATTTAGTCTAATTTTGAAATTATAATCAGTGAATTGTGATGTGCGCATGAATAGTTATACAATGACGCGTTTTCCCGCGTTTTGACGTTACATTGTGTGATGTCAAATGTGACGTCATGTAAACTTTTTGAAATCCAAATTACTCAGCTGTTTCTATGAGCCAGATATATTCGAGTGCATGTTTGGAATGTGTTCAATCACATTAACATTCTAGATTAGTCGAGACCCTTTCCAAATTTTCAAATAACTTTATTAATAAAAATGAAACATTTTGCATGGTGGCTCGTGGTTTCCAAGAAAACAGGCGCGCAATTACGGGTATTCTCTTCATTGTGTATTATTTGTAAGGAGTTGATTACGGGTTTTCTCTCACAGCGAAACCCGTGCAAATAATTTGCAAGAGTGTAATAATGTCATATATCTTCAATTAAACCACTTTACACAGGGTCACGAAGCAAACCACGTTTTTATTTTTTATAGTATTTTTTAAAAACATCCTGATAATTTCCTTTAACAAGTGTCAAGTTTACCAAGTATACAGTGGATTGGTCGAAAACTGTGGTAGAAGTAATTCACCAGATAAAGTGTTTTTCACAGTCAAACAAGGGGCATAACTCTGGCCGGTATAGATCCTGATTAGACAATCCACTGTCGACTGGTAATATCGCAAATAGTTGGCAAAATGTTTATCAATTGTTGTGTTGACTGAATAGCAACCAGTGTGGACAGTGAGTCGACAATGGTTGCAAAGGCAACAAGGAATGGCACTGCTGTATGAAACAAATCCCCTTGCTGGCTGCCTCAACTCACAATGACCAGTGACCTTGGGCGGTAGGATGTGGGGTGTATGAGCTACAAATCATCATTCCTAGAAAAACACAACATCTCAGCAAAATATTATTAAAATCTGTGAAAGGATCAGCAAGTGATGGACAAAACAAAACATTCTTAACCCTTTCACCTCCGAGTAACTGGAATGTAGTCCCATGTTATTTTTTTTATTATTCCATTTATCAGAAATAAGAAAATATCCACAAATGATTCAGATCCTGATGAGCCGGCTCATCTGGATCTACACTGTTTGCAACCATTATGATAGAGGTCTGTAGTGTTGACATGGTTAAACACATTTGCTTAATGCACAAGGTGAACATTAAGTCATCACCTTTAACCTTTGGGCCTTCAGAATGACCTTCATCATATCAGTAATGATATGATGTTGCTCAGGGTTCATGTCGGTGGGACAGACGTATTGATAAATGCTGGCTGTAAACAGATAGCTGAAACCGGATAATTCTGGTTCAACAGCATTAAATGTCATCCCTAGAATATAAATAAGGCTGTCTTTTGGGGATGGCTAGTCAGTGTAGAAATTGCTCACTTAGCAGTATACACTCGGGTTGTGTTCGTTGTAAGGTTGGACCCACACACCGGGTCTAGGTTAATTTCGCATAAGTCCACTATACAATCGATTGCATGTTAATAAAAGAATGATTGCAGAACTACTCCGTTGTTCGTCTTAGAGAGGTTCCACAAAAGGTGCAATGGGGCCGACTATACTATTACAACTGTATAATACATATGCATAGTCGACCCAGTCAGACACGTCTAATCGTAGAAGTTCAATTGACTGGCGCAACAAAGCATCGTCCCGGGACATATATTGTTGCCAAATATTATCGAAATCAATAAAGCCAATGTTAAGTCATCGAGAAATATTACGAGCAAACGTACATGGACTATCGCTATATCCCGTCTTGTATATCAGCACAGGGGAAAATAAGCCACATTTTAACAACAAATAAAGCATGAGATCCCAGCATCTAGTGGTTGTTTCACCAAAGATCGGCCGATGGGTGTACACTGGATGATTAAACATAACAAATCTGAATATTATGCAAAATTAATGAGATTTTGCTAACTAAATATAACAAGGTGACCACCGGGGAGTATCATACCCACACAATAACTTGGTCACTGTCACTGGTATGTCACAAAGTGGTTACCGTAGTCATCAATCTGAAGAATCTAGTCATGAAGTTGGTTAAAGATACGACATTCACAATTGTTTACAATGATGTTACCGGAATTGTGACTGCTATGTCTCAATTTAAACTGAAATGGTGAGATAAAAGTTATTCTTCCAAAACATTTTTTTATGAAATATTTTTTTTCTTTTTATGAAGAAATTCTTTCAAACATTTATGTTTCATTTTGAAAATAAAGATATTCATGTGGAATTTTTAACAAAAGTCTGTGGAGGGAATGTTATTATGCCGCAAAATATACTTAAAGTATTCTGATTTATTAGATTCAATCGCCCAAAACCCATCAGCATATTTTTTTAGTGAAACTTAAAATAACAAGATGAGACTGTGACTGGATAAATGGGGCTTATGACATTTGCGAACACAGTTGCGCAGTCTGATCAGGGTTTGCAGTGTTCGCTGTTCTGCTGCTGACAAACAGCATAAGCCATTATCAAGGTAGCGGAGTGCGCTAATGGATCAGGAGTCCGTGAGAAATGCCACAGGCCTCATTTCGTCAGTCACAGCCACAATTAAGCCAAGGGGGGATACTCGGAAATTTCCTGGTCAGCTTGCGGTCCTGAAAACAGAAAATAACTGATTTCATGCCACTTAATCGTGACTGGTGTTGAACATTTTAAATGTGCTGTGTCTTAGATGCTTTTAGCTGCATGGTCTGAAAGTGATTGAATGCAACATTTTGTTTAATCAAATTCCAAAAAGTGTGTGTAATATTCAAGTACTTGTGTCTCAAACAATGATGAACGGCATTATCGGCAACCAGTACAAGTAATGACAATTTGTGAAACATAATTATTTTTTTGTTGAGAAAAGTAAAAGTGAATAGGTTTAACGTCCCACCAACAGCTAAGATCATAATTATAGAGATGGGACCACAGTTTAAAGTCTCATCCAACAGACCAGTGGGATGGAAATACTGTGAAAGTATTTTTTGATGCCTAAAGTGAGGTTTGAACTCACAACCTCCGGATTGGAAGTCAGGTGTTCTAACCCTTAAGCCACAACCCATCTCTATTTTTTTATTGTGAAATAATCACATTATACTACACCACTATATGCCTATAGCCGCGATGCTTTTCCATATACGTAAATGCTGTATGCCATTTAACGCTTTACATGCTGGGAACCTGTGGGCTACCAATGTAGCAGACGACAATTAATTTAAACTAGATTGGTCAGTAAGCGAGGCTTACGGAATATCCCGCGCGTGGGCCCAGGTACCCCTAAATATGTAAAAAGTTTCCAAGTGTGTGGGCTTGTGACCTTGACTCTGGGCGTAGTCAGGGCGGCACAAACATGAATTTGTCACAGGGTGGTAGAGGTTCATTGGAGCAATGCATGTGTTTGTTTTGTTTATTAGTGTTTAACGGCCTATCAACAGCTAAGGTCATGTAAGGCCGGGCAAACGGGTTCGATCCCATTTTAACCTGCTGCATTGGGGGGAAAATCCCAAAATCTGAACGGAATATTTACATCAAGAAGAAATATATTCAGCCCTGAAATTAGAATAACCTGACCTGGTGCCAGGTCCATACCACACCAAAGTCACTTGGCCCCTTCCCCTAAAATAGGATTACGAATAATCGTAATACTCACATAAGGGGTATAACCAGATTCAACTGTCACATACAAAATGCCAAAGACGTATGTGAGGGCCAAACCAGGTCTCCAGTCGGAATTCCAGTAAGGATGAACCCCGATCGTTAACTTACCCATCGCTTGCACCCACCTTCCACCCACGGCAATGCATGTGTGAAATGTGAAGCAGATCCGAGCAAGGAAATAGAAGTTATAACCGATTTCTGTGATGTTAAGTTTTGTAAAGAGACTAAGTATATGACCTTGACCTCGAGATCAGCGGGGATTTGTCACAGCATGATAGTATAGCCTTAGAGGAATGCATGCATGACATATTAAGAATGTTCGATAAAAGAAATAGAAGTTATAACTTATTTCTCTGATGTTAAGTTTTGTAAATTGTTTGTTTGTTTGTTTGTTGGGGTTTAACGGCCTATCAACAGCTAAGGTCATTTAAGGCCGGGTCAATGGGTTTAGTACTAAATCCCATATATTACCTGTACAAGTACATATACATGTTCAAGTACATGTACAAAAGGGGGGAAAATCCCAAAATCAGAACTGAATATTTACAATAACAAAACTATATATTCAGCCCTGAAATCAGAATAATCCTGATCTGATGCCAGGTCCTCGCCACACCAGAATCACTTGGCCCCACCCAAAAGCAGTAGCATAAGTAATAATCTTACTACTTTTATAATGGGCAATAACCCAATTCAACTCCCAGGTAACATAATAGCCAAAGATAAAAACGTACATGAGGGCCAAACCAGGCAAATTGTGATTCCTATAAGGAGGAACCCCTACTGTTAATTTACGCCGTCACATTCGCCCGACCACCACCCACAAGTTTTGTAAAGAGATCAAGTATTTGACCTTGACCTTGGGATCAGCAGGGGTTGGACAGTCGTGGATTTGGCACAGCATGGTAGTAGAGGCTTACAGGAATGCATGTGTGAAATATTAAGCATTTTAGAAGAAGGAAATAGAAGTTATAACATATTTCCGTGATGTTAGTGACGGACGGACGCACACACAGACGGACGGCCAACCTGACGCCAGTATACACCCCCCCCCCCCACAACTCGTTGCGGGGGGGCATAACCAGTATATACGCCCCCACAAATATATACGTTTTTGCCTTATAAACCAGGTGAACTCCCTAGACACACATTGTGTGCCGAATATTTGTTTGTTTGTTTGCTTATTAGTGTTTAACGGCCTATCAACAGCTAAGGTCATGTGAGGCCGGGCAAACGGGTTCGATCCCATTTTAACCTGCTGCATTGGGGGGGAAATCCCAAAATCAGAACGGAATACTTACATCGAGAACAAATATATTCAGCCCTGAAATTAGAATAACCTGACCTGGTGCCAGGTCCAGACCACACCAAGTCACTTGGCCCCTTCCCCTAAATTAGGATTACGAATATCGTAATACTCACATAAGGGGTATAACCAGATTCAACTGTCACATACAAAATGCCAAAGACGTATGTGAGGGCCAAACCAGGTCTCCAGTCGGGATTCCGGTAAGAATGAACCCAGATCGTTAAATTACCCATCGCGTGCTCCGACCTGCCACCCACGTGGCCGAATATTATCAACATTGGTTCACAAGTTATTGAAAAAGGAAAGGTGTTACCAACGCACATACGTACATGGACAAACACTATATCTCCTCTTGGCTATTGGAGACAGGATAAAAAAGTGAAAATGTTTTACGTCCCAGCAACAGCTAAGGTCATATAGGGACGGGACCCCAGTTTCAAGTCTCATTTGAAGGACGAGAGGGATGGAAATACTAAGAAAGTATTTTTCATGCCTAGGGTGGTGACTCGCAACCTCTCGAATTTAAGTCCAGCGTCCTAACCTCTAGGCCACATCCATCCCTCAAAGTCAAAGAAATGCATGAACAAAAACCGCCACTAAATGCTAGGTAGGTCATGAAGATTAGCGTGGCAGTCGTGTGGGATGAATTACGATGTGTCTACCATCCCATTCCCTTATTCGTTTACAATGCCACTAAATGTTTCATCAATGACACATTTCCTGCAGAGTTCACCCAAATTGAAAATTACACTTTGAGGGAGTTTTTCTGTTCATGCATTAATTACAACTTTTATTTAATGAAACAAAATATATTTTAATCAAAACCATTGTTGTGATTATGTAATACATAGATTTCAGCACAAATAAATAATGACTTCTAGAAAGTGCACTTTGCGAGATTTGTGCACTTAGCGATTTTGGTGAAATCTGCTTCTGGTTTTCTCAGTTACATTGGTCGACCAGTATCACTCGACGTTATCGAATGGCACGAGTGCAATGATGCAACATCAACAAAGCCTCGATTTTTTCAATGAAAACCATCCTCTACTAAAACCATTACCTGACAAATAGAATACCAGTCTAGAATACCAGTCTTTTGATATCAAGTATATCAGCCTGGTATTCTCTATGTGAAGTTTATCAGACTTGGCTCGGAAACAGTAAGAATTCCTAGCCTTGATATATAAACTTGACATCAAAAGACACTTGCCTGGAATTCTCTATTTCATAGTTGTCTCGGCATCTCACCTTCTATCCGAGACCGACGTCGAGTGCCATCATGACAACAAATCCAAGGATAGATCCCCATGACGCCAGCTTTCCGTTGCCACTGGTAACGAAAATAGCAACAATTGGTCACCCAAGAACAAGGGCCCGCAATTATTAAACTTGGTACTCGGTGTTCGGAAAATCCATATAACACCAGTATTTAAAAAAAAGGTTTTATTGTTGTGCCTCATTTTTCATCAAAACACAAAAGTAGAGAAAGTGAGCACGGGCTCACGGATACCCACGGCCACCGCCTGGACTGACAAATAAAAACTTCTACATCGGACAGACGGAATTACGAAAACTATATACCTCTCGACATACTTCGAATGCTTGGGTTTAATCACACTTTTTTTTCTCTATTATTTAATAGCTAATACATTATCGAATATATAACAATCGATATAAGCTTGAACCGAGCTTGTGAAAATCCAAGATGGCTGCCATTTTACAGGAATTTCCTAAAATATGTAAATAAATTGACAAAGACGTGCTATCAATGTGGATACCAAACACTAGTTATGAAGTAATACGGCCATCAGTCGTTCAGCTATATGTATCCTGAACATTACATGTGTTAGAAGCATCATGGCAGTCGTGCACACTTGTTAAGTTCCACAAACAAGATGGCAGTAATGGTTGAAAATTATATTATTTTATAGAATTGTTCTCTCTAGATGTATTGTACATGCATAAACGAAGGGAATTTGCCAACCAACTTCGGATAATTAATAAATATAATGCATCCACCGGTTTACCAGGCTATTTTGTAATATCTACATGTTCAATAAATCCAAGATGGCCGCCATTTTATACAAATTATGTTGATTATGCTGATCAGTTGGCACACACTGCTTGTCATGAACAGCTTCGATACAAGGCAAAATAGACGGGCTCACAAGATGATTATACACAATCGTGCTAACAATGGCATATGTCAGAAGATAATTAACGATCAAATATATATGAAAAAGGGCGGCTGCCAGTGTTAATCTGCTAACAGAAATTGCATCATTTTGTACCAGTAATACCAGAAGGGAAATGATAACAAATTCTGACGCATATATGACACGTTGCAAAATATTTACTTCTCATAATTTAAAGGAATATAATTATAATTTGTATAAATCAAAGATGGCCACCATTTTACAGGCATGTACATAAATTGGCATACTCACTATATCTGGGTCGACTATTAACTGTTATTTGATAGGCCCTGACTATATCAATGAGTACATCATGTTCCAGTCCGAAATTAAACGGTGAAATGCTGTTTAGACTGACATGTCCTAATCATATACGTTGGAAGTATTAGTTGTATATATATTACATTACTGTCCGCCCGTCTTTAAAATAATTGTAAAAATATTAGTCAATAATTATACACCCAGAAAGGTCAGATTTCCAATACAACATTTGTTAATCGAGTTGATCTGTTGGACACATCTACTGTTTGTATTGGTAATATATGTATGCACAAAACACGGTTGCTACCTACGTATTGAATTGTTTAATATTTAAAATATATGTACAGCCATTGTGTTGTCACAAGTACGCTATGTACGTAGATATGCGTAGACTAATGGTGCTTATAAATATGGAGCCCGACCCACACATTTGGATATTAATATTTTGCCGAAAATAATATTTAATGCAAATTTCATGAATCATCATCTGCTCTATATATGCATGCACAACAGTCTGGTTATTTCAAGTGTTTATGTAATAGTGTTAATACTCTATATGTATTATCAGTAATTAAATTAAGTACTAATTTGAATTTTCCTATCAAAAGTATACCAGCCATCCTCGTTTAACGGCAATTGCTCGTTCAGCCAATGTTACTAGTATGCGGTCGTAATAGGAATACAGTAGACATCAACTTGGTGTATGCGTTGTATATTAATGGCAAGGTACACATAAACAATATAAAACTAATATTCTGACATCAATGGATAACCCCGGCCGCCAATTCGATTGACGTATAGTATATTAAGGCAACTTCTGCCAGAAGCTTTAGCGCAAACGTCATTTGACTTTGACAATTGGCCTTGGGGCAGCTATAGAATGAAATCATGTATCGCAAATATGCAAACAGTATGTAATGGTTAACAGAAAATACAACACATTTACGAACTATTACAATTTATCATGTTTATGTTATCGGCGGAATTATGAAAATAAACAAAGAAACGAAAAGGATATTGTTTTACCCCTTGGCATGTTGCACATACTGGGCAGATATTATATTATAATAAAATAGTTTTGTTTTTGGTTTTAGTAGTATTAATGCGCACTGTCAGTACTTGCTGCATCCTAGTTGTTGGGGCATCAAACCTAGAGCTGAAAATATAATACTTCTACTTTGTACCTGTCCAAAGTTAGCTGCTGTACTGCTTGTTTTATTCAGAATATGAAACCACATATAATAGACCACTGTACATTGGTAATAACAGAAAAGAGGTGCACTGTATGGCAAGCTGTATGTCGAAAACCAAAGCATGGTGATAAATTATATCTACCACATGTCAGCATCCACCATAATGTGTCACGAGAAATTAGTCGAAACATATACGTCAACATAGTGGTTAATACAGCATCATTATTCATTTTGCCTATAAGTCTTCATGTTTCATGATACAACTTCATACATGTATTCCTAGTTCTGTTCGTTATCTTTTCAGATATGATAAACGACCCATGTGGATAAATTATTTCTGTGGCCGTTTCATAAATGTTTCGTTTTGTCATAGCTCATTATCTTTGTGCATGCTGTACAATGGACAATATATAACAAGATACCCAAAGGAGACACGTGAACCTATGCATACTAGAAACGCAATACATCAGGTTAAACACATAACAAACACATAGCGGCGGAGCTTCCACGACCAGCAGTTGGAGTATTATATTTATTTTACATTGGTTTACATGCAATAGTTGACATTGTTATATTATTAAATGTACTTACAGTTCTGAATCATACTCTGCTGGCTATGGAATTCATGCATATGAAAAACATATACCATTCCAGAATGTGTTTGTGTAGTTACAACCAGAGGGACTTCTTATGGTGCATTTGTTTGGAATTTGTATCATTGTACGCGGCATGCAAGTCGAACAATTAACATACATATGGTTGATTAGTCAGAAACTCGCCTGTGTATACAAATAGTTTATGTCAATGAATGTGCTACATGAGCGAATGGCATATCCATTCCATATTGGGTTGTACTTATTAATAGCCCATCTGCACTAAAACTAAGACATATATTGATCCACTTAAGTTCGGTTAAGCATGCATGTGCATGGAAAATAGAAAATAATACATCCGATAGACCGAACACCACTTCCCGGCCTGGAAAATAAGTATAATGTGCCAAATACATGCATGTAGGTCAAGTATTGAATTGGCACTACCATGGATTCCATGATTATTGGTACACGGTCCCACAAATACACACTTAGGCAATCAGCTATAAATAGATCGTGAACCGCTGAGTATACGTTGTTTCGATAGACGTGTTCGGCGATAGTCGTGGGTATCTTGATATTGTTTGTAATGTTAATGATCAAAACACATATGCTACCCCTCTTGCTTTCGTTGCCGTCATGTTTGCCTGAGGTCAGTAATCAACATAAAGTAAGCAATGAGTAAGGACAAACTATTAAATGAATGAAGTGATATCTAATGTTCGCTACGTGTTCAAACAGGTGTGTCAGCCTCATATAATCATGATATTCATATCACATGTTGGTTGCATGGACTGCCATCTATATTACATGTTTACGTACACAACGTAGTAATAACAGAACAGTGTACAACAGCAGTGTAATGTCAACACTTCTAACTTTTGTTTAGTCTTAGTTGGCGGTAATTTTGCGCATAGATTAAATTGCCGCTGATATATATATTATATTATTTGGCTATACATGTATTACATAATTCGCTTAAATTTGATTTTGTCATATGAATTGTGTACAATTTGTTACTCATATAAACGTTTCTTCTTGTACAGTATGCAGTGCACAGGATACAACATGTTCCAATCTTAAGACAGATATATTATTACTAATGAGCGTTGGTAGAGGATATTACAGTTTTAAAAAAAACACACATGTACAATGATAACCACAAAGTACACTATATTGTAAATGTAAAAACAGGTATGTAGTACAGCTTCTAGTCATAATAAAGCAGATATTTAATACATAATTATCCTTTTTTATTCAGCTGCTACCGATAAAATATATATGGGGGTTTAGTTTCATTGCTACACATATTGTACGAACTGGCGGCCATTTTGAAAGTATGCAAATTATATTTGCCTCAAAGGGGTATAGAGAAACTTCTTTAGGCATGCCAATGGTTTAATCGTCGAAGCTGATCAGTTTGCGCTTGTCTGATATGTTATGTGTAATACGTGAACTAAATTCCAGAAATTGCTGTTCCAATTTTACAATAATGGATATCTTAAATATGCGAATTAATGTGTATGTTACTTTTCATGCTTTAAGTAAGCTGTAGATCAACGAATGTGTATAAAATGCGTGTGGTCTTTGCAGTTTTGAACGGGTATGTGGTACCGACATTGATATCAAAGTTATAAGTATAATGTACGAAATTCGTATAAAATGGCGGCCATTTTGGATTTACACACTTCTCTTTTTATCGTGAAATTTGTTTATAAGCATTGTATAATATGTCATTTATCACATATCAGAATTGAGTTTGCATTAACAATTATGTGGCTGTGAAACAACGACGTTGCTTATAAACATACCAGAAACTGGATATACATTTTAAAAGGTCGGCCATATTGTATATGCAATACCACAAATGCTATGTTTTTGTTGCGTATTATTATTAATACCAATATGCTAAACACATTGCCGCTATGTTAGTTTTATATATGTGTGTGGTGTCAACATGTAATTGCTCGTGCATGTCTGTTTCTTTAAATAATTCATAGAATTCGTGTAAAATGGCGGCCATGTTGGTTTCTGTACATCATATTCCTAATAAATTTGATTGATAAACATTTAGACGTATATGAAGCATTAAATGCCTGAAGTTTATGGGTATTTGTGCTATTAAAACTGCTTCTACAATACGATATGCCCCTACATGTAGTAACGTACTTTTCCATTGGCGGCCATCTTGTTTATGCAAATTACTAGGCTTAAGCTACTACTTCTGGAGGTCTATCATGCGGGAATATATAGAGTAGATATGTATAGTCACTTTGGTAACAAAAATGTTTGGTGCGCAGAGATGGTACTAAAAACTTATTTTATGCCGGTGTAGCAGGCCACTTTCCCCCCCAGTCAGAAATCCCCCCGGGGGGGATTCTGGGCCGGCCCGAAATCACCCCCGGGGGGATTTCCAACCTGTCATTGTTTGAAAAAAAATTGGTGGGGGGGTGATTTCTGACTGGTGGGGGGGAAAGTTGACTAGTTGGAAATCCCCCCGGGGGGGATTTCGGGCCGGCCCAGAATCCCCCCCCGGGGGGATTTCTGACTGGGGGGAAAGTGGCCTGCTACACCGGCATAAAATAGGTTTTTAGTACCATCTCTGCGCATCTCTAACGTACTTTTCCATTGGCGGCCATCTTGTTTATGCAAATTACTAGGCTTAAGCTACTACTTCTGGAGGTCTATCATGCGGGAATATATAGAGTAGATATGTATAGTCACTTTGGTAACAAAAATGTTTGGTGCGCAGAGATGGTACTAAAAACCTATTTTATGCCGGTGTAGCAGGCCACTTTCCCCCCCAGTCAGAAATCCCCCGGGGGGGATTCTGGGCCGGCCCGAAATGCTAAATTAGCAACTAACATCAGTTTTATGTATTTGAAGTATGTATGGCGGCTATATATAGATAAATATCAGTTTCATGGGGGTGGGGGAGGGGGAGGGGGGGGGGGGGGGGGGGGGGAGTTTGGGCCGGCCCAAAATCCCTCCCCCCCATATTTCTTTTTCAACAACGACATGTTGAATGCTGAATTAGAAGGTTGAATGCTGATAAATATCAGTTTCATGGGGGTGGGGGGAGGGGGGGGGGGGGGAGTTTGGGCCGGCCCAAAATCCCTCCCCCCCATATTTTTTTTTCAACAACGACATGTTGAATGCTGAATTAGAAGGTTGAATGCTAAATTAGCAACTAAGATGAGATTGCAGTACAGTGCGACCCCGTTAGTACACGGAAGTCCGGCGACATACAACCTTCCGTGTTGCTTATCCGAACCGTGCTATATCCGTTCTCGCCCAAGACGCGTCATAACGTCAACAAAAAATACATGTACACTGTACACTGTGACTGCGAATGAATGACGTCGCCAATGCCTATAATATGCCATAAGTTTTCACTGTTATCTTTGCATGTAAAAAATATATTGAATCCAAGAATTGTTAACGTCATGTTTTATTTATTCATCATGTTCTGTAGAATGTAGATCTACGCAGGTCCGTGCAATCCATTATTGTAAATGCGTGTAGAAAAAAGTGTAGTAATGATGACGCAATGACCCAATGACCGATATCCTGTTCCATCAGCTGCAACGCCACGGACAAGCTCGTGCGTTGCAATCTGTGTTTACTCATATGGTGAGCACAGGTGGAAGACTCGGACCTATGACACCAAAATAAATGCCTATTAAAAAAATCCCATTATCCCACCCACCTAGTATCGTACTGTACATGACGTTAATAATAGAACGAGATCAAATGGGTGGGGTAATGGATATTTTTGTAATGGTCATTTTCTTTGTGTCACACGTCCGACTATTCCACCTGTGGGTTTGAGTACAGACCTGTATAGACATGTTTTGCCCGACGTGTTATAATATTGCGCCAGTTCATGAGGTAATCAGGCTTATCACGTGAGATTTTCGACGAAGATGAATCTGATGTACATTTTCTGTAAACGATATCGAATGTTGACGAATATTAAATTAGTAATTATTACGCATTTGCTCTGAAAATGTTATCAACTTTCCAATAATATGGATATATTTGCAGAAAAAAGTCAAATCATTCTCGGCGAAAATCTCAGTTATATAATAAAGTTGATTATCTCATGCACTGGCTCAATTATGATGTAGCGAAACAAGGCCAGTTGTCACGTACACATTTGTGTACATGCGCCGGGGGCGTGGGCAGTGCTGTAACAATTTAGTTAATCTGGGTCGAGTTAATCTGCGCGACTGATACGCGATCTCCGATTGGTCAGCCTTTACACCTAATTAATATTCCACCAATGGTGAGCGCGAACGCATGCTGGAAAAATGAAATCGAGCATGGAATTGTTTACATAACACTTAGCACTGCTTTGTTACTGGGACCAATAATTGATCTTATTCCCAGTTGGCTCGGATTAATTTGCACATTCACATCGGTGAGATAAAAGGAGGCTATGCGTCCATAAAAAAAAAAAATCGTCCATTTTGGGTCTAATTTGGGTCTAATTTGGGAAAGAATCGCAAATTTAACACGATTTCTGACAATAGTCGTGTTACAAATTTAACACGATTTTGATATACAAATAGGAAAAAAATTCGGGAGCCAAGGCACAACCGTGTACTAACCGAAATCGTGTTATAGTGAAGCGTGTACTAACGGGGTCGCACTGTATTTGAAGTATGTATGACGGCTATATATAGATAAATATCAGTTTCGTGAGTGGGGGGGAGTTTGGGCCGGCCCGAAATCCCCCCCCCCCATATTTATTTTTCAACAATGACAGGTTGAATGCCGAATTAAAATGTTAAATAATGCTGAATTAGCAGGTTACATGAGATTGAAGTATTTGATGTATGTATGACGGCTATATATTTAGATAAATATCAGTTTCATGGGGGGGGGGGGGGGCGAGTTTGGGGGCTTCAATTCTCATGTTAGTTGCTAATTTTAACCTGCTAATTCAGCATTTAACCTGTCATTGTTGAACAAAAAATATAGGGGGGGGGGGGGGGAGGGGGGGGGGGGGGGGGGGGAGGATTTCGGGCGGCCCAAACTCTCGCCCCCCCCCCCCCTCACCCCATCAAACCTCAAACTAAAATTTTATCTATATATAGCCGTCATACATCACCAAATACTTCAATATCATGTTAGTTTCTTATTTTAACCTGCTAATTCAGCATTTACTACCATTGTTGAAAAAAAATATGCGGGAGAGGGGGGGGGGGATTTCGGGCCGGCCCAAACTCCCCCCCCCCCACCTCAAACTGATATTTTAGCTATATATAGCCGCCATACATACTCAAATACTTCAATATCATGTTAGTTGCTAATTTAGCATTTAACCTGTCATTGTTTGAAAAAAAATTGGGGGGGGGGGGGTGGGGGGGGGGGATTTCTGACTGGTGGGGGGGAAAGTTGACTAGTTGGAAATCCCCCCGGGGGGTATTTCGGGCCGGCCCAGATTCCCCCCGGGGGGGAAAGTAGGGTAGCCCAAACTCCCCCCCGGGGGGATTTCGGTGATGGGGGGGATTTCTGACCGCTACACCGGTACGCCCAAGGCCTACAAGGATTCTAATGCACCTTAATGAAATTGTCGAAATCTGATCGATCAATTACCTGCAAGTAAATCCACGATTTACACGTAGGTAACATGTCATGTGATCACATTTACATAATTAGATGTATTCCTACGCGCCGTTTCACCCTGAAAATTCCGTGATGTCATGCACTAGAGATTGTTCGGACAACCAGAAACGTGAGTATTTGGCTATTCTCCAAAAATGCTGGAGCAATTCAAGAAGACGAGAGCCCTCCCAACTCTGTATCCACTCAACAGCTGTTACCTGTCTAGCATCAAGGTCATGTGCAGGGGCGGATCTAGAGGGGGGGGGGGCGGGGGTGGGGGAGTGGTCCGGGGTTGAAACACCCCCGTTCAGCCACGGAGTTTACATAGATCACAGTTTACCACTAGTTGGAGTCTGATTTAAATGCCGTAAAACACAGGAAAGTGCATTTACGGATAGCATACTCGCTACACTGTGGAGCTCGAAAATAGGACAGCCTGCCGTTCCTCAAATGCTAGATCCGCCCCTGATGTGGTGCCCTGTGTTTTGCACTATTTGTTTTTGTGTATTATGTTTATGGCAGTTGTCACGGTTGCAGACAAGGTGTAAATCGGCCAATAGTGTGAGGGTTGTAATGGGTATGCCCATATTGGTTGGTATTTGGTTCAGAAATCAGGAAAATGAGTCAGAAATGATGGTCGTACATTAGAATAGAGATAACCGTATTGAAATTTGTAATCGTATTGTCGCCGTAAATCGAAGTTTCCAACCGTAAATCTACCGAGTATCTCCCCAAATTACAAATTTCAATAGTTACATGTATCTCCTAAGTCAAATATTCAAATTTGAGCACCGAATATGTACTTCAAAAGATTTATAGGCATGGGCCAAAACAGGCCTATGTGATTTCAGTTTGTCATAGTTATTATGATCAAATGAGGGGAATTACAAAAGTATGCATATTTTTAGCATCATTCAATTATATCATAAATGGGCCAAAGTCACGTTGCTGAAACTCAAACTGAGCAACGTGACGTCACACCGACAAATTCCACCAATTCTAATGTCATTGAAGCCCCGGAAGTTGTAAGGGAAGTTACCGAGACCTTTACCGAGACTGTTAAAGAGTATTATACCCCAATATTTCAAATTCAATGCATATTTTACTTTTACAAATGTATTATTGATTTTCTTCCTTATTAAATAGGGAACATATGATAACAAAATAAAACAAATTTAAAAACTCACTAATTTGAGCTGCAAAAAGCAACTTTATTACACTATTTTCACAATTTGAAAATCAATGCATATTTTATCTTATCTGGAGCTCTGGCAGATACAGCAAGCTCCCAGTACATACCAGATCTGAGCTTCGGGAATGATGTCATCGACAACGACATAAATCATGGCCCCAGCAGCGAACGCGAGGGCGTATGGTAAAATGGGTTCAGCAATCACAACGGCCAGCGCCCCAAATAGACCAGCTATTGGCTCCACCAGCCCGCTCAACTGCCCGTACCTGTTACATATCGATTGATTGATTATTCGGGTGTTACGTCTGTTCAACAGCAAGGTCATATACAGATGGGAATGTACCTGCATGGGTGTACCATACATTGAGCACTAAAACTACTATAACAATTTTAAGTACTGAAAGACCGTGTCGCGATCAAGTGCCAGGCACCCTTACTACACTGGATCACTTGGCCCCAGGTGTGAATCCCAGATTCACCATCAACGAGAAACCAATGCAGAACACGATGAAATATCTGTCCGATAGCAATCACAGATATTCAGACACATTGCAATTGCACTAGGGTTCACTAATTGATAGCAATCACAGATATTCAGACACATTGCAATTGCACTAAGGTTCACTAATTGAACATTGTCATAGTTTTCAGTTTCTAGAAACATAAGTTAGAAAAATATGAAAGATAAACATGCACTCTCTTGGTTTCCAACTGGCAAAATATGTTCACATTACCACTGAGACACGGTGTATAGTTGATTCCGTAACGGTGCTTCGGGAATATTCGGGACTGAGGGAAATATTGTAATATGATATTTAGGCCCACCTCTACTCTGGGTAATCATATACCGGTAATATCGCCTAAAAATGACGCCGTCCACATAGCTGTACCTGATTCGGGGTTGACTTGGAAAAACTTTACATGTACATATGTGGCTGTGAGTGCAGAAATGGGGCTTATGTGATGTGTGACCAGTGTAGATCCAGATCACATAGCACACTCCTGTAGCCTGATAACCATCTATATTGCTGCACAGAAGCATGACCGGCATTTCATTGATGGAATGGCGAACAGTGCAGATTCTGATCAGACTGTGTAGATGCATAGGCTGGTCTTGATTTACACTGTCACAATACCCATAAGCTCCATTTCTCCAGTCACAGCCAAATAAAACTCCGAAGCGGCTAAGCTACAATGATTGACCATCGTCACGTCAAACTGTGCAATTTTCTAGGGGATCTGCAATATTACCACATCAAAATTGCTCCATTCGTTGTTGCGAGATGTTTCGGAAAATGCAGGTAGAAACGAACCAATATAGCAGGTGCACACGCCATTCAATACACACCATGACCAATCCAACATTCAATACACACCATGACCAATCCAACATTCAATACACACCATGACCAATCCAACATTCAATACACACCATGACCAATCCAACATTCAATACACACCATGACCAATCCAACGATTTAAAGAATAAAATCATGGGTTGTGTTTACTGTAGTATGAAAAACATATGGTCTATGTGCGACTCATCGAAACTTTAAACAGACAATGGCTTTATTACGTAACAGCCCATGACTTACTAATATTTATATTGCATGTTCAAATATGGCGTTAAAATTAGGAATTATCTTGCTTTACATCATTTTGTAACATGTCATGGAAGAGTGTCGTTGCCGTTCAATAGCATGTCGTTATTGACAATGTCGTGGAAATTAATGACGTCAAACAAACTTTAAATAATCAACAATGTCGCGCGATGTCATGTGGGGCTAATGTAATGCATTTGGGATATAATCAAAATACATTGAATGAGCGTTTCCATTATGAATTTAACGTATGGGTGTAAATATGTAGTATCGAGAATGATATTATGCTTCATAACCACCGACCATTACCAGGGTATGTAATCCTGTGGTTGAGTAATCAAGTGTTAAAAAATTTGTGATGTAATAGCAGATTTCCTTTAATATCTTTCTAACAAATCAGAGAATATTGATGATATATGTGGCTGTGACTGGAGAAATGGGGCTTTATGGGTTTCATTGTAAATCCAGATCAGCCTATGCATCCGCACAGTTTGATCAGGATATGAACTGATCGCCATTCCATCAATGAAACAGTCATCATGCTTCTAACAAGCAATATATATGATAATCAGGCTACACAAGTGTGCTATTTGTTCTGCAGCTACACTGGTCAGAAATCACATAATCTCCAGTCACCCATATGGTTAACAAAATGTTGTAAGTTACATGTTGTATGGTCACACTAAATGTTCTATTTAAAACACGACAGCTTTCACAAAGAATTGTGCACTGATTTTTCATATGATTCACATGCTTGAGAATTATTTTGCCTACATTGACTGTATTCAATTCTGCAAAATAATAAATATCTGTGGCCATTTACAAACAGCCAAATACACAGCAAACATTGCCAATTTTCTGGGGTTGTGCTTCAGCAAAAAGTTATTGAAGGAAAACAAAGTTTGTCACACATTTGAGACACGACATGTGATTTTGTATGTAAGAACATGTGTGATATCTCATGAAAAATATTGACAAATTGATATTATGAAAATTTTGTCAACTTTTGGATGTCATTTACAGAAAATATCAGTTTCTGTAAATATTTTTCATGAAAAATTGCACATGTTCTTAGGTACCAAATCATATGGCGTGTCTCATTTCTGAAACGATGCAATCCCCCATCCCAAACACTGCCTAGATTACTGCAGCTCAATCCCCCATCCCAAACACTGCCTAGATTACTGCAGCTCAATCCCCCATCCCAAACACTGCCTAGATTATGCAGCTCAATCCCCACTCTGCCTAGTTACTGCAGCTCTATTCGATCCAAATCACTGCCTAGATTACTGCAGCTCAATCCCCATCCCAAACACTGCCTAGATTACTGCAGCTCATCCCCCATCCCACACTGCTAGCTACTGAGCTACATCCCCACCCAAACTGCTAGATTACTGCAGTCAATCCCCATCCCAAACACTGCCTAGATTACTGCAGCTCAATCCCCCATCCCAAACACTGCCTAGCTTACTGCAGCTCAATCCCCCATCCCAAACACTGCCTAGCTTACTGCAGCTCAATCCCCCATCCCAAACATGCCTAGCTTACTGCAGTCAATCCCCCATCCCAAAACACTGCCTGTTACTGCAGCTCAATCCCCCATCCCAAACACTGCTAGTTACTGCAGCTCAATCCATCCCAAACACTTGCTTACTGCAGCTCAATCCCCAATCCCAAACATGCTAGCATACTGCGTCACACCTCCCAAACACTGCCTAGCTTACTGCAGCTCAATCCCCCATCCCAAACACTGCCTAGCTTACTGCAGCTATGTGCATACCAGAAACATTTAAATGGCGCCATCCCGGCCGCCCTCAGTGGTAAGCTGACCGCAAGGCCTTCTGGGAAGTTCTGTATACCTATGCCAATGGCCAGATTTCTGAAACAAATACAACAATCTAAAAGGTTTAAAGTCATGTTCATGGTGGCATGATTGTGTTCCAAATGCTCACATGTATCAAGTATATAAATATTGAAGCAATTCAGTTATCAAGTAATATTAAAGTTACATGATGATGAAGAAACTTGTACAAACATTTTGACGTAAAAAATGTTTCCGCAACAATGTGAAGGAAAACAAGGTTAAGGTTGTGTTAATGGCGGCACGAGTGTGTTCCAAATGCTTACATGTATCAAGTGTCCAAATATTGAAGCAATCCGGCAAGTAATATTAACTTTATATCATGATGAAGATACTTGTGTACACTTTTTGACGTAAAAAGTGGCTGAGTGTTTCCACAACCATGTGACAGTCAAAAAGGTCAAGGACACATGTTAATGGGAGCATGAGTGTGTTTCAAATGCTCACATGTATCAAGTGTCCAAATATTGAAGCAACCCGTCAAGTAATATTAAAGTTATATCATGATGAAGAAACTTGTACAAACTTTTTTACATTTCTTGACGCGGACAACGGAAAAAGCTGTCACATAGGACCAGTAGCCTATTTCATCAACATTGCAAAGTATACTTTACTACCAAAGTATACTTTGAGGGAGTAATCATTTATTTTTCCTGAAATGCATTATTTCATATAGAACTAACAACTGCATATATTTCATGATTAAAAGTATGCAGAATTATTATACTGAATTTATTACATTATCACAGCCAAATTGGCTGTGATAATGTAATAAATTCAGTATAATAAAAATTAATAAATTTATCATAAAATTGAAAATTTCTCCCTCAAAGTATACTTTGCTACTAAAGTATACTTTGCAATGTTGATGAAATCGGCTACTGGTGATGGCAAGTATGTGAGTCACTGGGGAAGAAGTGTGTATCTGTGCCCAGTTAGCTCAGTCCATAGACTGATGGTACGGTAAACCAGAAGTACCGGGTTTGAGACTTACTTGATATAGTATACAGTCAATTGAGTGGGGTTTTATGGCCATTCAAGAGCAAGTTTATATGAGACACGCTATGTGATTTTGTACCTAAGAACATGTGCGATATCTTATGGATCTTACAAAATGTTCATAGCAAATGAGGAATGGAATTCTCATTTGTATGAAAATGTTGTCATCTTTTGATGTCAATTACAGCCAATAGCAAAGATTCTGTAAATATATTGTAAAAAGCACACATGTTCTTTGGTACAATATCACATGGCGTGTCTCATATACAGACAGGAATGCACCTATATGGGATGAGCACTGAACATGTAACACAGAAATTGCAATACCGTAAAAAAGCACAGAAAGACAGTATCCTGGTCTGGTGCCAGGCACCCTTACTACACCAGATCATTTAGCCACAGGTGTGAATCCCAGCATAGATTCACCATTAATGGTTTCAACCCTAGAGGCCAGAAAGCCAACATGTGCAAACACTGTAGATCCAGATGAGTCAGCTCGTAACGAGCCGTCTCATCAGGATTTGCACTATTATTCACCTCTAAAACATCCACATTTTGTCATTAACGGAATAGTCCAAAAATTAATATGAAAAAGGCTTTGTAGAATGTCCAGGGTTGAAAGGTTAAGCTACAAATCCGTAACACATTGGTAAGATACATGTATCCACCCAGTGAATTCTAGATACTTTCCTATACACAAATCATATATTTTATTACCTTGCATTTTCAAATGTGGCAGTTGGAGATTTTCCTATGGCCCCAAACCCGACTCCTACAGCTAAACCTTCTGAAAACGTCAAATAAATGTCTTATTTAACATAATAGGTGATGTACGTCTTGCACAGCTTCCATCAACATTCTCATACATTTATAAGGTCACAAACTTTGCATTGGCCGAATACATACGGACTATTGTCTGTTCTACGTTTCGCTACCGACGAACATTTGGCTATTAAACACATTAAATATAATAAGAGTTGTCAGAAGACAACGAAGCTCGCCTGTTGGCAGCCTTCACTCAAACTTGGCACAGTTGTATAAAAAACATGAATATTATATAACTTGACCTTGGGTTAAGGGGTGTGCGGTGGATTTTTTATCGCATGATAGAATATCATCAGATGAATGCATGTATGAAATATCAAGGCGCTTCCTGTAAAGAAACAGAAATTATATGAAATTGACCCCAACGTTAAGTTTATGAATGCACTAAGTGTGTGACCTTGACCTTGGGGCAATGAGTGGATGCTGGGTTGTGGAGTTGTTACAACATGATAGAGGGTCATCAGATGAATGCATGCATGAAATATAAAGGTGTTCCAAAACAAGAAACAGAAGCAATAAGAAATTTACCCCAACAAAAAGTTTATGAACGCACTAATCAGACAACTGTATGTAAGAAATATCAAGACGTTCCCTGTCAAGAAACAGAAGAGACGTTCCCGTTTGTGACCTTGACCTTGGGGAAAGGGGTGGGGTGGGGGGGGGGGGGGGGGGGGGCGGGGGGGGGGGGGGGGGGCGGGGGGGGGGGGGGGGGGGGGGGGTCATGCATTTCCTGTAGCACAATAGAGGATCATCAGATGAATGCATGTATGAAATATCAAGGCGTTCCCTGTAAAGAAACAGAAGTTATAAAAAGACATTTACTCCAAAGTTAAGTTTATGATGTTGATCTTGGGGAAAGGGGTGGCGGGTGGCGGATGGGACATGGATTTGCTGTAGCACAATAGAGGATCATCAGATTAATGCATGTATGAAATAGTTGAAGTGTTCCCTGCAAAGAAACAGAAGTTACACAACATTTACCTCAATGTTAAGTTTATGAACATGCTAAATTTGTGACCTTGACCTTGAGGTAAGAGTTGGGTGGTGGGTCATGGATTTGCTACAGCATGATAGAGGGTCATCTGAGGAATGCATGTATGAAATATCAATGTGTTCCATGAAAGGAAACAGATGTTATAAGACATATACCCCAACGTTAAGTATATGAATGTGCTAAGTTTGTGACATTGACCATGGGGTAATAGTCCATCTGCCCACAGGCAAAAAATGAGGTTCGACTATCTGCCCACAGGCAAAAAATGAGGTTCGACTACCAAAAAGTGGGCAAGTCCTCACTATATGTTTCAGTTAGTGTAACATGTTACCTAACTGAAAAAAGGTGATAGCCGTCTCAATTCCACAGCTAAACTAATTTTTGGCAGTCATTTTGCAAAATGGCCGCCACATTTTTAGGAAATTATGAAATATGGCTATAACATTTTATCTGATGGTCTGAGACCTTTGTAACCTCCGATGAAATATCTTCAGTACGCTATTTTACATACGTTGAAACAAGGTATTTGAACATCGGTTAACAAACTTCAGAGAAAACTAAAATAACATGTCAGAAATATGCCATTTTTGCAGTAAAAATTACTTTTATCGAAGGAACAAATTTGTTTCATGCTGTGATGAAACTTATCAGGTAAACCAGAGTAATTAAACTTGCTAGAAAACTACACCAGCTTGCATATTTATTTATATATTCAACTAAAATAGTTGTCTATATATCTCGTACTATGTATATCTCTTACTTTACCATTGTATGTGGATCATCTGCACGGTCTGATCAGGGAATACACTGTTCCCCATTCAATCAATAAGATACCCGTATGATTATAGCAAACCGCATATCTCTCATCAGGCTGTATGACTGGATGATCAAGATTGACATTGGTCAGGAATTCCATAAGACCCATTTCTCCAGCCACAGCCACTATATACAGTGAAATCGCCATGGCTCGAAATGCCACAGGCCTGCATATTTTGTTCGAGTGATCGCATCTTTCGAGCCATCGCATCTTGCGATTTTTGTATATTTGTCGACTATTGTACGCGTCGAATTTAGGAAATAACGAAGCATAATAGAGTGTATCCATGTTTTAGCGGGGATATGTCACAGCATGATAGTAGAGCCTTAGAGGAATGCATGCATGAAATATTAAGAATCTGCAATGAAGGAAATAGAAGTTATAACATATTTCTCTGATGTTAAGTTTTGTAAAGAGACTAAGTATTTGACCTTGAGCTTGGGATGAGCGGGGGTTGGACGCTCGTGGATTTGGCACAGCATGGTAGTAGAGCCTTACAGGAATGCATTTGTGAAATATTAAGCATTTTAGATGAAGGAAATAGAAGTTATAACAATATTTCTCTGATGTTAAGTTTTGTAAAGCGACTAAGTATTTGACCTTGAGCTTGGGATGAGCGGGGGTTGGACGGTCGTGGATTTGGCACAGCATGGTAGTAGAGCCTTACAGGAATGCATGTGTGAAATATTAAGCATTTTAGATGAAGGAAATAGAAGTTATAACAATATTTCTCTGATGTTAAGTTTAGTGACGGACGGACGGACGGACGGACGTTCTTACATTACTATACTTATGTGGCTTATCACATGTTAAATATTAGCCACATAAAACGATTTTTAGCCACATAAAACGATTTTTTAGGTGGCTAATTGTAACCAACCCTATCCTTTACCAAGTCCATAACCTTGTGGGGCTAGCCACATAAGTACCCTAATGTGTGCCCGGACGGACGGACAGACGGACGGACGCATGAGAGGGAACGGACGGACGGACCGGATGGACGGACGGACGGACGGACGGACGGACGGACGGACGGACGGACGGACGGACGGACGGACGGACGGACAGACAAACCAGACTCCAGTATACCCCCCCAGAACTCGTTGCGGGGGGTATAATAATGCCTTTGAAAATAGTTTCACCCGAGTTTGTCTCTATATAACACAAGAACGCCACCAATGGAATGTATACCATCGCTGTGATGGCTGGATCACAAAAAGGTACATTGATTCAGTAAATAAGTTATAGGTGAATAGAGGAATACACATGCATCTACTGAAAGAAAATATGACTGATGACAAACATGCATATGAAGTTTCAAGTGACTCACTCATATGGTAAAGAGGTCATAGCAGAATGAATGTACTGACTTGGAAATTTCAAGTTACATTGGATTTTGACCTGGAGTTACATTGGATTTATAGGAGATTGGAGAGACTCGCACACATCTCCTGGATGGAAATCGCATAGTTATTTGGTCTAGAACTAGGGCAATGGGGATTATGACTGGAGCGGGGAATGAACATATGAATGATGAGAACCATGCACATGAAATTTGAAGCCAATCGGTCATAGAGTAGAGAATGGAGAAACGCACACACATCTACTGGACAGAAATTGGCTGTCACTGGAGAAATGGGACATCGGTTCTGCGACCTGTGTAGACTCGCAACATCTGATTACAATACCTGGTATATTATGTATCGTTATTGCTATAATTAGTAACGTTATTCTTCGCCAACATCTGATTACAATACCTGGTATATTGTGTATCGTTATTGCTATAATTAGTAACGTTATTCTTCGCCAACTTGACGACCTCACTGGCTCTGAGGTTGGCATGACATCATTGGCATAGTCTATGTTAACAGGGGACTGCTGTGGATATTTCTTTCGTTGAAACGCTGTGTGCGGACCTGGAAAATATGACAGAAATTGTCAAATTATGATAGAAATGATGACAGGAATTGCCAAATTGTGATAGAAATTATGACAGGAATTGCCAAAGGATTGATTGATTGAGTATTAATGTTTAACGGCCTATCAACAGCTAAGGTCATTTAACTTTGCATGCTGGGAATGAAAATAATGGCTATACTCTCTAACTTAATGGCAAATGACAATTCATCAATGTCTTTCTTATTTCTCTCTGAAAATATGTAATTACCCATCACATGCTCCCAACGAACCACCAACCACCACGTATTGACAATAAAAAAAAAAACAATAAATAAAAAAAATCGGGACAGGGCCATACCAGTCAATCCAACCCCTAAAGTAATATGATCAGCACTAATATTAGTACTTTTTAATACAAACAGGAATGCACCTGAATGGGGGATTGATTGGGGTTTTATGTCCATACAACAGCAAGGTCATATACAGACTGGAATGCACCTGTATGGGGGGGATTGATTGATTGGTGTTTTATGTCCATACAACATCAAGGTCATATACAGACAGGAATGCACCTGTATGGGGGATTGATTGATTAGGGTTTTATGTCCATTCAACAGCAAGGTCATATACAGACAGGAATGCACCTGTATGGGGGATTGCTTGATTGGGGTTTTATATCCATTCAACAGCAAGGTCATATACAGACAGGAATGCACCTATTGATTGATTGATTAGGGTTTTATGTCCATTCAACAGCAAGGTCATATACCGACATGAATGCACCTGTATGGGGATTGATTTGGGTTTTATGTCCATTCAACAGCAAGGTCATATACAGACGGGAATGTACCTGTATGGGGGATTGATTGATTGGGCTTTTATGTCCATACAACAGTAAAAAAGGTCATATACAGACAGGAATGCACCTGTATGGGGGGGGATTGATTGGGATTTTATGTCCATACAACAGCAAGGTCATATATAGACAGGAATATACCTGTATTGGGGATTGATTGAGGTTTTATGTCAGTTCAACAGCAACGTCATATACGGATAGGAATGCACCTGTATGGGGAGATTGATTGGGGTTTATGTCCATTTGTATGGGGGATTGATTGGGTTTTTGTTTGTCCATTCAACAGCAAGGTCACATACAGATAGGAATGCACCTGTATGGGGGGATTGATTGGGGTTTTATGTCCATACAACAGCAAGCAAGGTCATATACAGACAGGAATGCACCTGTATGGGGGGATTGATTGGGGTTTTATGTCCATACAACAGCAATGTCATATACAGATAGGAATGCACCTGTATGGGGGGATTGATTGGGGTTTTATGTCCATACACCGGCAAGCAAGGTCATATACAGACAGGAATGCACCTGTATGGGGGGATTGATTGGGGTTTTATGTCCATACACCGGCAAGCAAGGTCATATACAGACAGGAATGCACCTGTATGGGGGATTGACTGGGGTTTTATGTCCATTCAACAGCAAGGTCATATACAGACAGGAATGCACCTGTATGGGGGATTGATTGATTGGGGTTTTACATCCATTCAACAGCAAGGTCATATACAGACAGGAATGCACCTGTATTGGGGATTGATTGTTTTTTTTTGTCCATTCAACATCAAGGTCACATACAGATAGGAATGCACCTGTATGGGGGGATTAATTGGGGTTTTATGTCCATTCAACAGTTAGGTCATATACAGACAGGAATGCACATGCATTGGGGATTGATTGTTTTTTTTTGTCCATTCAACATCAAGGTCACATACAGATAGGAATGCACCTAGTATGGGGGGATTGATTGGGGTTTTTTATGTCCATTCCAACAGTTAGGTCAAGATACAGATACAAGGAATGCAACACCTGTATTGATTGATTGGGGTTTTATGTCAGTTCAACAGCAAGGTCCATATACAGAACACGGAATGCACCTGTATGGGGGATTGATTTGATTCGGGGTTTTATGTCCTATATCAACATAAATAGGTATATAAGACCAGGAATGTACCTGTATTGGGGATTGATTGGGAAGTTTTATGTCAGTTCTTAAAACAGCAAGGTCATATACAGTTTAAAATGCACGTATGGGGGGAGGTGCTTAGGGTTTTATGTCCATACAACAGTAAGGTTATATACAGACAGGAATGCACCTGTTATGGGGGATTTTTTGTTCCTTTGGGGTCAATACCAACCATGCAAGTAATATACAGGCTGGAAATGCCACCTGTATTGATTGATTTTTGTCATTAATGTCAGTTCTTTTCAGGCAGGTCAATTTTTTTCTAGACCAGGAATTGCACCGTATTTTGATTGATTTGTTTTCTCTCCTCAGGGGTTCATTCAGCAAGGATCTCCCTACAGACAAGGATGCTCCTGTATTGGGGGATCCATTGGGGCTTTTTATGGTCCATTTACTTTTTTTTTCCAGCAAGGTCATACAGACAGAATGCACCATGTGGGGATTGGGGGATTGATTGGGGTTTTATGTCAGGTTCAACTAGCAGGTCTATATAGAACAGGAATGCACCATGTACAGGGGGATGATTGATTGGGGTTTTATGTCCAGGTACAACAGCGATTGGTCATATACAGAAAACAGGAATGCACTGTATGGGGGATTGATTGATTGGGGTTTTATGTCCATACAACAGCAAGGTCATATACAGACATGAATGCACCTGTATGGGGGATTGATTGGGGTTTTACATCCATTCAACAGCAAGGTCATATACAGACAGGAATGCACCTGTATGGGGGATTGATTGATTGGGGTTTTATGTCCATACAACAGCAAGGTCTTATACTGACAAGGAATGCACCTGTATGGGGAGATGATTGGGGTTTTATGTCCATACAACAGCTAAGGTCATTAAGACACATAAAAAGAATGCACCTTGTATGGGGGATTGATTGTAGGTTTTATGTCATTCAACAGCAAGGTCATACAGATAAATGCACCTGTATGGGGGGATTGCTTAGGGTTTTATGTTCCATAACAACATCAAGGTCTTATACCTGACAGGAATGCACTTTATGGGGGATGATTGGAGTTTTATGTTCAATACAACAGCATAGGCCCCCCCCCTCCCCCATTATAACAGGGACATGAATGCCACCTGTTATGGGGGTGATTGGGGTTTTCCAATCATTCAACAGCAAAGGTCATATACAGACAGGAATGCACCTGTATGGGGGATTGATTGATTGGGGTTGGGGTTTTATGTCCATACAACAGCAAGGGTCATATACAGACAGAGAATGCACCTGTATGGGGGGAAGATTGATTGTGGGGTTTTATGTCCATACAACAGCAGGTCATATACAGACAGGAATGCACCTGTATGGGGGATTTGATTGATTGGGGTTTTATGTCCCTACAACAGCAAGGTCATATACAGACAGGAATGCACCTGTATGGGGGTTGATTGATTGGGGTTTTATTGTCCCATACAACAGCAAGGTCCATCCAGGACAAGGGGAATGAACTGTATGGGGGAGATTGTTTGGGGTTTTATGTCCATACAACAGCAAGGTCATATACAGACAGGATGCACCTGTATGGGGGATTGATTTATTGGGGTTTTATGCCCCTTACATCAGCAAGGTCTATACAGGTCCAGAATGGGGACCTGGTAATGGGGATTGATTGATTGGGTTGGGGTTTTTATGTCCATAACAGCAAGGTCATATACAGACAGGAATGCACCTGTATGGGGAGATTGATTGGGGTTTTATGTCCATACAACAGCAAGGTCATATACAGACATGAATGCACCTGTATGGGGGATTGATTGGGGTTTTATGTCAGTTCAACAGCAAGGTCATATACAGATAAAATGCACCTGTATGGGGGGATTGCTTAGGGTTTTATGCACCTGTATGGGGAGATTGATTGGGGTTTTATGTCCATACAACAGCAAGGTCATATACAGACATGAATGCCCACTGTTTGGGGGATTGATTGTTTTATCCATTCAACCAGCAAGGTCAATCAGACAGGATTGAACCTGGATGGGGGATTGATTGATTGGGGTTTTATGTCCATACAACAGCAAGGTCATATACAGACAGGAATGAACCTGTATGGGGGATTGATTGATTGGGGTTTTATGTCCATACAACAGCAAGGTCATATACAGACAGGAATGAACCTGTATGGGGAGATTTTGATTGGGGTTTTATGTCCATACAACAGCAAGGTATATTCAGACATGAATGCACCTTTTATGGTGGGGGATGGATTGGGGTTGGGGTACATCCATTCTAACAGCAAAGGGCCAATATACAGACAGGATTGACCTGGATGGGGAGTTGAATTGGGGTGCCATCAACAGAAGGCAATATCCAGACTGAATGCACCTGTATGGGGGATTGATTGGGGTTTGTACATCCATTCATCAGCAAGGAACATATAGACAGGAATGCACCTGTATGGGGGAAAGATTGATTGGGGTTTTTTTATGTTCCCATACACAGCAAGGGTCATATACAGACATGAATGCCACCCTGTATTGGGGATTTGATTGGGGGATGTTTACATCCCATTCAACAGCAAGGTCATATACAGACATTGGAATTGCACCTGTATAGGGAAGGGGGATGATTGTAGTAGGGGTTTTATCCCATACAACAGCAAGGTCATATACAGACATGGAATGCACCTGTATGGGGATTGATTGGGGTTTTATGTTCATACAACAGCAAGGTCATATACAGACAGGAATGCACCTGTATAGGGAGATTGATTGGGGTTTTATATCCATACAACAGCAAGGTCATATACAGACAGGAATGCACCTGTATTGGGGATTGATTGATTGGGGTTTTATGTCAGTTCAACAGCAAGGTCATATACAGATAGGAATGCACCTGTATGGGGGGATTCATTGGGGTTTTATGTCCATTCAACAGTTAGGTAATATACAGACATGAATGCACCTGCATTGGTTGGGGACGAATTGATTATTTTTTTTTTGTCCATTCACACAAGGTCACATACAGATAGGAATGCACCTGTATGGGGGATTGATTGTTGGTTTTATGTCCGGATTCAACAGTTAGGTCTATACAAGACCAGGGGTTTAATGCACTCTAAGTATGATTGATTGGGTGGGGTTTTATGTCAGTTCAACAGCAAGGTCATATACAGACAGGAATGCACCTGTATGGGGAGATTGATTGGGGTTTTATGTCCATACAACAGCAAGTCATATACAGACATGATGCACCTTGTATGGGGAGATTGATTGGTTGGGGTTTTATATCCATACAACAGCAAGGTCATATACAGACAGGAATGCACCTGTATTGGGGATTGATTGATTGGGGTTTTATGTCAGTTCAACAGCAAGGTCATATACAGATAGGAATGCACCTGTATGGAGGGATTCATTGGGGTTTTATGTCCATTCAACAGTTAGGTAATATACAGACATGAATGCACCTGCATTGGGGATTGATTGTTTTTTTTTGTCCATTCAACACCAAGGTCACATACAGATAGGAATGCACCTGTATGGGGGGATTGATTGTGGTTTTATGTCCATTCAACAGTTAGGTCATATACAGACAGGAATGCACCTGTATTGATTGATTGGGGTTTTATGTCAGTTCAACAGCAAGGTCATATACAGACAGGAATGCACCTGTATGGGGGATTGATTGATTGGGGTTTTATGTCCATACAACAGCAAGGTCATATACATACAGGAATGTACCTGTATGGGGGATTGATTGGGGTTTTATGTCAGTTCAACAGCAATGTCATATACAGATAAAATGCACCTGTATGGGGGGATTGATTAGGGTTTTATGTCCATACAACAGCAAGGTCATATACAGACAGGAATGCACCTGTTATGAGGGATGATTGGTGTTCTATGTCCATTACAACAGCAATGTCATATAACAGACATGATGCACGGTATGGGGGATTGATGGGGTTCTATTGTCCATACAAACAAGGTCAAATACGAAACAGGATGCACCTGTATGGGGGGATTGGATTGGGGTTTTTATGTCCATTCAACAGTTAGTCATATACAGACAGGAATGCACCTGTAATTGATTGATTGGGGTGGGTTTTATGTCAGTTCAACAGCAAGGCCATATACAGACAGGAATGCACCTGTATGGGGGATTGATTGATTGGGGTTTTATGTCCATACAACAGCAAGGTCATATACATACAGGAATGTACCTGTATGGGGGATTGATTGGGGTTTTATGTCAGTTCAACAGCAATGTCATATACAGATAAAATGCACCTGTATGGGGGGATTGATTAGGGTTTTATGTCCATACAACAGCAAGGTCATATACAGACAGGAATGCACCTGTATGAGGGATTGATTGGTGTTGTATGTCCATACAACAGCAAGGTCATATACAGACATGAATGCACCAGTATGGGGGATTGATTGGGGTTCTATGTCCATACAACAGCAAGGTCATATACAGACAGGAATGCACCTGTATGGGGGATTGATTGGGGTTCTATGTCCATACAACAGCAAGGTCATATACAGACATGAATGCACCGATATGGGGGATTGATTGGGGTTCTATGTCCATACAACAGCAAGGTCATATACAGACAGGAATGCACCAGTATGGGGGATTGATTGGGGTTCTATGTCCATACAACAGCAAGGTCATACGACAGGAATGCACCTGTATGGGGATTGATTGGGGTTTTACATCCATTCAACAGCAATGTCATATACAGACAGGAGAATGCACCTGTATGGGGAGATTGATTGGGGTTTTATGTCCATACAACAGCAAGGTCATATACAGACATGAATGCACCTGTATGGGGGATTGATTGGGGTTTTACATCCATTCAACAGCAAGGTCATATACAGACAGGAATGCACCTGTATGGGGGATTGATTGATTGGGGTTTATGTCCATTCAACAGTAAGGTCATATACAGACAGGAATGCACCTGCATGGGGGATTGATTGGGGTTTATGTCCGTTTAACAGCTAGGTCATATACAGACAGGAATGCACCTGTATGGGGGATTGATTGGGGTTTTATGTCCATTCAACAGCAAGGTCATATACAGACATGAATGCACCTGTATGGGGGATTGATTGGGGTTTTACATCCATTCAACAGCAAGGTCATATACAGACTGGAATGCACCTGTATGGGGGATTGATTGATTGGGGTTTTATGTCCATACAACAGCAAGGTCATATACAGACAGGAATGCACCTGTATGGGGAGATTGATTGGGGTTTTATGTCCATACAACAGCAAGGTGATATACAGACATGAATGCACCTGTATGGGGGATTGATTGAGGTTTTATGTCAGTTCAACAGCAAGGTCATATACAGATAAAATGCACCTGTATGGGGGGATTGCTTAGGGTTTTATGTCCATACAACATCAAGGTCATATACAGACAGGAATGCACCTGTATGGGGGATTGATTGGAGTTTTATGTCCATACAACAGCAAGGTCATATACAGACATGAATGCACCTGTATGGGGGATTGATTGGGGTTTTACATCCATTCAACAGCAAGGTCATATACAGACAGGAATGCACCTGTATGGGGGATTGATTGATTGGGGTTTTATGTCCATACAACAGCAAGGTCATATACAGACAGGAATGCACCTGTATGGGGAGATTGATTGGGGTTTTATGTCCATACAACAGCAAGGTCATATACAGACAGGAATGCACCTGTATGGGGAGATTGATTGGGGTTTTATGTCAGTTCAACAGCAAGGTCATATACAGATAAAATGTACCTGTATGGGGGGATTGCTTAGGGTTTTATGTCAATACAACAGCAAGGTCATATACAGACAGGAATGCACCTGTATGGGGGGATTGATTGGGGTTTTATGTCCATTCAACAGTTAGGTCATATACAGACAGGAATGCACCTGTATTGATTGATTGGGGTTTTATGTCAGTTCAACAGCAAGGTCATATACAGACAGGAATGCACCTGTATGGGGGATTGATTGATTGGGGTTTTATGTCCATACAACAGCAAGGTCATATACATACAGGAATGTACCTGTATGGGGGATTACAGACATGAATGCACCGATATGGGGGATTGATTGGGGTTCTATGTCCATACAACAGCAAGGTCATATACAGACAGGAATGCACCAGTATGGGGGATTGATTGGGGTTCTATGTCCATACAACAGCAAGGTCATATACAGACAGGAATGCACCTGTATGGGGGATTGATTGGGGTTTTACATCCATTCAACAGCAATGTCATATACAGACAGGAATGCACCTGTATGGGGAGATTGATTGGGGTTCTATGTCCATACAACAGCAAGGTCATATACAGACATGAATGCACCGATATGGGGGATTGATTGGGGTTCTATGTCCATACAACAGCAAGGTCATATACAGACAGGAATGCACCAGTATGGGGGATTGATTGGGGTTCTATGTCCATACAACAGCAAGGTCATATACAGACAGGAATGCACCTGTATGGGGGATTGATTGGGGTTTTACATCCATTCAACAGCAATGTCATATACAGACAGGAATGCACCTGTATGGGGAGATTGATTGGGGTTTTATGTCCATACAACAGCAAGGTCATATACAGACATGAATGCACCTGTATGGGGGATTGATTGGGGTTTTACATCCATTCAACAGCAAGGTCATAGACAGACAGGAATGCACCTGTATGGGGGATTGATTGGGGTTTTACATCCATTCAACAGCAAGGTCATATACAGACAGGAATGCACCTGTATGGGGGATTGATTGATTGGGGTTTATGTCCATTCAACAGTAAGGTCATATACAGACAGGAATGCACCTGCATGGGGGATTGATTGGGGTTTATGTCCGTTTAACAGCTAGGTCATATACAGACAGGAATGCACCTGTATGGGGGATTGATTGGGGTTTTATGTCCATTCAACAGCAAGGTCATATACAGACAGGAATGTACCTGTATGGGGGATTGATTGGGGTTTATGTCCGTTTAACAGCAATGTCATATACAGACAGGAATGTACCTGTATGGGGGAGTGATTGGGGTTTTACATCCATTCAACAGCAAGGTCATATACAGACAGGAATGTACCTGTATGGGGGATTGATTGGGGTTTTATGTCCGTTCAACAGCAAGGTCATAAACAGACAGGTATGGGGGAATACCATACATTCAGCATTTCTCAAAAAATATGAAAATTACTTTCAAAAAGTGCAGATCCTGATGATGGCTTGTTACGAGCCGGCTCATCTGGATCTGCACTGTTTGCATAAACCGCTAGAGCGGTTAAGATATGAATACCCTTCCATTAATGTAGAGAGGTTGGACTGTATATCCAATTTTTCAGAGAGCAATGTGATCGCCGGTGAGTGTCTCACCCACAAATGTGAAGGTCACCAGAATAACACACGGTGGTTAGCCACCAATGTGAGAAGTCTATTGACGAAGCTTGGTAACGAGCCGACCAACATATAAGAAGATATCTAACAGTTGGACGTACACCAAAAATTGTTGACAGCGACATCTATGCTGGAATTGTGATATCTCCTTATATGTTGGTCGGCTCGTTACCAAGCTCATTTTGTGACCATCGTGTCTCAGTTTCCATTCACGGGTGATCAAATTAAATGTTCAAGCATGCAGAGCTGCAGATAAGGTGTGTATTGCCGTATTTTACACACTTAATTATTTCAGCAGAATACGCACTGATTATCAAAAGTGGGAGTACAAAATACTCACAGCAATGTGAAAATATGCATCGATTTTCAAATTGAGTAGTTAAAATACTGTAATAAAGTTGAAATTTACTTAGTTGAGCTGCAAAACGTGAACACTGTTTGCTTTTTGCAGCTTGCAGCTCAAATAAGTGAATTTTTAAATGTTTATTTTTTTATCATTTGTTCCCTATTTAATAAGGAAGAAAATCAATCATACATTAGTAAAAGTAAAATACGCATTGAATTTGAAATCTGGGGATATAAAACTCTTTTAAATACAAAACTTATTCTGAGCATGTGCATCAATACTGTGTGTTTATTCGTGCAAATACAATATGTACCTATATGATCATCTTGCGGCGTAACAAGTTGTATTTCTACAGAGTTACTGCCATTCTGAAAGCCATCCTTGTCAAGTTTAGGCTGGGAATCTATCGACAATGCCAGACTTGTAGCACTGTCTGCTCCCTACAACAAAGATACATCTCATTGGTTGATTGCACTCATTAACCCTCACTACACTGGAGACGGAAATTGTCGTCTACAATGGTTTTGACAGCACACGAGAATCGTCTCCAGTGGAACATGTTTTTGTCGAGAAATATTGAAAATAAAACATTTCCAGCAGACAACAAAATTAATTCAGAACAGTAAGGGCTAACAAGGGCTGTATGCAGTTAACTGATTGATTGATAGACCGAGTACAATAACAGGGTCACATGCCGTTGATTGTTTGATTGATTGGCTTCAAAGACAAGGTTGTATGCCATTGGTTGGATTTCAGTAACACGGTAGTGTACCAGTGATAGCCAGCTATAACTGCCATACACCCAATTTCTCCATTCAGAGATCAGTAGCTATACTCGCCACAACCCCCATGTTGCCAGTCAATAACAGATCAGTAGCCGATTTCATCAACATTGCAAAGTATACTTTAGTAGCAAAGTATACTTTGCGGGAGAAATTTTCAATTTTATGATAAATTTATTATTTTTTATTATACTGAATTTATTACATTATCACAGCCAATTTGGCTGTGATAATGTAATAAATTCAGTATAATAATTCTGCATACTTTTAATCATGAAATATATGCATTTGTTAGTTCTATATGAAATAATGCATTTCAGGAAAAATAAATGATTTCTCCCTCAAAGTATACTTTGCTAGTAAAGTATACTTTGCAATGTTGATGAAATAGGCTACAGGAGCTAGCCTAAAACAACTGCCAGAAGCCAAATTTCTTCAGACAAATATCAGGAGTTAGGCTGGTCACAAGTGCCATAAGCCTTATTTCTCACATCAGTGACATATCAGGTTTCAAATGAATCAAACTTATACATTACTAATTATAAATATATATATTGATTATGGGGGTTCTGCAACATTTAAGGCATATCTTTCTAAATAAGCTTTGCTAACATAAGCTCTAGCTTAGAAATTGTTTAAAATTGCTTATTTAGAAAGGTATGTTGTAAAACACAAAAATGTCATAGAACCCCCATAGTCAACATTTATACAGGTAATAATTTAATTTTTTTTTAACAAAGACGGACGGATGGAATTCATTGTTATCACAATGTCTCAGTTCCACAAACATTTACCACAAACGGCATGAATACATCAGCACCATAGACAAACGCAGCGCCGAGAACAAATCCGATAGACACGGGAATAAATGCCCATTGCCCGTCGGCACCGTAGGAGCCGGACCGCTCAGCCATGTCGATCGCTGGGGCAAGCAGAGACCAATAAGACGCGGCCGTCATCACCTGGAATCATAGAGTACCACCATACATGTAATTCTAAATATATGGATAATTGCTTATCACAGTAACAATGTATTTAGATACAATTTATTCTGGGAACCACACATTAATTGATGGTTTCTTACAGCCAAGAATGTTCAAATATTTACGATGAGTTTACGGTGGTTGTACTTGTTTATCCCAGTAACAATGTATGTGGGTACAATTTGTTTATAAACTAGGGGTTTTCCAAAACAAATTGTGTCCAAATATTTAGGGTTATTACGGTGTATCAGGCTTTTGATATCATGTTCATCAGATGCGGCCAGGAAATTGGCAGAAATTTCTCAGCGAGCCGAGGAATTCCTACCATTTCCAAGCAATCTGATGAAATTGATAATTGTATCCCAAATGCTGAGGAATTCCTACTGCTTCCAAGCCGAGCCTGATAAACTGGAGTTTGTTCATACATAGAGAATATGAGACTAGTGTCATGAGATATCATGCTTATCATGTGAGACTACAACCAATAGGAAGCAGCTGCTATAACTTGAAATCATTGGGCGCATCTGTCAACAACATACATGCATGTAGAGACTATCAGGCCTTTGATGCTGTGTGTAGAAAAGCGAATTGCGATTTTTATTCAACCCCCTCATCATGGGTTATCTCCCCCTTTTGGTCTTAGAATTTCACAAGTTTGCCTTGTCAGTCGTAAAACTTTTAAACCTATAGTTTAATAGAATGTCACAACTAAAAATCATTATGTTTCACAAATAGTGATTCCTGCCACGAAATGAAAAACAGCAGACAAGAATAATTTGTTTCACTTCCTTTAACATGATTAAGAAATAAATACTTACACCAGCAGCAAATCCAAGACTTCCATCAAGAATCTTCCTCTGAAACAGAATCAACATCATTAGTTCTTATACGTGGCTGTGACTAGAGACATGGGCCTTATGGGATTTGTGACCAATATACATGTAGATCCAGATCAAATAGCAAACTCCTCTCTGATAATGATCTACATTCCTTGCCGGAAGCATGACAGGTGTCTCATTGATGGAGTGGAGAACAGTGCAGACTGCGGATGCACAGGCTGATCTGGATCTACGATAGTAGCAAAACCCATAAGCCCCATTTCTCCAGTCACAGCTACATATGGTCATACCATGTGTACAATTTTTGGAGCAAATTAATTTATTGCAACATAGCTGACAAGTTTGCAAAATATTAATCTGCTATGATTTCTTGCCATAGTCACTGTTCTAATGGATCCGTGCCCCTAAGCACATACATTCATATTGTGCGTTATATTCTGATTAATTCCTGAAAATGTATACATCAACATAAAGTTCAAACACTTGACTATGAGTGCACATAAATTTCACCAAAATTGTTGTTTATGCAGATCTTAGAGTCCCTAGAAATAATCCACCCAAGTCACCTAATTGATCTTGAAACTTCTCATCAGGTTCGTGCCCTACAACTGTTTTCACATTTCAGTGACATTCCTTGATTACTCATACAATAAAGAAGTGTTGCTGCTTAGATGCATAAAATGTAAATATGTTGATGTCCAGATTCACCTAGAAATCAACATATATCGCATTTTATACATAATTTGCCAACAGACCCTCTTCGGATATGGAAGTATGTAGAAAATCACAAAGTAGGTGGTAAATCACAATTGTATGCAGGGTTGGCAATTTCCCGGGAAATAAGAGTATTTCCCAGGACAGCGGGAAATACCGGGAAATACCGGGAAATACCGGGAAATATGAATCTTCGTGGTCTTTTTCATTCCAAAATGTCAAGATGAGTCTCTATATTCCCCTATATCTACTATGGTTTATATGTGTGTGGTAAAACATTCTGCAATAAAAAAAGAAATAATAAGTTTATTTAGAGAAAAAAAACATCATTATTTTCTAGACAATTTTCTTCCCTATATACAAGTCTACCGGTATGTAGTATTTGCCAACTGTCTATTTTATTGTATATGAGAACACCCCTCATTACTATAGTAACCTGCCACTAATATAAGCTGTTTATGGAATTTTGATAAAATCCCTGTTGATAACAGGGATAATCCATGTACAGTGTAAGTGTAATTGTTTTACAACTTGACAGACCACCTGGGTTCTTATTATACAGTATGACACAAAAGGTGTGAAAGAAGGCTGACAATTAACAGCCTGTTGTCATAGTCTGATATGGTTTATTAAAGTATATTAAAGTCTCATCAATGTACATGCAAATAAGTAGACATTAGTAGGCCAATTGTAACGATAGTATTCACGTTAAATAAATGTCATAATAATAATGCAAATAAGTAATACAAATGCAAAGCATAAAACAACTGTACATTGTCAGTCATATAAGAATTGTAAGACACTATGTGTATGCACATCATGCATGCTAAGATCATTTATTCTCATTTCTTGATACTGAATATTAGCGTGGGAGAAGGTTGACAATTAACAGCCTGTTGTCTAAACATAGTCTGATCATGATGACGTTATCCTTGTGAATTGTATCTAGCAGACACTCCGATGCTTCCTAAAAAATGAAGAAGTAATTTACAAAAAAATAATACAACCAAAATATAAATGTCATGGTTGCCAAATATTCCACCTGATGAGTACCAGGTCTATACATTGTAATTAAGCCCTTTATCTAATTATTAAGTTGTTGATTGTTTAATTAACTGTTACTGAGCTTAAAACTTAATTTAAATAACTTTAATTATCAAATAATAACATCAAAATTCATATTTCCCGGTATTTCCCGGTATTTCCCACTTTGGGGAGTATTTCCAGGGACGGGAAATACCGGTATTCCCGCCCCCGGTATTTCCCGGCCAACCCTGATTGTATGTACTGTCATGTCGGCTAATTCTGCGCATCGGCTAAAGCGCAATTCACGTCAAATTTAGCCATGCGTATGTCATAATAAAATATGTGGATTTTGGAATAAACTAGATTGGTCAGTAAGCGAGGCTTACGAAATACCCCCCGTGTGGGCCCAGGTACCGCTAAAATATTTCCATGTGTGTGGGCTTGGACCTTGACTCTGGGCTTAGCGGGAGTAGCATGAATGTGAATTTGTCACAGGGTGGTAGAGGTCCATTGGAGCAATGCGTGTGTGAAATGTGAAGCAGATCCGAGCAAGGAAACAGAAGTTATAACCGATTTCTCTGATGTTAAGTTTTGTAAAGAGTCTAGGTATGTGACCTTCACCTCGAGATGAGCGGGAAATTGTTACAGCATGATAGTAGAGCCTTAGAGGAAAGCATGCATGAAATATTAAGAATTTCGATGAAAGAAGTAGAAGTTATAACATATTTCTCTGATGTTAAGTTTTGTATAGAGAGTACCGGTAAGTATGTGACCTTGACCTTGGGATCAGCAGGGGTTGGACGGTCGTAGATTTGTCACAGCATGATAGTACAACCTTAGAGGAATGCACAAGTGATGAAATATTAAGAATTTCGATGAAAGAAATAGAAGTTATAACATATTTCTCTGATGTTAAGTTTTGTAAAGAGAGTAAGTATGTGACCTTGACCTTGGGATCAGCAGGGGTTGGACGGTCATAGATTTATCACAGCATGATAGTACAACCTTAGAGGAATGCACAAGTGATGAAATATTAATAATTTTAGATGAAGGAAATAGAAGTTATAACTTATTTCTCTGAAGTTAAGTATTGTAAAGAGACTAAGTATTTGACTTGACATTGGGATCAGCGGGGGTTGGACGGTCGTGGATTTGGCACAGCATGGTAGTAGAGCCTCACAGGAATGCATGTGTGAAATATTAAGCATTTTAGATGAAGGAAATAGAAGTTATAACAATATTTCTCTGATGTTAAGTTTACGGACGGACGCACGCACGCACTGACGGACATCCTGATTCCAGTATACCCCCCCCACAACTCGTTGCGGGGGGTATAACAAGCTGATTAATTGCTACACAGTGGCACAATTTTATCACATTCGATTGGTTGGTAAAGTTATTCCGAATATAGTCAAAATGTGTAAAATCCTCAGACCCTGCTGATCGAATAGCTGTCTTATTTACTAAATTAACTGTTCAACTAAGAAACTAACCTGTCATGCTGTCACTGGATAGTTCTGCTTCAAGTTTAACATCAATTTTGCTATGCTGATCCATAATGCTGTTCGCCATTTTTGTTTACACTACCAGATGTGCAGCATTAGCAGAACAAATGTGACATTCAGGGTTCAATCTAGGCCAAAAATTTAGGGAGAAGTGACTTCTCCCTCCAGGCAAAATAGGGAGAAGTGAGAGAAAATTAGGGAGAAGTGATCAAAATCATATTTTCCATGATTTTTTCTCTTACTTATAGTTATTGCGTAAATGTATACATTAACTCTATGTTTTCAAAAGCATATCTATTAGAGGGGTAGAGGCATCAACATGTTGAGCCACCTCGTCGAGACGGTTTAAGTGAGCGTTAACAACGTATACTTTCATTGAGAAATAAAAAAGACACATTTGGGTTGGGGGGGGGGGGGCAAATGTAGTAGATTGTAGAATTTGAAAATAGATTGTAGAATTTGAAAAGAAAAATATTTTCTTTATTTCATCTCAAAAGTATATGTTGTTACCACCCATTTGAACCTCTTTAACTGTGTACATAAATATCGTTTATGAACTTGGATGTGCATAAATTCTGTATATTTAGTTAATACCAAATTGCATTATCATAAAAATCGGGTTACGTTTACATCGATTGGAAAAAGGTACGAAATCGCCGAAATTGTCCGTGATATTTCCAGACTTTTTCTTGTTTCCTGACAACAGAGTTAGCCATATTTGGTTGAAATAAACAATTAGTAATGTAATAAACAATATTTGTTTTCGGCATCAAAGGATTTCATTAGAATATATCGATTTCGTATTTAATTCTTTCACACTTTTTGCCGAAAAATAAAGTTGCAATCATGGCCTCATGGACCTTCCGCATCCGCTGTGTAGGTCACGACTAGGTTCGCCAGGTGGCGCCTCGAGTGGGTATACCCACAATCGTAGCCCGTTAAAACGCGTGTTTGCATGTGTTTGTTTGTCTAGTTGAGAGTATTCGGAGGGTGTAAACTATACCGGGTTCATGATCAATCACTGATAGAGCTATTGCCGACGTCTCTCGCAACAGTAACCTGTCAATCATGCCACTAAGGGCTGCCTTTACTTACCAGCGCTTGGCTGTACTGTATAAATAACTTCGCCACGAGAATAACACATGTTTTGAACTGACAAGTATAGTAGCCAGAAGCAATGTTTGGCTAGTGACCCGTAATATCGACCCGTGACTTTTATTGTCACAGCGGGTAGGCATGATTGTAGTGAATCGCAAAATGACGTGATGAAAATTTGGTCAAACAATCGGGTGTCATAAAACAAATGGTATTGTAAAAAGTTTGGCAGGCCTGCAATTAGCGAGATTTAGGTCACTGGGTGGGAAATGGGGATTACCTAAACAAATTTGGTTCCAGCCTTTTTTAGAATTTCCGATATTTTGCGAGGTTTTTTTATGGCGAAGTGCACTTCTCCTTGCCGGACATATAGGGTGACTTGGGCGGAAAAAAAAGCGACGACTTCGCCCAAGTCGCCCCAAAATTGAACCCTGACGTTGCAAACACACATGTGATGTCATACATCATACAATTTACGTCACTTACTGACGTCAGAACGTTATGACATTTCACCTGCACAGACTTCTTTGAATTTCGTTGAATATTCAGAGAATTTTGACTGAATATGGGAATGTTAATGATATATAAATTTGTTTGGAAAGCCTTTAATAGGTGCGCAGAATTAGCCGACACCATTGTAACTGTAACTTAGAAAACCGTGGGAAACAACTTAACATACATTTTTAAAATAATTATTCAATTAACACTATTCTTAGAATGTGCTTATTCACTTGTTTTCTAGGGGCATGAATCAAATTAATTATGAGAAGGCACAAATCCATGAGAATTGGGGCTATATGTTGTCTTGCCCAAGGACACTCTGAATCGGCCATTCACAGTGGCTCGAGGTATGAATCGAACATGAGGTCTCCTGATCTGCAGTCCGACAGTCTACTTATTGAGCTAATCAGGCCACCATTATATCTCTTATCATGAAACAGTGCATATATGCAGCGACAAAACGTGTTTTTAATCGACAATGGGGATATGTCGAGTATTGGTTATTTGTTTGGTTCATGAGATATTGCGGTATGCGACTTGAACTTCATACCTGGCCACTCTGGAACACAAAAACAAGTGCAGAGCCGACAGCCGTCAGTCCCCATGTGAATAGAGTTCCCAGAAAGGTCTGAAACAGGGGATGTATGCCATCGATCATCTTCCCAGTGATGTGGTAGGTACCTCCAATATGAAGAGGGTTCAAATCAAGGGAGATAAATGTGACAAAAATTTACTTTGTCACAGGCTCTTGTAACTTAAATGTACATGCCCACTCAGTAGGCACAAACCAGTTGTTCTTTATAGGAATTAAATAAGTGGATACTTGTGTCACTATTCCACCAGTTCTAAAAAGTACGAGTGCCCGCTATGCAGATAATACTACAGAGAATAAATAGTAATGTCCGTTAACATCTTAAGGAAACACGGTTATCGCCCATGATATCAGTGTGGAAATTTACTTCCAATATAAAATGTATAATAATGCCAATCAATATAAGATATAAGATATCTACTAAACGTAGTCATAAACGTAGTATATCTCATAAAGTTTATAAGATATCTTATATACTTTAGTAGATATCTTATATAAAATTTCATATCAGATATCTACTAAAGTATATAAGATATCTCATAAACTTTAGTAGATATGTTATATAATTTAGAAGATATCTTATATAATATATAAGATATCTACTAAAGTTTATAAGATATCTCATATACAATTTTATATAAGATATCTACTAAAATATATAAGATATCTACTAAACTAGTAGATATCTTATATATTTTAGTAGATATCTCATATAGTATATAATATATATTATATAGTTTAGTAGATATCTACATCAATAATGTAAATAAGATATCTACTAAACTATATAAGATATCTTATATATTTTTAGGAAAGTTTAATTAAATTAAAAAATAATGCATTCTCCTCAGTAATTTAGCGCCGCAGCAATTTTCTACACTGTTCATACATATACCCTTGCTAGGGTCTACACTCACCATTCAGGGTATACGATGGTCGCCTGGGTGGAGGGTGGGAAACAGTAAACAATGTAGATCATGATCAACCAGATTCTCAGACTAGCAAGGGTATATGTATGAACAGTGTAGATCGAGACTCATGCGATAGTGTAAACCCTGATCATCATAGGGAACGCCAGCAGGTACGAACAGCGTATACCCTGTCCTTCTATGGGTGTATACCGTTCGTCTGTCTATGTGAATGACCAGCGTAGATCCGAATAAGCAGGTACGACAACAGGTACGATCATCGTATGCACATGTGACCCGTGTAGACCCTGATCATATGTGTGTGTGTGTGTGTGTGCGCGCGCGCGTGTGTGTGTGTGTGTGGACACTATCCTGGCTATATCTGCAAATTATTTCTGTAGAGTTGTCATTGGTTGAAATTCAAATTTTAATCAATTCGTTCAATTTTTATAAGATATCTTATATAGTTTAGAAGATATCTTATATAAGTTCCTAAATAAGATATCTACTAAACTATATAAGATATCTAGTAAAATATATAAGATATCTTATATAAAATATAAGATATCTCATAAAATATAAAATATATCTTATATAGTTTATAAGATATCCTATATACAATTTTATATAATATATATACTAAAGTATATAATATATCTACTAAACTTTATCAGATATCTTATATACTATATGATATATCTTATATATATATATATATATATATACTTTAGTAGATATCTTATATATATATATTATATAATATATCTTATAAACTATATAAGATATATTATAAACTATATAAGATATCTCACATTGTATATACGATATCTGATAAAGTTTAGTAGATATCTTGATTTGGAATAAATAGTAAAACGGCGTGCGATAGTTTGTGGGCATGTATCTTTAAATGACCCCTGTAAAACGGGGCCATAAATGCATAAAAAATGAATCTACTATAAATTAATATACAATATGAAACCATTTATTCTTCAAATTCTCGTTAACAAACTTGTGGACTCCGTTTATACAGGCATTGTAAATATACAGTAGAACCTCTCTAAACCTGACACACATACAATCTATGTTTACTTAAATGTGATTCTTGTCATCTCTCACCGTTGATACCGTCTGTTCATGATAGCAAACCACATATACCTGTTTTGCGGTGCCAATATGCCTGATTTACAGCGGAGCCTCTATAAACCGGACACTCTAGGGACCAATGTACAAACACATCCTTGAAATAGCTTACCGGTACTGTACAGAAACATACTTCTTTCACATTCAGGAATTTATAGAGTCCATGACGACGTCACTTATTTTTTGTATCAAATGTTCGTCTGATAAGAAGATATGCTGTTAATCAGAAGATGCTTGTTTATAATTAGCTCTTCTTCAAAGTTGGCCCACACATTTCTGTCATATAATGACGTTGGTACTACTGTAGTATGAGGGGAATACGTTATAAAGTGAACAATATCTTGTCGGCGGCTGAGGTCGAACCTATGCCGCCTGCGTATGAGGCGAACATTGTACCACGTCGCTATGAACGCCGGTTTCTAGCAAAAGGCAGTGCAAATGTTCGATTATCCTACAATGGCCGTAATACTATATTCCTCCTTCCTACAAATAGACATTTGTCGATATATATACTTCAGGGTCCTTATAGGAAATCCTAGTTCATTATGTATGAAAGACATCATGCATGATATAACTTCGCCTATTGTCTCGAAGGGTAATATGTTTTGGTTCATTGGCATTACTGTAGTAAGATGAGAAATGCGCTATAAAGTGAAAAAATGTTGACGGCAGCTGGGATCGAACCCAGACCGTCTGTGTGTGAGGCGAACACTCTACCACGTCGCTATAAAAGCCAGCTTGTACTGCAAGGCAGTACACATGTTATATTTTGCTACAATCGCCGTACTATTACACTACTAAAAGCATACTGGTGTGTTTATTGTTTCACCCACGTTAGCGTAGTGCAATAAAATGCGGTCACAACTCCGGCGTCATCGTCGTAGTCATCAACAATGTTGGATGTACGTCAAAATGTTGCATATCTCCTGATATGTTGGTCTGATCATACTCATAAATAACTTACTCACATTGGTGACATTGACCCATTGATAGTGGGTGAGATCACCCTGATTTACATGTGTAGTAGGTATTGACGCGTCTATCGGTACGTACGTACGGTTATGACATCAATCTTAACAATAGGAGAGAAACACACTTCCAAATAGCTGTACCTGTAATAGCTACGGCATTACATTTGTTGTATTTACACTGGCAACACCACCTCTTGTTAAAATATTTTAATTTAGCACGGAAAACAGACATTAATATTTCGATAGAAACAGTTATCTTTATTTGACATTATATTCAATTCGGTGACACATTTCAGATTCGAGTATGGTGAATGTCGCAATATGAATGCACTCACTCAGGGGAAATGATGTGTATCTGTGCCACGTTAGCTCATTCGGCATAGCAACGACATTGTAAGCGGTAGCTCGGAGCTTCGATTCCGGGGCTGGGCATGTATTTTTCCTTCGTATTCTTCTTTTACACTAACGGCTAGCAGTCATTTACTGACTACTTGATGATATAATGTATAATAATTGTCATGCGTGTGGTGTTAGTAACGTGATTGTCATGCCAACTGGGCTACTCAGTCCACTCCAGTGGACATGACAAGTGCTAAAGAATGGTGCAAATTATCCAAATGAGACCCATGAACCCATGTAAGGAAGAAATTAATGCAACGTATCATGAGTCGACATTACAAGATTGCATGCAAAAGTATGGGGAAATGGCTCAGCTGAAAAGGTCGTATTTTAGGGGGAAAACAATTGTAAAAAAAAAACACCACTGTGTTCAATATGTTCAGTTTCAGATCGATTGGCAGAAAGCTGTCAGAGGCGTTGATTACACAACTCTATCCTCTACACAGGAGTGTATACAAAAGTGTGGAAAATGCAGTGGCTTAAGTTGAAAAGGACGTATTTTTGTGAGAAATATCAATGTTCGTCATGATTGTGGCCGTGCCTATGGTATTTTCATAATTGTTTTTATTTTTTGACAAATCTGGCAAATTACAGTATGGCACAAATATGGATCTGAAATTGTTCGCAGCATGTTTAGTTCAGCCCCAACTAAATGTAAATTTATTAAAAACAAAAATAACAACAATAGTTGTTTGGCTTTGCATGTACTTGTGTTTATATGAGCAGCTTTCTTGCAGACGGTGCGAATTGAGGATCCAGTTTGCAAAGGGGTGCGGGAGTATCCTTCCCCGGATAAAATATTGATTAATGCATTTAATTTCCTCAATTATAGTTATTCTACAGTTAACATAGTGGTAGATTATTGATATGGTATGTGAATTTAATCGCCATTTTTTATTTTGATACATGCATGACATTGATAAGGAACAGTCTCCTTCTTTTTTCCCATTTAGCCAGTTTGTGCAGATTAACCTGACGCTATGAAATGTCACTTGTGCATCCAATATACCTGACAGTCGTCAGCAAATCGCCTGGCATTAGAGCTGACAGCACCAGTTACGTCATTTATGTAGAGCAGAAACAAAATAGGACCCAAAACAGATCACTGGGAGCGCCTGATTGTACAGCTGCCTTTGATGAGACTGCACCATCAACTATTACTTGTTGAGTTTGGTTGCTAAGGAATGCATGTATTCATTGGTTTGTGCGCCCCCCCCCCCCCTTCCCCCGAATGCCAAAATAGGATGCCGTGTGCAATAATATGATCGACAACATCAAAAGCCTTACTGAAATCCATAGCGACCCTGTGATATGAGTGACCCCAACCCCTCCCCCCTCCCCCATGGCACCCCACTTCCCCACACCCAGAAAAAAGAACCACCTTAAACATTATCATTTAAAGGTACATGCCCATTCAGTAGACACAAAATGTTCTTTATATCTGAGGCATCATCCGATACATTTTTGGCAAAATAAACATTCAGACACCGTCACCCCAGGTATTGATTGGCAGTATTATACATTTAAAAGCAGACGTAAATGTTCACACTGATATCAGGGGCGATAACCGTGTTTCCTTAAAATGTTAACGATCATTACTATTTAGTATCTGTATTTATTGTTTCAGGTGGAATGATCATACTTTATAATCTGTCTAAAATAGTATTTGTTCAAGTGACGCATTTAATTTGTATAAATAATTAAAACATATCATGCCTGATATCATATAAAACAATATCATGCATATAAAAATAGCCCGATACTACCGCTAGTCACTACCGCTAGTCACTATCAGTAAAATAAATATCACTAATTTAAATTATTATATCTGTTTAGCGGGCACTCGTACTTTTTAGAACTGGTGGAATAGTGACACAATTATACACTTATGTAATTCCTATAAAAACAGTGTGTGCCTACTGAGTGTGCATGTATCTTTAACGGTAACCATGATGTACGTGTGAGTGAAACACAATGCTTTCAACCAGAAACATAGAATATTCAGCATTCTATGTTTCTGTTTCAACATCTGTTATGGATGAGCTGCACTTTTTACAACAAACATTAAACTCGTTAAATGTTCAACATAACACATTAACCTATTAATCTGTTCCCAGCTCTGTAGAGATAATATATCGTATGTCAGGTTTCTTCATAGCTGTATGTTATTATCCAAGCATATTTGCTTGGATATAGTCCTTATACGGTTTTTGAGACCTCACATGATTTATGCAAATGAGTAATTGTCGACCAACGAACGTACTTCATGCTTCATGATTCTAGCTACGCCACGTGAGAGAGTTCCAAAGCGAGCGGTGCATTATGAACGTGTCACTCACATTTTTGGCCAGCTACATTTTTTTTCAGCTACAGTTATATTTTTAAAAACAGTTTGTGATTTTATAAAATATTAACTGTCGTGTTTCATAATAAATATTTTGTTAGGAAGGTTATATTTTTAGCGCAATGATCGACCGCTCCACATGTAATTTATACGTAGTTATACGCCATGAAAAATAGTTCTGATAGTGAGCTAACATTATATTGTGTAGTGTAATACATGTGTTGTTAATTTTTCTGTACGACATTTATATTACAAAATGTTTATCTGATTTAATATAATATAAACTGACATGTATTAATTTGAGTATATTATTTCACGCGCACTGATACAATTAACCTCGTGTCTCATGAAAAGTAGTTTCCGCCATTTTATGCCGACAAATTACAGAATCGTTTACATAGTCATAGGTCAATGGCTCAATAAAATCCAACATTGGACAGCGAAATGATGATGATTTAAAACAGAAACATTGTTTTTTGACAGTTACATACCGCATGCTTTAAATAATCATCTTGAGCCATCGATATTATTAATCATTGTCCATTTTACTTAAAACATCAACTAATCTATAATGACGTTACACAGAAAATGCAGTACGATACACTTCACAAAGGAAACATTGTCTTAGAGTTTGAATAATTTTAGGTTCCGCCGAACGAACGAGTACGCCGAAATATATTTCCGTACACATCCAAAAACCTATTTATTATATACCCGTTCAACAAAACATGCATCCTAATCATTAAATAATCCGATAGTGTGATGAAATGCGACTCTCTATTATTTTTGTTGAACAATCCGAGCGCCTGTGATGGCTTCAGTTTGACAAGGTCATTTCGCGCAACTGAATCGATACAATAATTTATCAGGGGTTGAAATTTCACTCGCCCAACTCGCCATGGCGAGTGCTTTTTGTGGCGGTCGAGTACTTTCTACAGGCACTCGCCCAGTTTGGCGAGTGAAAGATTAGGTCAGGATTATTTTTTTTGGAAGAAATTGCCAATTAATTCCATCGATAACGGCCAACAAATGGTATTAATTCAGCGACCATTTGTTGTTTACAGTTTACGTCAATTTGCGGGAAGTAAGATTCAAGCAGTGTCTATGTACACGGTTACGGGTAGAATATCTAGCGATTTTGAACACGGTCCATATCGGGCAAGTTTAATTCACGGATTATTTGTCGGCTTTACGCGGCCGGGCTAACCAATACTAGGACTGCGAGTATAGACTAGTGTATACGCGGCCACATATATCGTCTCGTATACAGTTGGGTTAACGCGCATTTCAGACGCCGAACATAACGGCTTGGGACGAAACGGTCGGCGCCGGGTCCGAAACCATTGAATTTAGTAATTAAGGCAGCACGCAGCGCATGCAAACATAGCCACTATAAATTAAACTAAATTTATGTCACTCAACGCTTATAGAAAATAAGAAGTGTGCAAGCCTCTGAGCAAATTCGCTGCTATTTGTTTGTTTATGTTCATTTAATACTTAACATATAAATAACAATAATAGTGAATATGTCTCATACGTTTTGGTAATGATCATATGTAAAAGCCTTTTTTTTTTATAAATAAGATACAACAATGGGCGAGTAACTTTTTGACCTGGGCAAGTACTTTTTTTTTATTTTCTACCTACCTTGGTTCAACCTTGGTTGAAGGCCGTTTCTTGTAAGCTAGGCTTGTACTGGCCTATTTTATCGACGTCAAATTGGATAATTGTCTTTGAAACTGGGGGGAGAGCGCAACTAAATCATGGTTAAAATGTCTGTACAATATTTTCACGTGTTGAATTTGCTGGGTCTCTTCTTCCAGGCGGAGTTGAGTGAACTTTTGAAACTATTTAGTGTGTTCGAATTTACACAATCACTAGGGAGTGCATTCCAGCCTGTGACGACTCTTTGAGAGAATACTTTTTGTCGCAACTGCGAAGGATTTCAGGACTTTCAGTCCTTTGATTTTACTTGCTGTTACATTTGTTTTCAGGCACCTGTGATTTCGTTAGCTCTGACTGATTCCCCATTTTAAGTTCCGTATAGCGAGCGGTGCAAACAACCGGGAACCAGTTTTCTCTAACTTCCGGCTTGGGCAAAACGAAAGTAGACATAAAAGTAGTTCCGTGTTTTATTTAGTTTCATGTATTTTTGATAATTTTATTTATATATCATCATTAGATCATCATGTATCGACATATTAAATAATACATGTCGCATTTACTGACACAAAATAGACATCATCCAACTGTTTAGGCAAGTTTGCCTGGACTATTTCTTTTCCAGTTACCAGGAAGATTGCGGAAGGAGCGTCATCGGGCTTGTTAATAGGCGCTTGTCAACAATGATCACGTTATCACTTTAGAAAGTTCTTCACGATCGATTTAATCGGCAAATTGGCGGTTATAATCGACATGCCTATTGATAGGCACACGCCGGGATATTTATTAAACGATTTAAGGACTTTGACGGCTGTGTACTCGCCGGTGTTTATGATAAAACGTAGTTTATGCTGTTTTAAGTGACCGATCATGCCGACTTGTTCCTCCGATCCCGTGCCAAGGCCCGTGCCTTGTTTGGGGCAGGGGAAAAGGGCTATGACATTACTGACAGATGCTGGCTGCCACTATCCAGTTATTTCTCACGATTCTTATTCAGACAGACTGCGGGTGCAGTCGGCCCCACAACAATGCGGTCGCATCCGAGGGGCGCGACCAATGCATAGAACAACACTGATGATGGGGAAGCCACCATGGACATCCAACGAAGCATTCTTAACTACAACCAAACAGGTTTGTGTTGAATTTTATCAATTTTGCCTTCCCCACACAAGTGGGGTGTAGGTTGTTGCAAACAGAGTTGCTGTTCACAAATTGAGTGTGGAGCGCGTGGTCGAGCGGTCTGAGGCGTCGGACTGCTGATCTTACGGTCGTGGGTTCGAGCCTCACCGGAGGCGTGCGTTGTGTCCTTAAGACACTTTATCAACACTGCTTCAGTCCACCCAGCTGTAAATGGGTTCCGGCTAAATACCGGGAACATCGATTGTATTTGATTGTATGTACATGTACTTATGAATAAAACTATGATCCACTTGTCACGGTACGTAACTCACTGTGGGGAGGAAGTGTGTATTCGTGCCCGGCTAGCTCAGTCGGTTAGAGCGATGGTATGGTAAACCAGAGGTCCCGGGTTCGAGCCCCGGGCCGGAGCACATTTTTCTCACCCTGTGACATTTGGCGCCCAACTAGGGACCGTGACTGATATATATTCTACCCAAAATGTTCCAAAAATATGGAATTCAGAGACGAATTAAATATAGAATTCGGGGACGAATTCCTATTTGGTGGGGAAGTATGTCACGGTACTTAACTCACTGTGGGGAGGAAGTGTGTATTCGTGCCCGGCTAGCTCAGTCGGTTAGAGCGATGGTACGGTAAACCAGAGGTCCCGGGTTCGAGCCCCGGGCCGGAGCACATTTTTCTCACCCTGTGACACACTGGTGATAAGCCTCAGTATTGAGGGTATACCATTATACTGGCAAAAACAAAAAAGCAAAAAGTGAAGCGATGCGACATTGGTCAAATTAGCTAAAATTAGATTTTTGTTAAATAATTTTCAAAATCTAACTTGTTTTCTTTAAATATTTACATACTTCCCAAGCTATCTAGCCAGGTTTCGGAGTCAATTTCCAAAATATTTTGTTTTTCGACCCTCCTGGTCAGCCTTTTACTTTTTGCCCCATGTTAAATTCCCATAGGAAAATTGTTTTTTCACAATAAAATCAATATTTTATGGATTTTCATCAAATAAAAACGTTTGGGTACGGTTACTTTTTTGTTATTAATGAAGAATTACTTACATTTAAATCTTTTTTACTTTTAATATATTTAATAGCCAAAAGTTCGTCCAGCGCATCAGACTTACGTAGTGGCGATCCGGATGGATCAAAGATTGCAAACATTTTTTATTCCATTTATATCAGTCAGGGTTCAAGCTAGCCCTTCAAAATAGGGAGAAGTTTTCACCCAAAAAAAAGAGAAAATGGACCTTTTTTCCAAAATTTCTGTTTTATATAGTGAAAAACTTCACCCTCAACTCAAAATAGGGAGAAGTCGGACAATTTAGGGAGAGAATTACGCCCACTTCGCCTGTAAACTGATCCCTGTCAGTTAGCTCTTAGAATGTGGGAAACATAAATTGTTATCTGCTATTGTTTTATATTTTGTCATCTTTCTTGATAAAAAACCGGAGTTGACAGCAGTATCAGTTAGAATAATTTCCATAAAGGTTTGTCAAACCATATGTTGTTGAAAAGAAAAAAATTAAAAGAAAGGAATACATAGTAGACAACTAAATTTAATTTAGCATTGTAGGAGTTAATTTGTGATGCATTGAGTGAGTACACTCTAACTGGTGGCACACCTTTATATCGGTCATTTATGCTGTTACAATATATCACAGTCAATCTGAATTAAAACTTACTTTTGTTGATGTTTCATTGTTCGAATGATGCAGAGCACCAGCTAAGGGGCGTATTGGCATATTCTACACACTTTTTTTAGCAGAATACGCATTGATTATGAAAAGTAGGAGTATAAACTACTCACAGCAATGCATTGATTTTCAAATTGAATAGTGAAAATACTGTAATAACTTTGAACATTTATTTAGTTGAGCTGCAAAAAGCAAACATTTTTGCAGCTCAAATAAGTGAATTTTTAAATTTGTTTTATTTTTATAATTTGTTCCCTATTTTTTAAATAAAGAAGAAAATCAATAATACATTTGTAAAAGTAAAATACGCATTGAAATCAAAATATGGGGGTATAATGTTCTTTTAGATACAAAACTGATGTGGAGCGATGATGATAATAACACAATAAACAAGTTCTGTTAATTTCAATGAAAATAGCATTTACTGTTGTTCATGTCTTATCTATAGTATAAAAGTAAAAGCATTACCTGATAAATAGAATGTGAGGCGAGTGTCGTCTGATATCAAGTTTATCTGTCTCAGCTTGGAATGAGTAGGAATTTGATCCCTAGCAAGCCTCATAATTGGCGAGCTTCGGAATTCCTTGTCTTCTGTATTTATATGGTTTACTTTTTGGTCTACCATCAGTCTTGAATAGCGTTGTATCTGCATACTTGCACAGTATTACCGGTATAACCTAGTAGTTTGCATCACATACCATAAAACACATCACCATCAAATGACCTTCACCTACTTTTCCACTTCACTGACTTCAAATAACCACTGTCTTTCTGTTGTTGATATTGGATTTCAATATGCAGATATCAGGGTTGAAATAGACTGTATAATTTAACGATTCCGTCATTAGTTTTTGAATGCAGATCTTCGACACATCAGATGCATATTGAACATGTTGATGGTTTTTTAGAATCACCAACATAGTTACCGGTATAAGAATTTAGGATGTATTGTGTGTGACATTTAATATCTTTTCTATAGAACTGATTTTCTAAATGCATATTGTAATTAATCACTTATGTAATAAAACAGCTCTATCAAGATCCAAACTAAAAATAATGTGTCAAAATATTCATACTACTAAAAGCGTATTCTGTACATGTATATACGGTAATGTATAATGGATTTTGAGGATACACCATTTTCTGATTGAAAATTCCAAATATTTATACCCCCACAAACAAAGTTTTTATACCCCCACAAACAAAGTTTGTTGGGGGTATATAGGAGTCAGCTTGTCGTTCGGTCTGTTGGAAATTCCCTTCCGCTCTATATCTTCTACACCGATGCATGGATTATCAAATGGCTTGGCACAAATGTTTGTCATGATAAGAAGGTGTGTCGCGATCAATAACCACGCACCTACATCCAAGGTCACAGTTGAAGGTCAAAGGTCAAACCTATAGAAATTCCCTTCCGCTCTATATCTTCTACACCAATGCATGGATTATCAAATGGCTTGGCATAAATGTTTCTCATGATGAGAAGGTGTGTCGCGATCAATAACCACGCACCTACGTCCAAGGTCAAGGTCATTGTTGAAGGTCAAAGGTCAAACCTATTGAAATTCCCTTCCGCTTTATATCTTCTACACCGTTGCATGGATTATCAAATGGCTTGGCACAAATGTTTCTCATGATGAGAAGGTGTGTCGCCACTGTCGCGATCAATAACCACGCACCTACGTCCAAGGTCACAGTTGAAGGTCAAAGGTCAAACCTATTGAAATTCCTTCCGCTCTATATCTTCTACACCGATGCATGGATTATCAAATGCCTTGGCACAAATGTTTCTCAGGATGAGAAGGTGTGTAGCGATCAATAACCACACACCTACGTCCAAGGTCACAGTTGAAGGTCAAAGGTCAAAAATATTGAAATTCCCGAATGGCTTGGCACAAATGTTTCTCACGATGAGCAGGTGTGTCACGATCAATAACCACGTACCTACGTCCAAGGTCAAGGTCACTGTTGAAGGTCAAAGGTCAAACCTTCCCTTTCCGCTCTATATCTTCTACACCGATGCATGGATTATCAAATGGCTTGGCACAACTGTTTCTCATGATGAGAAGGTGTGTCGCGATCAATAACCACGCACCTACGTCCAAGGTCAAGGTCACAGTTGAAGGTCAAATGTCAAACCTATTGAAATTCCCTTCCGCTCTATATCTTCTACACCGATGCATGGATTATCAAATTGCTAACCACGCACCTGCGTCCAAGGTCACAGTTGAAGGTCAAAGGTCAAACCTATTGAAATTCCCTTCCGCTCTATATCTTCTACACCGATGCATGGATTATCAAATGGCTTGGAACAAATGTTTCTCATGATGAGAAGGTGTGTCGCAATCAATAACCACGCACCTACGTCCAAGGTCACAGTTGAAGGTCAAAGGTCAAACCTATTGAAATTCCCTTCCGCTCTATATCTTCTACACCGATGCATGGATTATCATGTGCCTTGGCACAAGTGTTTCTCAGGATGAGAAGGTGTGTCGCGATCAATAACCACGCACCTACATCCAAGGTCAAGGTCATAGTTGAAGGTCAAACCTATTGAAATTCCCTTCCGCTCTATATCTTCTACACCGATGCATGTATTATCACACTATGCCCAGGGTCAAGGTCACAGACTTGATGCGTTTGAAACCTTAACGCTCGGCTAAATGGCTTATACCGGTAATCAAAAATGCCTCGTTTTCTTTGGCTGCCAGTGGGGGTATTCGTGTGCCGACAGGCCACATTTCTAGTTTTATTTCTTATCAGAAGTTTATATTGTGAGAACTTATTTGAACCATCTGGTTGAGACAACAGATATACTTTGAATGAGAATTGTTTCGACACACTTATGGCATCTCTGTTTTTTGCTGAAAATACGTGAATTTTTCTGTACAGGACACCATGAGTATAACAGAATATTTCTTTCAAACTAGCTTTGACAGTGCACATATACTCAGCAGAACTAGAAACGTCCCTGTTTTTTAACCGACTTAGTTTTGCCCTATTAGTCCGTTGTAGTATGTTAAATATAATTAGTTTGTCGGATTTTTTTGGGGGATTAAGTACACTATATATTTTTGAAATGGAAATTGGACGAGGAATCCGAAAATCGATGTTGCGATTTTGCGGAAATAACTTTTTACACCTCAATTTTGAATTTCAAAATGGCCGCCATAAAAAAAAAAAATCTCAGTATGTCGCTTTTATGCAAGATATTTTCTCAAAATAAATTGCGAATTTCAGATTTTCAATCAATCTATATCCGATTAACATATTTTTAAATTTAAACATAAAAGTCATGACATTGCCTACCCGTATAGAATCTTAATTTTATAAGGTTTGGCACAGTCCCTGTTCACTTTAAATTTGCTTGTAAACTAAATATGCAGCTGCTAATTATGCACATGCTATACTGCGATCATTGCAGAGCCAAATCAATCTGCGTGTGCGTACATGCTGATATAGGTCGCATAAACCCCAATGCACCCATTATGATTGAACTCGCGTTGGTATTACAATACTTGGTTATTGATTGATAGTACAAAGTTTCGCGTTACGACATTAGCGTTGTTAAATACATGCTGCTCAATATCCGTATGGTGGGAACATTACATTCACGTGCCACCTTATGACGCGGCAAGAAATTAACATATAAAATTGTATTTCAATTCATATTAGTTGCTATATCGACTAACCCTCCATTACTGGGTATATTTCAGTATATGTTTAGCCACGCGAGCGGGATTCTACACAAATTGTCAGGTGTGCGTCGTGTGTCAAGCAGACACGGTGTGGAAAGAACCGTTGGTTGTTCGACCACAGTTTGAGACTTATAAACGTATGCTTGATGCCATACAGGAACTGTCACATTTCCAAGACGGCAATTTTGCACATATCAACCAACGACTCGCGCGCGATGCACATGCTACCGATGTAAGATATCACAAGCAATGCTGTAATGTGTACTACATCCTAATGGAAGCTGAAAATGAAAGCAACCAAGTAAGACCCAATAACTCGTGGCAAATCGCATGTCCAATTGAGTGATTAAATTTAATTGACAGAGAAGGAGATATTATCGATGGCAGACATTGAAATCACTTACTGGAACTCATTAGGTGTCGAACAAGTGGAGAAACAATGTCCTAAATACAACATAAAATGGCTCAAATAGATAGTTATGCGTGGATTGCCCCATTTTAATGTGTACTCTAAAAGGACAGACAGAAGTCTGCCGATTTCTATTATATGCAAGGCGAACGTATGTCGAGATTCATAAGCAGAGTTGTTGATCAAAGTATTCCTTGAACCAGCACCACTGACGACGTGCCTGTTGAACTTCACTCACTGATCAGGTGGGTTATGGTGGGCACACTCCGTGAATTGGAAAATGTAGCATGGACACATATGGTTTGACAGAACTGTGCTCTTAGCACGCCAAAGCATTATGTATGGTCTTAAAACTGATAGGCAGGTACATCATAAACTAACAAATGATTGTGATGCGGTCCAGAGAGGTAGCGGGTGCAAAAGTCCACACGTTCTTGGATTAGGATTGGCTGTCTGACATAAAACCAGGAGCAAGAAGGTTATCGATCTTCTACATGCAAATAACTGCTGTATACCGCACGGCCGGGTACTCAGTCTTGAAACATCACTTGCAAACGCTGTGGTTGACAACATAAACCAGTTTGGTGGACTGTATATACAACCGTTTATTAAGAAAGATATATTTGTGTGTTCTGCAGTTGACAATGCCGACTTTCTGGAAGACACACTTGGTGGTAAAAGAACTACACATGATACAAGTACCGTGATATTTCAGAAAGACAGTGATCAGGGGATCCGATCACGCTATCTGTGTACATACAGAATGAAAGTAGCATAACGGTAACCCCGTACCACACACAGATCGTACCGTGTAGTAAGCATAAACCACCGTGACAGTCGCTGTCGTCACCAGAGGCTGACATACTTTGTTCAAAGTCAGTGCTGCTGGTATTGATGACACAAAAACAGTTTCATTGGCTTATCTCTTACATATAATCTCGACTCATGGGAGTAACGAATGCGCACCTGGTCTGATTCCTGGCTGAGCAGGATACTTTTTATCATTCTCTGGCGCTCGATAATTGACACGAATTGGGGCCATGCCTATTTTGGAGGAATTAGCACACGACTGATCAACTCTAATGAAACAATTAGTTGTTGGAAAAGATCATCCATCTGTGGTCTCGTGTGATATGGCCCCGTCGAAAAGATAGTGAAGATCATTGATTCGAACCTCCAATATAAAGAAACAGGTTATGTCACAGCTGTGAGAGTTTCACGTCGTTATGGCGTAGAATCTTTAAAACTATGGAATCGATAATGCATGGCTATACGCAGATGTGTATGGACCAGCAACTACAAGACAACTCTTGAACGTTCAAGGAAATTTTCTCACTATCACCTGACCATCATACGTATGTCCCTCAAGAATAAGTACCCCAAATATTGAAGATGTACACATCGGGAAATAGGAAACAGACGATATGTGTTTAAATTGATTGATTAAAGGAAACAAAATATATACATGGACGGCTAATGATACTAACACAGTCGAGCAGGGATGTTTATATGAGGAAGGTTATTGGAGCAGAGTATACCTTACACTGACTCCAATGTCATTCTTTCACCAAGTGGATCAGTACTCACATACAATGGCAAATCGAAGTTGATACACGCACCTCAAGAGATGCCAACTAACGTAAAATTGCCATTTCCGATGGAATGATAACTGTACAAAAGCTGGAAAAGTAATCGACAAACATACAGACAGTCGAAGACCTCAGCAAATGTTTCATCAATAGACTAATGCAATACGTGGTAAACTAGTATACATGTATATACAAGGACTACTCCATGAAGACTGCAACCATAGAAATTAGGAACAAAGAACAGCCACATGTACAGTACCAGGTTAAGGATGGCACAAAACTTAAGCACATCTCCATGAAACGAGTCCTTTCCATTGTAAGATGAATGAAGACCTAACAACCTGCTTGGCAAATAAGACTCATAGCGCACAGGTCCGAAACAGAGAAAGTCACGATCGTCTCTGCAAATGGAAAGACAGTGTGCAACTGTGAAATACTGTTTAACAGCAAAAACCATGAGGAAGCTTACACTTTGATAATTCACCATGCAATATTGGCTAACGTTCTGAATGAAACTTATGTCAAATTAATGAAATACTCCCCGGACACTGACACACTAGTTCTGTTAGCATGAAAGTACAGCCTCTTACGCATGTTGCTCGACTGTGATTCCGTCTCAGATCTAACATGAATTTGTTTTCCGGATATTTATTAAAATGGTCAGATGACAGTCACGCTGCGTTATCATGCACATATCTTTGTAAGTGTAGTACAGAACGAAGAATGATGAGGATACTCATCTTGAGAATGCCATTCCATCTGTTGTTGACGGTGATTCTGATGAAAGAACCATTGCCGAACAACATAAGCGACCGTGGCAGTAACGTTTGCAGTGTATACATTTGTATGTAATGTTAAATCTGCACCCGAAAAGACATTATCGGAACACTTGAACAACTGATGTATTAGAAAAGACATTATCGGAACACTTGAACAACCGATGTATTATTTGATTGTCTATATATTCTACATTCATACATGCTGTTGTGAGCATCGTCCACGCCACACGTGTATTTAACAATATAGCTAATAAATGATATAACCAGTTGTACAAGTTATGTGAGGTACATATGTATCCTAAAACATCACATACCAAGGGTAATTGAAGATAGTATATCATTTTCCATGTGTTACCTTCTAAGGGACACGTTTTCTTCACGTGCATACATGTATATACTTATATATGCGATTATACATTTCACAGTATGTATATTTGTATACTAAATACACGTATAGTCTGTTGTAGTTACAATGGCTATGTACATTGTAAAAACATATAATCAAATTCCTCAACCATAGTTCAACTGATATGTCCACACTTACGTATAACGTGGCGGCCATCTTGAAAATCGTGGCTATTTTACAAACTTCTCTCTCTTATATTATATTTGACTTCCTGATAAAGTATTAATCACTACAAGTATGCGATTTTCACATTTAAACCAATAGTATATGTTACTTAAGTGCGGATATATAGCAAAACGAGGTAAAATATGGTGGCCATTTTGAATTTCAAAAGGGAGGTCGAAAACTTTATTTCCACAAATCGCAACATCGATTTCCGGATTCCTCGTTCAATTTCTATTTACAAAATGTATAGAGCAACAAATCCCCAAGAAAATCCGATGAAAATACATAACAAGACGGACTATATGTTTATGTTACACATTTAGGGAATATATATGCGAGACACTGGTCATTTTGTGAATACACTCGTGTAAAGTTTACCCCAAATACACCCGGTGCAAAATGGTCACTGACTGGAACGGTGATTTTCACTTATTGCACGTGCACGCTATACATGTGCTCAATAAATTTACTCAGTCAATATCGTACGATACTTGCGACACAGGCTCATCCGAAAATTTAAAAAGAGTTTTTCACTGTTTTCGCATGCCACGCTTGTCTGAAATTGAAAAATTAGGCAATTAGAATGCTGGAGGCGAGAATGACGGCCGGTGCCATCGCCTGCAGGTTCGACAGCCCCTGGTCACCTACTTGTCACCACTGCCAGGACTGACCTCTACATCACGTTGATGCACTTGAGCCTGCCGATCAGAGCAGGACGCCCATATACTGTTTGCTTTTTGCACCTCAAATTAGTGAATTTTCAAATTTGTTTATTTTTATCATTTGTTCCCTATTTAATAAGGAAGAAAAGCAACAATACATTTGTCAAAGTAAAATACACATTGAACTTGAAATCTGGGGGTATAGTGCTCTTTAGATACAAAACTTATCTGGAGCTCTGATCACTCGGTCTCATATAAGATCCTGAAATCAATAAGCTAAATTAACTCCGCATGCTAGTGGTGAAAATAACAGCCAGCAAATTACAAGTGTTTTTCTTATTTCTCCCTGTAAATGTGTCTTGGAATTTCATTAGATTGTGTCCTCCAGGATTACATTCTAATGAAATTCCAAGACATGTCCTCCAAGATTACATTCTAATGAAATTCCAAGACATGTCCTCCTGGACTAAATTCTAATGAAATTCCAAGACATATGCATGATATTTCAAAGTTTTTATTGTGCTGGCCTCAAAAATCAGAAAAGTGATAAGTATGCTTTTATAGGGTCTGTTTGTAATTACACTAATGCTTTTATAGGGTCTGTTTGTAATTACAGTAATGGTTTTATGCTAATGATCTGGGTTGTAGCGTGAGTATTCTAAACACTATTTTTAAAGGTAGGTATCAAGTTTACTAGTAATGGGTCACATTTGGCTATTGTTGTCGTGTAATTTAAACGGAATCGATCCTCCACTGTCTGGCTATTTAGAGAAATTACTTCAATCTGAGGTTAAATGCACAGATAATGGATCTCGGCTCCACTGCATTCAATAATTAGTTTTATTCTAGAAAATTGGCTTTTAAAGTGTATTAAACACAGTTTATTAATCACCATAATACACATGTTTAATAAATATGCAAATGATACTGTTACAGAAAGCATGTTAGGTTGTCAGTATAGCTTCAGTGTATTAGTCTGTGTTTATGCAATACATTTATAATTAACATTGTTTTGATGTAGCCCATTGCAGACAGGATACCATTACAGTAGTATGGAAATTTTCTTAAAAAAATCCCTCGGTTCAAATGAGTGGTAACAACATATACTTTTATTGAGAAATAAACTAGAAAATCAGATTTTTTTTCAACAAAAGCTATTGTATTCTTAGACTTCAATGGGTTAATATGATATTTGTTAGTTCATTGACTTAGCCTCGTTTCGTAGGAAATCAGTAAACTTGTTCTATTTGTGAAAGTCGCCAGACTGTAGGTGGCTAATATTGGTAATTTATGCAATCAATCATACTAATATTGGTCAGTTTGTGTACACAATTAATCTGGCCAATAGTTGCCTGTTAGGCAAGTTGGTTTGCTAATATTGGTCAGTTATGCGAGTAGGTTTGTTAATATTGGTCAGTTATGCGATCAACCATGCTAATATTGGTCACTTACACTAGTAGGTTGACTAATATTGGTCAATCATGCAATCAATTTGGCTAATGTTTGCCTGTTAGGCAAGTACATTGTAGGTATGCTAATATTGGTAAGTTATACCATCAACCTGGCTAATACTTGCCTGCTATGCAAGTAGGTTGGCTAATATCGGTCAGTTATTATACCCAACCAGATAATAATTGGACAGTGACACAATCAGCCAGGCGAATGTTGGTCAGTTACAGAATCAGACAGGCTAATATTGGTCAGTTACACAATCATCCAGGCTAATATTGGTCAGTTACACAATCATCCAGGCTAATATTGGTCAGTTACACAATCATCCAGGCTAATATTGGTCAATTACACAATCAGGTAATATTGTCAGTCAGGAGTTCAACATTCATTCAGCGAATATAGGTCAGATAGGACAATTCATCCAGGCAATATGCATTAACACAATCAAGGCTAATATAGGTCAGTTAGACAATCTCCAGGCTTAATATGGTCGTGGACAACATCCGCTAATATTGGTCAGTTACACATTCATCCCAGGCTAATAGGTCAGTAACAATACAGGATCAGCCAGGCTAATAGGTCAGTAGGCACATCATTCCAGGCTAATATGGTCAGTTACACATCATCCAGGCCAATATTGGTCAGTTACACAATCATCCAGGCTAATATAGGTCATTATTGACAATCAACATCCAGCTTAATATGGTCAGTTAGACAATCATCCCATGCTAATATATTGGTCAGTTACACAATCCACATTCATTCCAGGCCAATAAAATAGTCAGTTAGACAATCATCCAGCTAATATAGGTCAGTTAGACAATCATCCAGGCTAATATTGGTCCAGTTACACAATCATCCAGGCTAATATGTTTGTCAGTGACAATTACAATCACCAGGCTAATATAGGTCAGTTAGACAATCAATCCAGGCTAATATAGGTCAGTTAGACAATCATCCAGGCTAAATATTGGTCAGTTACACAATCATCCAGGCTAATAAAAGGTCAGTTTACACAATCATCCCAGGCTAATATTGGTCAAGTTAGACAATTCATCCAGGCTAATATAGGTCAGTTAGACAATCATCCAGGCTAATATTGGTCAGTGACACAATCATCCAGGCTAATATAGGTCAGTTAGACAATCATCCAGGCTAATATTGGTCAGTTAGACAATCATCCAGGCTAGTATAGGTCAGTTAGACAATCATCCAGGCTTATATTGGTCAGTTACACAATCATCCAGGTTAATATTGGTCAGTTACACAATCAGACAGGCTAATATGTTGCGCAAGTTGACAGGCTAATATTGGTCGGTTACACAATCAGACAGGCTAATATTGGTCAGTTACACAATCATCCAGGCTAATATAGGTCAGTTAGACAATCATCCAGGCTAATATTGGTCAGTTAGACAATCATCCAGGCTAATATTGGTCAGTTACACAATCATCCAGGCTAATATTGGTCAGTTACACAATCATCCAGGCTAATATTGGTCAGTTACACAATCTCGAGGCTAATATTGGTCAGTTACACAATCATCCAGGCTAATATAGGTCAATTAGACAATCATCCAGGCTAATATTGGTCAGTTACACAATCATCCAGACTGATATAGGTCAGTTACACAATCATCCAGGCTAATATAGGTCAGTTAGACAATCATCCAGGCTAATATTGGTCAGTTAGACAATCATCCAGGCTAATATAGGTCAGTTACACAATCATCCAGGCTAATATAGGTCAGTTAGACAATCATCCAGGCTAATATAGGTCAGTTAGACAATCATCCAGGCTAATATTGGTCAGTTACACAATCATCCAGGCTAATATTGGTCAGTTACACAATCATCCAGGCTAATATTGGTCAGTTACACAATCATCCAGGCTAATATTGGTCAGTTACACAATCATCCGGGCTACTATTGGTCAGTTACACAATCATCCAGGCTAATATTGGTCAGTTGCACAATCATCAGGCTTATATTGGTCAGTTACACAATCATCCAGGCTAATATGTTGTGCAAGTTGACAGGCTAATATTGGTCAGTTACTCAAGCTACATGCTAATATTGGTCAGTTACATAGTCTCCAGGCTATTATTAGTCAGTTACACAATCATCCAGGCTAATATTGGTCAGTTACACAATCATCAGGCTTATATTGGTCAGTTACACAATCATCCAGGCTAATATTGGTCAGTTACACAATCAGACAGGCTAATATGTTGCGCAAGTTGACAGGCTAATATTGGTCAGTTACACAATCAGACAGGCTAATATGTTGTGCAAGTTGTCAGGCTAATATTGGTCAGTTACACAATCAGACAGGCTAATATGTTGCACAAGTTGTCAGTCTAATATTGGTCAGTTACACAATCAGACAGGCTAATATTGGTCAGTTACACAATCAGACAGGCTAATATTGGCATGTTGCGCAAGTTGACAGGCTAATATTGTTACACAAGTACTCAGGCTGACTATAAGTAGACATATTTCATCTTAAGTGCATTCAACTGTTGTACAAGTGCAATGTTTGAACTGTACTGACGTCTATTGTAACACTTTAATAGGTGTGTATATCATAATGGCTGCCAACAGCTGGAATATTTATTTGTCAGGAGAAAATTGTCAAAGCACGCTTATAGCTGACCAGTGATTCCCAGGATCTGGGTCAATGCATTTTGTCATTTGTGGCTGTGGCTGGAGAAATGGGGCATTGAAACACTGATGAAACACCGGTCATGCTTCTAACAAGCAATATTCATATACCGGTAGATCGTTATCATAACTTCATAACATCGGGCCAACATGTCATATGATGGAAATGTCGCCATCTCTGATTCTGACCTGGAAGTTTACGCTGTGCATTTATAGGTACACGTTTATTATGCCTGACCACGATAGTGGAGGGGGAATTTAGTGTTACCGTTGTCAGTCCAGTCCTTCCGTCTGTCACAAACCTTGTAACTCGTAAAACTTTTAAACCATACTAGCTACAGACAATCAATCTGGCTAATTTGGTATGTAGCTTTCTTATGGTGAGTAGATGCGCACAGTTTATTTCGATTTTTTATTTGACCCCCAGGTCATGGATTATCTCCCCTTTTTGACTTAGAATTTCCCAAGTTTGCCTTGTAACTCATAACACTTTTAAACCCTACTAGCTACAGACCTGAAACTTGGTATGTAGCTTCTTTATGATGAGTAGATGTGCAAAATTTATTTTGATTTTTGATTCAACCTCCGAGTCATGGATTATCTCCCCCTTTTCGACTTAGAATTTCCCAATTTTGCCTTGTAACTCATCAAACTTTTAAACTACAGACATGAAACTTGGTATGTAGCTTCCTAATGATGAGTAGATGCGCAAAGTTTATTTCAATTTTTTATTCGACCCCCGGGTCATGGATTATCTCCCCCTTTTTGACTTACACCATTTTACCTTGTAACTTGTAAAACTTCTAAACCGTAATAGCTGGAGGCTTGATGCTTGGTATGTAGCTTCTTTATGGTGTGTATGTACAAAGAGATTTTTATGCCCCCGCCACCGAATGGTGAGGGGGGCATATAGTGTTACCGGCGTCCGTACGTACGTACGTACGTACGTACGTACGTACGTACGACGTACGTACGTACGTACGTCCCGAAACCTTAACGCTGGGTAAATGGCTTATAATTTCTGTTTCCTTGCTCAGATCTGCTTCACATTTCACACACGCATTGCTCCAATGGTCCTCTACCGCCCTGTGACAAATCCACATTCGTCCCGCCCCCGCTAAGCCCAGGGTCAAGGTCACAGACTTGGTGCTTTCGAAACCTTAACGCTGGGTAAATGGCTTATAATTTCTGTTTCCTTGCTCGGATCTGCTTCACATTTCACACACGCATTGCTCCAATGGTCCTCTACCGCCCTGTGACAAATCCACATTCGTCCCCCCGCCCCCGCTAAGCCCAGGGTCAAGGTCACAGACTTGGTGCTTTCGAAACCTTAACGCTGGGTAAATGGCTTATAATTTCTGTTTCCTTGCTCGGATCTGCTTCACATTTCACACACACGCATTGCTCCAATGGTCCTCTACCGCCCTGTGACAGATCCACATTCGTCCCGCCCCCGCTAAGTCCAGGGTCAAGGTCACACGACTTGGTGCGTTCGTAAACCTTAACGCTGGTAAATGTCTTGTAATTTCTGTTTCTTGCTCGGATCTGCTTCACATTTCACTACACGCATTGCTCCAATGGTTTTCTCTACCGCCCTGTGACAAATCTACATTCGTCCCACCCCCGCTAAGCCCAGGGTCAAGGTCACAGACTTGGTGCGTTCGAAAACCTTAACGCTGGGTAAATGGCTTATAATTTCTGTTTCCTTGCTCGGATCTGCTTCACATTTCACACCACGCATTTGCTCCAATGGTTCTCTGCCGCCCTGTGACAAATCCACATTCGTCCCACTCCCACTAAGCCGAGGGTCAAGGTCACAGACTTGGTGCGTTCGAAACCTTAACGCTGGGTAAATGGCTTATAATTTCTGTTTCCTTGCTCGGATCTGCTTCACATTTCACACACGCATTGCTCCAATGGTTATCTGCCGCCCTGTGACAAATCCACATTCGTCCCACTCCCACTAAGACGAGGGTCAAGGTCACAGACTTGGTGCGTTCGAAACCTTAAACGCTGGTAAATGGCTTATTATAATTTCTGTTCCTTGCTCGGATCTGCTTCACATTTCACACCACGCATTGCTCCAATGGTTCTCTACCGCCCTGTGACAAATCCACATTCGTCCCACCCCCGCTAAGCCCAGGGTCAAGGTCACAGACTTGGTGCTTTCGAAACCTTAACGCTGGGTAAATGGCTTATAATTTCTGTTTCCTTGCTCGGATCTGCTTCACATTTCACACACGCATTGCTCCAATGGTTCTCTGCCGCCCTGTGACAAATCCACATTCGTCCCGCTCCCACTAAGCCGAGGGTCAAGGTCACAGACTTGGTGCTCTTCGAAAACCTTAACGCTGGGTAAATGGCTTATAATTTCTGTTTCCTTGCTCGGATCTGCTTCTTCACATTTCACACACGCATTGCTCCAATGGTCCTCTACCGCCCTGTGACAAATCCACATTCGTCCCACCCCCGCTAAGCCCAGGGTCAAGGTCACAGACTTGGTGCGTTCGAAACCTTAACGCTGGGTAAATGGCTTATAATTTCTGTTTACCTTGCTCGGATCTGCTTCACATTTCACACACGCATTGCTCCAATGGTTCTCTGCCGCCCTGTGACAAATCCACATTCGTCCCGCTCCCACTAAGCCGAGGGTCAAGGTCACAGACTTGGTGCGTTCGAAACCTTAACGCTGGGTAAATGGCTTATAATTTCTGTTTCCTTGCTCGGATCTGCTTCACATTTCACACACGCATTGCTCCAATGGTCCTCTACCGCCCTGTGACAAATCCACATTCGTCCCGCCCCCGCTAAGCCCAGGGTCAAGGTCACAGACTTGGTGCGTTCGAAACCTTAACGCTGGGTAAATGTCTTGTAATTTCTGTTTCCTTGCTCGGATCTGCTTCACATTTCACACACGCATTGCTCCAATGGTTCTCTGCCGCCCTGTGACAAATCCACATTCGTCCCGCTACACTAAGCCCAGAGTCAAGGTCACAGACTTGGTGCGTTCGAAACCTTAACGCTGGGTAAATGTCTTGTAATTTCTGTTTCCTTGCTCGGATCTGCTTCACATTTCACACACGCATTGCTCCAATGGTCCTCTACCGCCCTGTGACAAATCCACATTCGTCCCACCCCCGCTAAGCCCAGGATCAAGGTCACAGACTTGGTGCGTTCGAAACCTTAACGCTCGGGTAAATGGCTTATAATCAAATATGCCTCGTTTTCTTTGGCTGCCAGCGGGGGCATTCGTGTGCCGACAGGCCACATTTCTAGTTTATTTTTGCTTTGAAACTGAGCCATGGATTATCTTCCCCTTTTGGACTTGGAATTTTGCCTCGTTTACTATCAAAGCGATATGTGGGGCATCCGTGTTCTATGAACACATTTTTTTTCTAATTTGTGAGTCTTATGTCAATTTTTCACATTAGAAAACCATATCCACACTCATGGGATAAATTGTATATTTTTTAAACATTATGGATGTATTGTTTCTGTAATTGGCAACACACCTTGTTTTGTCAGATTAAGAAATATTTGTTTGAATAAGTTGATAGCTTGTTACATCTGATTGTCTGTTTAAATTATATGTTAGTTTTGGTGTGTAACGCAATACTGTGGAATACTTGCTGTAATAAATTACAAACTGTGCACTGTAACAGGTTCTGTTGATGGGTTACTGGTATGTTGACTTCTACGGAGCCCCGCAGGGGACATGGACTTTTTTATGCCCCTGCCACCGAATGGTGAGGGGGGCATATAGTGTTGCCGACGTACGTACGTCCCGAAACCTTAACACTGGGTAAATGGCTTATAATTTCTGTTTCCTTGCTCGGATCTGCTTCACATTTCACACACGCATTGCTCCAATGGTCCTCTACCGCCCTGTGACAAATCCACATTCGTCCCACCCCGGCTAAGCCCAGGGTCAAGGTCACAGACTTGGTGCGTTCGAAACCTTAACGCTGGGTAAATGGCTTATAATTTCTGTGTCCTTGCTCGGATCTGCGTCACATTTCTCACACGCATTGCTCCAATGGTCCTCTACCACCCTGTGACAAATCCACATTCGTCCTGCCCCCGCTAAGCCCAGGGTCAAGGTCACAGACTTGGTGCTTTTGAAACCTTAACGCTGGGTAAATGGCTTATAATTTCTGTTTCCTTGCTCGGATCTGCTTCACATTTCACACACGCATTGCTCCAATGGTCCTCTACCGCCCTGTGACAAATCCACATTCGTCCCGCCTCCACTAAGCCCAGGGTCAAGGTCACAGACTTGGTGCGTTCGAAACCTTAACGCTCGGGTAAATGGCTTATAATTTCTGTTTCCTTGCTCGGATCTGTTTCACATTTCACACACACATTGCTCCAATGCTCCTCTACCGTCCTGTCACAAATCCACATTTGTCCCGCCCCGTTTAGCCCAGGGTCAAGGTCAAATACTTGGTGTTCGAAACCTTAACGCTCGAGTAAATGGCTTATAATTTCTGTTTCCTTTCTCGGATCTGCTTCACATTTCACACACACAGTGCTCCAATGGTCCTCTACCGTCCTGTGACAAATCCACATTCGTCCCGCCCCCGCTAAGCTCAGGGTCAAGGTCACAGACTTGGTGCGTTCGAAACCTTAACGCTCGGGTAAATGGCTTATAATCAAATATGCCTCGTTTTCTTTGGCTGCCAGCGGGGGCATTCGTGTGCTGATAGGCCACATTTCTAGTTTATTAATTTGTTCCCTCAAAATAACTATTTGTTCCCTCAATTTAACAATTCATTCCCTCGAATTAACAATTCTTTCCCACGAAAAAACAATTTGTTCCCACAAATTAATAATTATTGTTATTTTGTGGGAACAAATTGTTAAATTGAGAGAACAAATTGTTAATATGTGGAAACAAATTGTTAATTCGAGGGAACGAATTGTTAAATTGAGGGAACAAATTGTTAAATTGAGGGAATAAATTGTTATTTCGTGGGAACGAATTAATAAAAAAAAAAATCTACATCCCCTGCGGGGCTCCATAGACTTCACCTTGTAACATAGCCAATAAAGGCACTGTCACTCAGATATGTCTAGAAAGTGATTAACTGATTAGGAAAAAATAGTTTAGTTGTAGATTTGTATCAAATTTCTGAACCTAAGTGTACATATATGTCGCATGTAAACAATTGGTTATTGGTAAAAAAAATGTTTATAATACTGAAAAATATCTAGCGTTTGTAATGCTAGAGGTCCGCCACTTTGTGTTGACACTTTGCTATTCGGAATATTATTGTAAACATATGCTATTTTTAGAGCTCTACATACGTCATATGTCACACAACGTTTGTTATTGTTATAATCAATTGCTGTTGCGTGTATGAAAGAAATAGCAAAGCTATTGTAAAGAACATCTCACTAGCATAAGAACAGTCTCACTAGCATAAGAACAGTCTCACTAGCATAAGAATAACAGTTGGTTGTCAGTTCGATTTTTATATATCGGCACATTTTCTTCTTTATGCCCCCTGTGTGATAGCAAGGGTGTATATTGCGGTCAAGGTCACACTTACCTAATTTCCTCTCACTTCTCCCTATTTTGCCTGGAGGGAGAAGTCACTTCTCCCTAAATTTTTGGCCTAGATTGAACCCTGAACGTCACATTTTTTCTGCTAATGCTGCACATCTGGTAGTGTAAACAAAAATGGCGAACAGCATTATGGATCAGCATAGCAAAATTGGTGTTAAACTTGAAGCAGAACTATCCAGTGACATCATGACAGGTTAGTTTCTTAGTTGAACAGTTAATTTAGTAAATAAGACAGCTATTCGATCAGCAGGGTCTGAGGATTTTACACATTTTGACTATATTCGGAATAACTTTACCAAACTATCGGAATGTGATAAAATTGTGCCACAGTGTAGCAATTAATCAGCTTGTTATACCCCCCGCAACGAGATGTGGTGGGGGGGTATACTGGAGTCAGGTTGTCCGTCCATCCGTCAGTGCATGCGTGCGTCCGTGCGTCCGTAAACTTAACATCAGAGAAATATTGTTATAACTTCTATTTCCTTCATCTAAAATGCTTAATATTTCACACATGCATTCCTGTAAGGCTCTACTACCATGCTGTGCCAAATCCACGACCGTTCAACCCCCGCTGATCCCAAGGTCAAGGTCAAATACTTAGTCCTTAAACTTAACATCAGAGAAATATTGTTATAACTTCATCTAAAATGCTTAATATTTCACACATGCATTCCTGTAAGGCTCTACTACCATGCTGTGCCAAATCCACGACCGTCCAACCCCCGCTGATGCCAAGGTCAAGGTCAAATACATGGTCTCTTTACAAAACTTAACATCAGAGAAATATTGTTATAACTTCTATTTCCTTCATCTAAAATGCTTAATATTTCACACATGCATTCCTGTAAGGCTCTACTACCATGCTGTGCCAAATCCACGACCTTCCAACCCCCGCTGATCCCAAGGTCAAGTCAAATACTTGGTCTCTTTACAAAACTTAACATCAGAGAATTAAGTTATAACTTCTATTTCCTTCATCTAAAATTCTTAATATTTCATCACTCGTGCATTCCTCTAAGGTTGTACTATCATGCTGTGACAAATCGACGACCGTCCAACCCCTGCTGATCCCAAGGTCAAGATCACATACTTAGTCTCTTTACAAAACTTAACATCAGAGAAATATGTTATAACTTCTATCTCTTTCATCGAAAATTCTTAATATTTCATGCATGCATTCCTCTAAGGCTCTACTATCATGCTGTAACAAATTCCCGCTCATCTCGATGTCAAGGTCACATACCTAGTCTCTTTACAAAACTTAACATCAGAGAAATTGGTTATAACTTCTGTTTCCTTGCTCGGATCTGCTTCACATTTCACACAATCATTGCTCCAATGGACCTCTACCACCCTGTGACAAATTCACGTTCACGCAGTTCCCGCAAAGCCCAGAGTCAAGGTCACAAGACCACACACTTCGAAAATGTTTACATATTTACATATTTAGGGGTATCTGGGCCCTCGCTTACTGACCAATCTAGTTTTAGCTGAATATGCATTGATTATCAAAAGTGGGAGTACAAAATACGCACAGCAATGTGAAAATACCCATTGATTTTCAAATTGAGTAGTGAAAATACTGTCATAAAGTTGAACATTCACTTAGTTCAGCTGCAAAAAACAGTGTTTGCTTTTTGCAGCTCAAATAAGTGAATGTTTAAATTTGTAATATTTGTTTATCATTTGTTCCCTATTTAGTAATGAAGAAAATCAATAATTCATTTGTAATTTAAGTAAAATATGCAATGATTTTGAAATCAGGAGGTATAGTATGCTTTAAACACAAAGCTTATCTGGAGCTCTGGAGTTTCTCTAACATGTAATATCTTCAATATTACTCGAAGGATTGCTTCTATACTTGGACACTTCAATCACCTGAACATTTGTCACACACTCGCACCACCATTAACACGACCTTCATCTTTGAAAATGCAAACACTTAGCCATTTTGTTACGTCAAAAAGTTTCTCTAACATGTACTATCTTAGAGTGAAGTATGCCACGGGGGCTCATCCATATTGTACAAACATAATGTCTAGTTCAGTATTACAGACATGATTTTCAATTGATGGTTACCGGTACTAAATTATTTGATTTAAATTGATTACACTACTAGCATTTATACTTATTTTTTCACTACAAAAATCTCAAATGTTTTCCTTACTGGTACATGCCATATAGCCGGTAGTGAAAATACCAAATTATCATTCCTGCATATCACACTTTCTGAAAGCATGTACATGTACTTGAATGTAGCGCATGCTTTTTGGAATGTGATCAAATCAAATGGTGAGATTGATTTATATAGGTGATGATTTACTGTGCATGAACCGAATTTGCAGAGAGTTTAAATGTAGATTTCTATTGTATTTCTGAACGCAATGTACCTATGAGTAATATCTGGGTTTGTTAACCCGTTTCATGCTGAGCATACGCCATTTTGATTGGCGAACATCATAAATATTTTCTTTAAATGTGCTTAGAAGTATATGTCGTGACCACCATTTGAACCGTCTCATCGAGATGGTTCAAATGAGTGGTCACAACATACACTTTCATTGAGAAATAAAATCGAATTGGCCACTCCATGTGCCGTATAGGATACAGTAATGAGGCAGTGTTCACATATATTCCATCACATGTACAAATCAATTATCTTTAAATCAAAGGATGATCACGTATAGAATGTCTTCTTAAACCTAATGTTCACATTCCGATTTGACAATTATTGTTATCTTGCTAAATTACATCAAATATATGCAAACAATAATTGAGTGAAACATATTTTTTTTGTAACGTTAGGAGCCTACCTGTCTACCTGGAGATCTTTCTATGAATAATATAAAGCAAATGGCGTTATCCAACTCTCAAGGGGAGGAAATCTTGTAGTTTATCAGGTAATCTGCCCTGTATTGACTGTATACGTACCGACTGATAGCATACTGATGTATCAGGCATTGACCTGATACAAACATCTGGGTTACAGCGAAGTGAAACTGACATTCCATTGGTCGCATGACGTCATGTGACATTACCGAATGACATCAGTGTAATGACGCAATGTAAACAAGTCCGCGTTCTGTCCATAGATAACGACAACATCTGTTGTCATTTTCAAGCATAAAACGTTACCTGATAAATACCTGGCTACTGTCTTTTGATATCAAGATTATCAGGCTCTTTATTATACCCCCGGCATACAAAGTAATTCGAGGGGTATATAGTTTTTAGCTCGCCTGCACGAAGTGCAGAAGAGCTTATGTCATACCCCCGGCGTCGTCGGCGTCTGCGTCGGCGTCAGCGTCGCCCACAAACTTAACATTGGGTAAATGTCTTATAACTTCTGTTTCCTTTCACGGAACACCTTGTTATTTCATACATGCATTTCTCAGATGACCCTCTATCATGCTGTAGCAAATCCATGACACACCACCCAGCCCTTGCCCCAAGGTCAAGGTCACAAACTTGGCACATTCATAAACTTAACGTTGGGTAAATGTCTTATAACTTCTGTTTCCTTTCATGGAACACCTTGTTATTTCATACATGCATTCCTCAGATGACCCTCTATCATGCTATACAAATCCATGACCCACCACCCAGCCCTTACCCCAAGGTCAAGGTCACAAACTTGGCACATTCATAAACTTAACGTTGGGTAAATGTCTTATAACTTCTGTTTCCTTTCATGGAACACCTTGTTATTTCATACATGCATTCCTCAGATGACCCTGTATCATGCTGTAGCAAATCCATGACCCACCACCCAGCCCTTACCCTAAGGCCAAGGTCACAAACTTTGCACATTCATAAACTTCACGTTGGGTAAATGTCTTATAACTTCTGTTTCCTTTCATGGAACACCTTGTTATTTCATACGTGCATTCCTCAGATGATCCACTAATCATGCTGTAGCAAATCACCATGACCCACCAACCCATGCCCTTACCCCAAGGTCAAGGTCACAAACTTGGCACATTCATAAACTTAACGTTGGTAAATGTCTTATAACTTCTGTTTCCTTTCACGGAACACCATTGTTATTTCATACATGCATTCCTCACAATGACCCTCTATCATGCTGTAGCAAATCCATGACACACCACCCAGCCCTTGCCCCCAAGGTCAAGGTCACAAACTTGGCACATTCATAAACATAACGTTGGGTAAATGTCTTATAACTTCTGTTTCCTTTCATGGAACACCTTGTTATTTCATACATGCATTCCTCAGATGACCCTCTATCATGCTATACAAATCCATGACCCACCACCCAGCCCTTACCCCAAGGTCAAGGTCACAAACTTGGCACATTCATAAACTTAACGTTGGGTAAATGTCTTATAACTTCTGTTTCCTTTCATGGAACACATTTTTATTTCATACGTGCATTCCTCAGATGACCCTCTATCATGCTGTAGCAAATCCATGACCCACCACCCAGCCCTTACCCCCAAGTCAAGTGGTCACAAACAAATTGGCACATTCATAAACTTAACGTTGGGTAAATGTTCTTATAACTTTCTGTTTTCCTTTCACGGAACACCTTGTTATTTCATACATGCATTCCTCCGATGACCCTCTATCATGCTGTAGCAAAATCAATGACCCACCACCCCTCCCAGCCCTTACCCCCAAGGGTCAAGTCACAACAAACTTGCACATTCATAAACTTAACGTTGGTAAACCAAGTCTTATACTTCTGTCCTTCATGGAACACTTGTTATTTCATACATACCATTCCTCAGATATGACCCTCTATCATGTTGTAGCAAAATTCATGACCCACCACCCAGCCCTTACCCCAAGGTCAAGGTCACAAACTTGGCACATTCATAAACTGAACGTTGGGTAAATGTCTTATAACTTCTGTTTCCTTTCATGGAACACCTTGTTATTTCATACATGCATTCCTCAGATGACCCTCTATCATGTTGTAGCAAATTCATGACCAACCACCCAGCCCTTACCCCAAGGTCAAGGTCACAAACTTGGCACATTCATAAGCTTAAGGTTGGGTAAATGTCTTATAACTTCTGTTTCCTTTCACGGAACACCTTGTTATTTCATACATGCATTCCTCAGATGACCCTCTATCATGCTGTAGCAAATCCATGACCCACCACCCAGCCCTTACCCCAAGGTCAAGGTCACAAACTTGGCACATTCATAAACTTAACGTTGGGTAAATGTCTTATAACTTCTGTTTCCTTTCATGGAACACCTTGTTATTTCATACATGCATTCCTCAGATGACCCTCTATCATGCTGTAGCAAATCCATGACCCCCCACCCAGCCTTACCCCAAGGTCAAGGTCACAAACTTAGTACATTCATAAACTTAACGTTGGGGTAAATGTTTTATAACATCTGTTTCCTTTCATGGAACGCCTTGATATTTCATACATGCATTCATCTGATGATAATCTATCATGCTATACCAAATCCATGACCCAGCGGCCATCCCTTACCTCAAGGTCAAGGTCACAAACTTAGCACATTCATAAAGTTAACATTGGGGTAAATGTCTTATAACTTCTGTTTCCTTTCATGGAACGCCTTGTTATTTCATACATGCATTCCTCAGATGACCCTCTATCATGCTGTAGCAAATCCATGACCCACCACCCAGCCCTTACCCCAAGGTCAAGGTTACAAACTTGGCACATTCATAAACTTAACGTTGGGGTAAATGTCTTATAACTTCTGTTTCCTTTCATGGAACACCTTGTTATTTCATACATGCATTTCTCAGATGACCCGTATCATGCTGTAGCAAATCCATGACCCACCACGCAGCCCTTACCGCAAGGTCAAGGTCACAAACTTAGCACATTTATAATCTTAATGTTGGGGTAAATGTCTTATAACATCTGTTTCCTTTCATGGAACGCCTTCATATTTCATACATGCATTCATCTGATGATACTCTATTGTGCTATAGCAAATCCATGACCCACCGCCCACCCAATCGTTATCCCAAGGTCAAGGTGACCTCTTAGCACGTTCATAAACTTAACGTTGGGGTAAATGTTGTGTAACTTCTGTTTATTTACAGGGAACGCCTTCATATTTCATACATGCATTCATCTGCTGATACTCTATCATGCTATAGCAAATTCATGACTCACCGCCCACCCCTTTCCCCAAGGTCAAGGTCACAATCTTAGCACATTCATAAACTTAATGTTGGGGGTAAATGTATTATAACATCTGTTTCCTTTCATGGAACGCCTTGATATTTCAAATATGCATTCATCTGATGATACTCTATCATGCTATAGCAAATCCATGACCAACCCCCGCCCCTTTCCCCAAGGTCACGGTCACAAACTTAGCACATTCATAAACTTAACGTTGGGGTAAATGTCTGATAACATCTGTTTCCTTTCATGGAACGCCTTGATATTTCATACACACATTCATCTGATGATACTCTATCGTGCTATAGCAATTCCATGACCCACCGCCCACCCCTTACCCCAACGTCAAGGTCACAAACTTGACACATTCATAAACTTAACGTTGGGGTAAATGTCTGATAACAACTGTTTCCTTTGATGGAACGCCTTGATATTTCGTACATACATTCCTCAGATGACCCTCTATCATGCTGTAGCAAATCCACAACCCACCACCCAACCCTTACCCCAAGGTGAAGGTCATAAACTTAGCATGTTCATAAACTTTAAATTGGGGGTAAATGTTGTGTAACGTCTGTTTCTTTACACTTTGAACACTTTGATATTTCATACATGCATTCATCCGATGATCCTCTATTGTGCTACAGCAAATCCATGACCCACCCCACCCCTTTCCCCAAGATCAACTTAGTGTGTTCATAAACTTAACCCTGGGTTAAATTTTGTTTTCCTTCTCATTTCAGGGAGCGCATTGATATTTCATACATGCATTCATCTTAATATGCTATATCATGCTATATCAAATCCACGATCCACCTTCCACCACTGACCTCAATGTCAAGGTCCACCGCACACCCCTTATCCCAAGGTCAAGTTATATAATATTCATGTTTTTTATACAACTGTGACAAGTTTGAATGAAGGCTGCCAACAGGCGAGCTTCGTTGTCTTCTGACAACTCTTGTTATAATTCCTTCCGTCTGTTTGTCCATCCAGTGGGTGGCAGGTGGGAGTATGTGATGGGTAATTTAACGATCGGGGTTCATCCATACTGGAATTTCGACTGGAGACCTGGTTTGGCCCTCACATACGTCTTTGGCATTTTGTATGTGACAGTTGAATCTGGTTACTAGTATACCCCTTATGTGAGTATTATGATTATTCGTAATCCTATTTTAGGGGAAGTGGCCAAGTGACTTTGGTGTGGTATGGACCTGGCACCAGGTCAGGTTATTCTAATTTCAGGGCTGAATATGTTTTCTCGATGTAAATATTCCGTTCAGATTTTGGGATTTTCCCCCCAATGCAGCAGGTTAAAATGGGATTGATCGGCCCTACATGACCTTAGCTGTTGATAGGCCATTAAACACCAATAAACAAACAAACTGTTTGTCCATCCGTCTTACTGTCCGTCCGTCCACGTTAAAGTTTTTGGGTACCCATTATCTCTGTAATCGTAAGTCGGATTGACCTCAAATTTCATATATTTCCTTATCATCATCCATATTTTCATTCCATACCACACCCATGTGGCCTTCATGTCCAATGTAAAGGTCAAATTACTTAGAAATTTTCGTCCGTAAGATTTGTTTTAAAGTTTTCGGGTACCCATTATCTCTGCAACGGTAAGTCGGATTGACTTCAAACTTCATATACTTCCTTATCATCATCTTTATTTTCATTCCATACCACACCCATGTGGTCTTCGTGTCTAATGTCAAGGTCAAATTACTTAGAATTTTTTTTTTTAATATTTACGTTAAATTTTTATCTGTAGGTCCAGGCGGCAGCCGGGGGTATACGTGAGCCCCTGATCACTTTCTCTAGTTCATACAGCAATACCAAGCCAAACACCTGTGGTTTTACAGAGACAGTACCTAAAACATGTGCGATATCTCATAAGAATATTTACAAAATCTACGATATTTTCCATAAATGACATCAAAAGGTGAAGAAATTTTCATAGCAGATCACATGTACAGGCCCGTAGCCAGACCTGTTTGAAGGGGGGGTCGTTTCGAAGGCTCAAGGGGTCTGAAATGTCTATCCGTTTGAAGGGGGGGTCGTTTCGAAGGCTCAAGGGGTCTGCAGTATCTATGGGGGTCTAAAAAAGTGGACCTCAAGGCTAAAAAAGTGAACCTCGAGGCTGGGCGGGAGGGGGGTCCGACGACCCCCTGGCTACGGGCCTGATGTATATTCCGCATCTGCTACGAAAATTTCGCCATCTTTTGACGTCATTGACTGAAAATATCACTTTTCTGTAAATATATTTCATGAAAAATTGCACATGTTCTCAGGTACAAAATCACATGGCGTGTCTCATTTATCTTTTGACATGAAGTGGTAGTAATATCTGTACTACTTGAGCTGTCAATAAAGTAGTTCTTATTTGACCTCCGCTTTTTGATGTACAGTGTATTTGTTTTTTCAAGTTGTACAATCGATTGATTGAATGTGCTTGAATATCTTTAACAAGGATATGTCGTATTTATTATCCCTTCACTGATAGTCCATGTACATGTGTACATGTGTACATGCATTAGTAACACCTTCATTTCTTAATAACTAATGAACCTCTTCACTGATAGTCCATGTACATGTGTACATGTGTACATGCGTTAGTAACACCTTCATTTCTTAATAACTAATGAACCTCTTCACTGATAGTCCATGTACATGTGTACATGTGTACATGCGTTAGTAACACCTTCATTTCTTAATAACTAATGAACCTCTTCACCGATAGTCCATGTACATGTGTACATGCGTTAGTAACACCTTCATTTCTTAATAACTAATGAACCTCTTCACTGATTTTAATATAGTTGACCGCAATGTCTGTCTGGGATGGTGCTTTGTTTCTCGTAGACCCCACCTGAACACCCAAGGTCAGGGTCACTGAGGAATTAGTTCACCTTGCTTGTAAGGCAAATGTTTTAAAGCCTCGCCCCGTGCAGACACCGGGGCGGGATCAACTGTTCCTGAGAATAGTGCTGCAGTAGCCATTGCTTGTCGTAAAAGGCGACTAAACTGGCTTAACGATTGGGTTCATACTTTCTGGAACCCACTATACCGGATTTGGCCCTCATGTACATTTTTGGCTTTCTTGTATGTGAGAGTTGAGTCGGGCTATGCCCCATATATAAAAGTAAGATTAGCGCTAATCCTATTAGTTTTAGGGGATGGGATAAATGATGCTGGTGTGGCGAGGGCCTAGCACCAGATCAGGTTGTTCTAATTTCAGGACTGAATATATATTTTGATTGTATATATTGAGTTCTGAAGTTGGGATTTACCCCCCCTCGGACAGGTGGATACGGGACACGACCCCGTTGACCCGTCTGCGTGTAGACTCCCTGAGGCTTGTACCTCTATGTCAGAAAAGCGGACGTTAAACCCTATTCACTCACTCACTCACTCATAGCAGAGGCGCGACTATAGTCGGCGCTTTTTCCGTCGCCGGACCGCATCGTCATCGTCGTCCGTTTTTTTGTAAGGCAAATACGTTAAAAGTTATTGTTTTTTCACAATATCTCTTTAACCCCTTGCCAGACTTTCATAATATTTCACATCAATGTTTGTCTAAGGATGATGCTTCATTACGCACACCCCCACATCCAAATTCTCAAGATCAAGGTCATTTATTTACTTTTAACGTTCACCGGTTTTGTAACAGAAATGCGTTAAAGTTATTGTTTTTTCACAATATCTCTTTAACCCCTTGCCAGACTTTGATAATATTTCACATCAATGTTTGTCTACGGATGATGCTTCATTACGCACACCCCCACATCCAAATTCTCAAGGTCAAGGTCATTTATTTACTTGTAATGTTCACCGGTTTTGTAACAGGAATGCGTTAAAGTTATTGTTTTTGCACAATATCTCTTTAACCCCTTGCCAGACTTTGATAATATTTCACATCAATGTTCGTCTAGGAATGATGCTTCATTACGCACACCCCCGCATCCAAATTCTGAAGGTCAAGGTCATTTATTTACTTGTAATGTTCACCGGTTTTGTAACAGAAATGCGTTAAGGTTATTGTTTTTTCACAATATCTCTTTAACCCCTTGCCAGACTTTGATAATATTTCACAGCAATGTTCGTCTAGGAATGATGCTTCATTACGCACACCCCCACATCCAAATTCTGAAGGTCAAGATCATTTATTTACTTGTAATGTTCACCGGTTTTGTAACAGAAATGCGTTAAAGTTATTGTTTTTTCACAATATCTCTTTAACCCCTTCCCAGACTTTGATAATATTTCATATCAATGTTTGTCTATGGATAATGCTTCATTACGCACACCCCCACATCCAAATTCTCAAGGTCATTTATTTACTTGTAATGTTCACAGTCAAATGCCTCGGCAGGCGCGACACCGCTTCACGGCGGAATTCTTGTATTATCAAGGCTACCAGTGAGGGGAATAGCTTAGTGATAACGATGCCCTTGTTCAAATAGCAGTTGCATCTTTAACTATCTTTTCATGCCATGATAATGCACAAATAACCATACAATGCGGGGAGTGTCGCACCGACTAAACGAGTCGATCACCACGAAAGTAAATGTCACCAAGGTCAAGGTCACAGTATGGGGAAGTCGAAAATTATTAATATGAAGGTCATGGTCACCAAGATTAAGGTTACACAAATGATAGTGGGTGGATAGTCATCAAAGTGAGGAAACTATTGGTGACGTTTGGTAACGATCTGACTAACAGATCAGGAGATATTCAACATTTGGACGTTCATCTAAATTATTGACATGAAAGTCAAGGTGACCATGGTGACAGTCAAAGTCACCGGACTGACACTGGATGGATAGCTATCAATGTGAGGAAGCTACTTATGACATTTGGTAATGATATGACTAACGGATCAGGAGATATTCAACATTTGGACGTACGTCCAAAATAGTTGACACCAAGGTGAAGGTCACCGAGGTCAATGTCAGCCAAATTACACTGGTAGATATATGTCAATGTGACGAAGCTATTGATGAAATTTGGAAATGATCCGATGAACGGATAAGAGATATTCAATGTTTGGATGTACGTCCAAAATTATTGGCATGAAGATCAAGGTCAGCATGATCATTACCAAACTTCATCAACAGCTTCCTCATATTGATAGCTATCCACTCAGTGTCATTCGGGTGACCTTGACCTTGGTGACCTTGATTTTTGTGTTAACAATTTTGGACGTCCATGTTGAATAACTCCTAGTCATTTAGTCGGATCCTTACTAAACGTCATCAACAGCTTCATCATATGATGGCTATCCACCCAGTGTCAATTTGGTGACTGTAACCTTGATCTTGGTGTCAGCAAGTTTTGGACTTATGTCCATCCAGTGTGACCTTGACCTTCATGTAACTAATTTTGGATGTACATGTACGTCCAAATTTAAATATCTCATTATCCGTTAGGCAGATCATTACCAAACTTCATCAATAACACATTGATGGTCATCCACCCAGTGTCATTTGTGTGACTTTGACCATGGTGACTTTCACCTTCATATCAATAATTTTGGACTTCCACATTCGTGGGTGACACACTCGCTGGCGATCACCTTGTTTTATCATTTAAATGCCCCCGGTCTCACTAGAGCATTTGCTATGAACATTTCTACAACTTTCTACATCATTTACGGAAAATATCATAAATTTTGTAATATTTTTCATGAAAAATCGCACATCTTCTAAGGTATAAAATTACATGGCATGTCTCAAGTGTCGTGAGAGCTGGTTATGATGTTGGTTTCTGGCAGTTTTGTCACGTTTTCTGTGATAAGCTGATACTACTTGTTTGCCCTTTGTGTTTATTTATTGATACAATATACATAAATTATAACTGCCATCAACGGCTCCCTTTTCTTACCCAGTCACACGCACCTGTTACTTAGGCATGCTTTGACCTACATTTGTATGTACCCCAAAAACATTTATCTAGCTAAGTATACTTTGAAGGAGTAATCATTTATTTTTCCCGAAATTCATTATTTCATATAGAACTAACGACTGCATATATTTGATGATTAAAAGTATGCGAAATTATTATACTGAATTTATTACATTATCACAGCCAAAATGACTGTGATAATGTAATAAATACAGTACGGTATATATACTAATTTGGTCAGAAAGTATTTTATTTCATTAAATAAAATTAATAAATTTATCCTTAAATCGAAAATTTCTCCTCAAAGTGAGCTTCGCAAGATATATAATAGGTATACTTTGCAATTTTGGTGAAATCGGCTATTGGTACATACATTTGTATAGTGGCCACCCTGTCCATCTGTCTGTCTGTGCTTCATACATGTGATGGAATATATGGAAACATACAGTGCATGTATTAGTACAAGATACGAGTGAACATCTGTGCTGTCTGTCTGATGAGTGTTGTCCAATTTAACATTGAAAATTGGCTAAGTCGATTACGCGGAAAAAATAGGTAATGGTAAAAAAAGGGTCACATGATGGATTGTGGTATATGGTGGGCACCCATTGGTTATGAAGCTGTGCAAGTATGGTGGTACTAGGTGGTATAAATAGTGAGAAACAGATCTAAATGAGAAAACTTAAGGTATTAGGTGATAGATAGATACACTTGACTTCAATGATAATTCCTTCATAAGAGGGATGTGATATATGAATACAACATATGTGAATAGTGTTGTTACTGTATACTATATGCTATATAGAGTTGCCATCTCCGCCATCTTTGTATTTACAAGCCATCGTACAGTTTCACCACTTTGTGCGTTTGACACATATAGCAAATAATATGACAGTAAACCAAATACAATTTGGTGCAAAACATAATAGACAGATATGACAACGGCATTCTATAAATATTATGCCAACAAATTATACAAAATACGAGATATCTGAGTATTTCTCCCATCAATCTCAAAATAAACGTTGATGTGTAAACTTTTAAAACTGATGCACAGCCTATGTTAGTGTACATGTTACCCATAGGTAAAGCCATATTTACTCACATAGTAGGTGAGTAGACACCAGGGACAATATACTCAGGTAACTGCTTATATGTCACTGGATTTGATAGCTAATAACAGAGTACAGTAGTGGGTATATATGGTATGTGTTGTGTGGTTTGCCAGGTAAAAGTGATACACTGTGCGATTTTCTGTGTATGAGGTTATTTATAATGGTGGTTCATGTTGTTAAAAACACAGGCACAAACCTGTCCAGAAAACTGACATACAGTTTGGTGTAATATAATTGTCAATTATCCTGGCTTTTCTGCATGTGATTAACTACATTATATCATACATGTATGTTCTACTTCACATTTTAAGATCTTTGTCAAATGGCAGAGCAGGTGAAACTGGCTGATGGCTGGAACACACAAATATGGCTGACTTGGCCACTCCATGTGCTGTATAGGATACAGTAACGAGGCTTTTGAATCAAACAATGATCAGGTATAGAACGGGTCCTTAATGTTGAAAATTGCTAAGTAGGTTATGTGGAAAAAATAGATCAAGTTCAAAAAAAGGTCACATGCTGGATAGTGGTGGTGGGCTACTGGCATTCCAAAATGTGGATGAGAATCTACTAATTAATTGTCAATGGCCTTAGTTTAATCAATTATGTCTGATATTATTTACATAAGTAATTCTGAAGCCATTGTTACCTGCCTATTCAGTTGTGCTTTTAGCTGAAATCAATGACACCATTACACGAGTTAACTTACACGAGTTAACTCGGCCTCAGATAAACGCAGAATGTGATGAAACAGATTAAACCATTACATGCGGAATTAATTGTTTTTTAATATTTATTTTAATTTTTTTTATTTCTCAATGAAAGTATATATTGTGACCCCTCATTTGAACCGTCTCGATGAGACAGTTCAAATGGTGGTCGCAACATATACTTCTAAGCACATTTAAAGACAATATTTATGATTTTTCCCCAATCAAAATGGCATATCCTCAGCATGAATGGGTTAATAAAACACATTTTAACTGTAGATTTGTATCATATTTCTGAACCAATCTGAGTAGAGCAAGGTATTCCACAGTTTCAATCTGCTTAATGTGTCGCTCCCTCAGCGTAGTAACATCGTACGTAGCGGTTAGTCGTATTTATTTGACTGCAATCTCAGCTGCCTGATATAAAATGGTGTTCGGTAAAACAAATGTTTGTGATACTGACAAATAACAAGTGTTGAGAATAATAATTTGTGGGCAGTCAATGGTTACTAATTTAATGTACGGTAATCCCCCTAAATATTCGGACACTATTTGCTTTGGGAAACCACTATTAAATAGGGGTATTAAATAGGGGTTTCCCAAAGCAAATTGCATCCAAATACATTGTTATTGTGATGAAACCAGTACTGCCATATTAACCCTGTTGTGGGGAAACCATATAGTTTTTATGTGTTTCCCGGAATCAATGGTGTCCGAATATTTATGGTTATTACAGTTGTACATGTATATAGAACCAGGAGGCATATAGTGTTTGGACTGTGTGTCCGTCTGTGTGCATGTGCATAAGAAGTTTGCCAGAGTTTCTTCAATCTGCCACCGGGGGCATTTGAGGCACGCCATGTGATTTTGTACCTTGGATGTCTGCTTAATTTCATTAAATATGTTTACAAAATTTTCAATATTTTTCATAAATAAAGTCAAAAGTGACCAAATATGCATGTACTCTGATAATTTTGTCAACTTTTGACGCCGCCTCCACCCCATTTCCCCCTCTTATATACATTCTTATATCAGGAGTTTGGCTTAAGAGAGTTTGAGGTAACAAGTGTTGACTACATATATGATGTAACATGTATGGTGTAATGTTTGTTTTGCGATTCAGTATATAAACGGAAATGCAAGATTATAAGTTTATAGGTGTTTAAGTACAAGTTTATATGTCTTTTTTTCATTTTCTAAACAAGTACACAACAAACAGGTGCATGTTTTAAATGTGGGCCCCTGGCTAAGGAAATATACATTGCAACCTACGAGACACGTCATGTGATTTTGTACCTTCGGACAACTGCGTGAAATACGTTTACAAAATTTACAATATTTTCCGTAAATCGCATCACCACAAGTTGACAAAATTGTCAGAGTACATGCAGAATTATCAGGCGCGGATAGGGGGGGGGGGGGGGGGGGAGGGGGGGGGGGGGTGGGGGGGGGGGGGGGGGGGGGGGTGGGGTCCAGAAGAAGAAAATCTACACTACTCAAATAGTTGGATGACTTTTTTCGTGGCCTAGATGAAAGGAAATCACATCTGCGGCGATCTGGCATTTAAAAATTTCATGGGGGAGGACCCCCAGACCCCCCGACTTTACGATTTCGCGCTCACGGAGGTCTGCTATGCCGAATTGTAAATACAGACCCCCCCCCCTGCAATTATGTCTGTATCCGCGCCTGATTATATTCCGCATGTACTCTGAAAGTTCAGGGATATTTTACTACAATACTGGAATACAGGGATATTTTACTACAATACTGGAATACAGGGATATTTTACTACAATACTGGAATACAGGGATATTTTACTACAATACTGGAATACAGGGATATTTTACTACAATACTGTAATACAGGGATATTTTACTACAATACTGGAATATAGTGATTTTACTACAATACTGGAATACAGGGATGTTTTACTACAATACTTGAATACAGGGATATTTTACTACAATACTGGAATACAGGGATATTTTACTACACTACTGGAATATAGGGATTTTACTACAATACTGGAATATAGGGATATTTTACTATAATACTGGAATACAGGGATATTTTACTACAATACTGTAATACAGGGATATTTTACTACAATACTGGAATACAGGGATATTTCACTACAATACTGTAATACAGGGATATTTTACTACAATACTGGAATACAGGGATATTTTACTACAATACTGGAATACAGGGATATTTTACTACAATACTTGATGGAGTATAGTGACATTTTACTAAAACACTGGAACATATGGATATTTTACTACAATACTGGAATATAGGGATATTTTACTACAATACTTGAATACAGGGATATTTTACTACAATACTGGAATATAGTGATATTTTACTACAATACTGGAATACAGGGATATTTTACTACAATACTGGAATATAGGGATATTTTACTACAATACTTGATGGAGTATAGTGACATTTTACTAAAACACTGGAACATATGGATATTTTACTACAATACTGGAATACAGGGATATTTTACTACAATACTGGAATACAGGGATATTTTACTACAATACTGGAATACAGGGATATTTTACTACAATACTGTAATACAGGGATATTTTTACTACAATACTGGAATACAGGGATATTTTACTACAATACTGGAATATAGTGATATTTTACTACAATACTTGATGGAGTATAGTGACATTTTACTAAAACACTGGAACATATGGCTATTTTACTACAATACTGGAATACAGGGATATTTTACTACAATACTGGAATACAGGGATATTTTACTACAATACTGTAATACAGGGATATTTTACTACAATACTGGAATACAGGGATATTTTACTACAATACTGGAATATAGTGATATTTTACTACAATACTTGATGGAGTATAGTGACATTTTACTAAAACACTGGAACATATGGCTATTTTACTACAATACTGGAATACAGGGATATTTTACTACAATAATGGAATACAGGGATATTTTACTACAATACTGGAATACAGGGATATTTTACTACAATACAATACTGGAATACAGGGTATTAATATTTTTACTACAATATGGAATACAGGGATATTTTACTACAATACTGGAATACAGGGATATTTTACTACAATACTGAATACAGGGTATTTTACTACAATACTGGAATACAGGGATATTTTACTACAATACTGGAATATAGGGATATTTTACTACAATACTGGAATATAGGGATATTTTACTACAATACTTGATGGAGTATAGTGACATTTTACTAAAACACTGGAACATATGGATATTTTACTACAATACTGAAATACAGGGATATTTTACTACAATATTTTACTACAATACTGTAATACAGGGATATTTTACTACAATACTGGAATACAGGGATATTTTACTACAATACTGGAATACAGGGATATTTTACTACAATATGGTACAGGATATTTTACTACAATACTGGAATAACAGGGATATTTTACTACAATACTGGAATACAGGGATATTTTACTACAATACTGTAATACAGGGATATTTTACTACAATACTGGAATACAGGGATGTTTTACTACAATACTGGAATACAGGGATATTTTACTACAATACTGGAATACAGGGATATTTTACTACAATACTGGAATACAGGGATATTTTACTACAATACTGAAATACAGGGATATTTTACTACAATATTTTACTACAATACTGGAATACAGGGATATTTTACTACAATACTGGAATACAGGGATATTTTACTACAATTCTGGAATACAGGGATATTTTACTACAATACTGGAATACAGGGATATTTTACTACAATACTGGAATACAGGGATATTTTACTACAATACTGTAATACAGGGATATTTTACTACAATACTGGAATACAGGGATGTTTTACTACAATACTGGAATACAGGGATATTTTACTACAATACTGGAATACAGGGATATTTTACTACAATACTGTAATACAGGGATATTTTACTACAATACTGGAATACAGGGATGTTTTACTACAATACTGGAATACAGGGATATTTTACTACAATACTGGAATACAGGGATATTTTACTACAATACTGGAATATAGTGATATTTTACTACAATACTTGATGGAGTATAGTGACATTTTACTAAAACACTGGAACATATGGATATTTTACTACAATACTGGAATACAGGGATATTTTACTACAATACTGGAATATAGTGATATTTTACTACAATACTTGATGGAGTATAGTGATATTTTACTAAAACACTGGAACATATGGATATTTTACTACAATACTGGATGGAATATAGGGATATTTTACTACAATACTGGAATACAGGGATATTTTACTACAATACTGGAATATAGGGAAATTTTACTACAATACTGGAATATATGGATATTTTACTGGAATATAGGGACATTGTACTACAATACTAGAATATAGGGGAATTTTACTACAATACTGGAACAGTGATATTTGGAAATGATTCTAAAGTGGAAAAATTAAAGTAAACAGCAGACGACAACATTTATTTTAGCATTGAAAGGGTTAATAGCCAAAGGTGTGTTGGCAGAAAGTTGTGAAACTGACAGTAGGGCCGCCTCTGGGCTAAGTAGTCCGGTGTAATAAGGGTACCTGGCACCAGATCAGGACAGTCTTTCAGTGCTGAGGTTTTTATTGCAATTTCAGTGCTGAATATATGGTACTTCACATGGCTTGTCTCATCTGAGATAGCCACTTTAACAACCGCAATACACCTTTTGTGCATATCTACATTCAATGATATGAATAGAATTAGTGTAATCTGTCTCAAATACAATGGACAGGTGCAGATTAAAATACCAAAAATGTAACACCTCTTTTTCCCATAGCCATCTATAACAAAACAGTCTTTGAAATGCATAATATTTTCATTTCACAATATTCAATGTCACGATATTCAAGGTCACGCAGCAGGAGTATGGTATGCCAATTGATCAAGAGTTACACTGGTCACAAACTCAATAGGCCGCATTTTATTGTGGAAGGTCACATATAAGGCCGCTGACAAGTAATTTGTAAATACTGATCCCCACCCAATCCTACAATAAATTTACAAATTTATATTTTATTTGTATTTCCAAACAAAAAAAGGTTATTGTTTGGTTTTATTTGTTCACAAGTTTTACACTGATCTCATCTGCATCTACACTGTTTGCAAGCATTGAGAAAGCAGTCTGTAGTGTTGAAAGTGTTAACATTATCAATTAAATGGGTCACCCAAATACTCAGCTTTCAAAATATTATACAGTATGCTCAGTATTGCATTAACATCATGTGCAGCTATTGCCTATGATCTCAAGAATGGCAATCCACTTTTGGTATATGAATGTGATTTAATGCCAATAATTACCCCTGGTAATGGAAAATAAACAGTTAGTATGTGTATAAATGGCTTATCTTAAGAATTGACGAAAAGCAAAAACTCGACCACTTTAAAACGCAAGTTGTTATTATTGAGCTGAATGGTTGGCAGAAATGTATTTTGTGACTGGATAAATGGGGCATATATATGTCACTTGTTGCCTGTCCAGCAGCTGATCTGTAACTAGGACTGGATAAGGACTGGATAAATGGGGGGGGGGGGGGGGAGGTTAGGAGCATGCGGACGGTAAATTTCATGATCAGTATTTCATGATTTTTGAATTTCTGGTATGTGAGAGTTGAATCATGTTATATGCATTATAAAAGTAGTAATATTAGTACACATGTTATATGCATTATAAAAGTAGTATTAGTACCAGTTTATATGCATTATAAAAGTAGTAATATTAGCACAGTTATATGCATTATAAAAGTAGTAATATTAGTGCACATGTTATATGCATTATAAAAGTAGTAATATTAGTGCACATGTTATATGCATTATAAAAGTAGTAATATTAGTGCACATGTTATATGCATTATAAAAGTAGTAATATTAGTGCACATGTATATGCATTATAAAAGTGAGTAATATTAGTGCACATGTTATATGCATTATAAAAGTAGTAATATTAGTGCACATGTTATATGCATTATAAAAGTAGTAATATTAGTGCACATGTTATATGCATTATAAAAGTAGTAATATTAGTACACATGTTATATGCATTATAAAAGTAGTAATATTAGTGCATATATGCATTATAAAAGTAGTAATATTAGTGCACATGTTATATGCATTATAAAAGTAGTAATATTAGTGCACATGTTATATGCAATTATAAAAGTAGTAATATTAGTGCACATGTTATATGCATTATAAAAGTAAGTAATATTAGTGCACATGTTATATGCATTATAAAAGTAGTAATATTAGTGCACATGTTATATGCATTATAAAAGTAGTGATATTAGTGCACATGTTATATGCATTATAAAAAATGAGTAATATTATCACATGTTATATGCATTATAAAAGTAGTAATATTAGTGCACATGTTATATGCATTATAAAAGTAGTAATATTAGTGCACATGTTATATGCATTATAAAAGTAGTAATATTAGTGCACATGTTATATGCATTATAAAAGTAGTAATATTAGTGCTATTACTTAGGGAGTGGGGCTAAGTGACTCTGGTGTGGTGAGGAGCTGGTCTGGTTATTCCAATTTCAGAGCTGAATATATTTTTTTCTGTAAATGTTCAGTTCTGATTTTGGGATATTCCCCTCATCACAACAGGATCCGACCACGTTAACGCGGCCTAAAACAACCTTAGCTGTTGACAGGCCGTTAACCACCATTAAATAAATAAATACATGTAAATGGGCCGTATGTCTAGTACAGGATCTAGTCACAACATATTGTTCTACCAACTGACCCTATAAATCTCAACGTTTTTAATGTCATCCAGTGTATCTCTGTATAGTACAACCCGGTGTCTGGGTCGCTAGGTTTAAAGCTATTCAACTTCGCTTTTACAAATGTTTGTTTGGGTATTCGTGAAGATTTGATGGAAAATAAAATGTAAACAAGATTGAATGATAAGCACATTTATCCTGCCCATTAAAACATACCATTAGCTTTAAGTGGTTGTCATTAGATGTACATAGACAGGGCAGTATCATAGTATTACACTATTTCAGTTGTATGGTAAGTCTTCTGTTTCACTTAAATTTATTTTGCTGAATTAATTTTGTCGTCTGCTGTTTATTTTTTAATTTCTATTTTTATTCTGAAAAACCTAATTTGGCAGCACTTTAGAATAATTTCCAAAAATGTTTCAAAAGTACTGCCAAACCATGTTTTTATTGAGAATAAAGACAAAATATTAAACAACAGCAGACAACAATTTAGACAAAATAATAACTTTGATGAGCATGATATTTAGACAAATAATACATTATATTTTCAGAATTTTGGTGGCTGATATCTAGACAAATAATGTGCTCTATTTTCAGAATTTACACCATAACAGCTTGATATTTAGACAAAATAGTACATTTCCATTTTCAGAATTTTGGTGTTTTCAGAGTTTGATATTTAGACAAAATAATACTTTCTATTTTCAACATTTGGGTGACGGTTGGAGCTTGATATTTAGACAAAATAATACATTGTATTTTCAGACATTTGGTGGCAGTAAGAGCGTGATATTAAGACAAGATAATACATTGTATTTTCAGAATTTTGGTGGTAGTAAACGCCTGAACCCTGCACGCCAGCCCCTGCTGTGCCCCTCGATGCACAAGTCACAGATAAAGCTGGCCCGGCCCCAGGACTCGGCCGAGGTCTGGAATACTCACTACAAGGAAACGTTCATGGAGAAACCTGTCATACCGGTAAGTATTTATTTATTTAATGGTGTTTAAGGTGGAAGGAAACACATTAGTGCCTTCATTTCTCCATATATGGGAAACACAAGATTTGTGTAAACTAGCCGCTTGATAGAACCAAGAGATGTAATTCACTGTCAAGGCCCAGTCACACCAGGGCTACGGATGGTTCCGGATCACCCCGGAGCTTGGTCTGTAGAACCTCGGTCAGTGCGTAGCCAGACCGTAGTGATACCATGACGAACCGTGGTGATCTGGCACGGTCCGTAGATCGGCCCGGAGGTTTAGAACTGTTCTCAACATCTGTGGCCATCCGGGACGATCCTTGGAACTCTCTTGTACTGTAGTGAATCCGTAGTAGCAACGGGATGACAGTAGTGGCTTCGTAGTACCATCGTAGTCCTTCCGTGGTGATCCGGGGTGGACCGGGAGTGTTTCGGGAAGAGGGTGACAACACGGTTGGTCCCGGTGATAGTACGGTATCACTACGGAGACCCCGGGTTTAGTACGGCAGTACCGTAGTACATCCGTGAGAGGGTGTTAAATCTGGCATGTTTCCCGGATATACTACGGACCTACTACGGTCTACCCCGGACCACCGCAGTCATCTGTAGTGATATCTTGGCTATCCGTAGTCTCACCATAGTAGAACCGTACTGGCACCGTGTTCCTCGCAAAATATTTTATCAGCTTTCCGGATGTCCCCATCCGTAGTTCATCCTTGTTATGTGTGACTGGCGCTTTATATTTGTGTAAACTACTGGTTGAAATGGAAGAAAACAATTTTCGTTGAAATGAATGAGGACTTGTTTACATTGTGCCGTTACACTGACATCATTCACAATGTCATATGACCAGGTGCGACCAATGGAATGTCTGATAAAGTACTTGTAGCCCAGTACGTTTTTATCTTTAGCTCTTTTGTTACCTGGGAGTTGAATTGGGTTATTGCCCATTATAAAAGTAGTAAGATTATTACTGATCCTACTGCTTTTGGGAGGGGCCAAGTGATTCTGGTGTGGCGAGGACCTGGCATCATATCAGGATTATTCTGATTTCAGGGCTGAATATATAGTTTTGTTAGCCAGGTTTTTTGAAAAAAAATCCAGGCTATTGGATTGGCGAAAGCCGGACGGGTGGGTGGGCGGCGGCGGCGGCGGCGGGCGGCGGGCGGTGTCCACAATCAATGTTAAGTTTTTGTGTTTGAGTCCATTTCTTTGTTACTGTACCACCTAGGACCACCAAAATTTCACAGCTTCATAATCAAGGGGTGCCCACCACATATCACTATCCAACATGTTACTTTTTTTTTAACTTGACCCATTTTTTCCGCGTAGTCGACTTAGCCATTTTCAATGTTAAGTTTTCCGTTTACAATGTTAAGTTTTCGTGTTTAAGTCCATTTCTTTGTTACTGTACCACCTAGGACCACCAAAATTTCACAGCTTCATAATCAAGGGGTGCCCACCACATATCACTATCCAACATGTTACTTTTTTTTTAACTTGACCCATTTTTTCCGCGTAGTCGACTTAGCCATTTTCAATGTTAAGTTTTCCGTTTACAATGTTAAGTTTTCGTGTTTAAGTCCATTTCTTTGGTACTGTACCACCTAGGACCACCAAACTTTCACAGCTTCATAACCAAGGGGTGCCTACCACATACAACTATCCAACATGTGACCATTTCTTTTACCTTCACCTTTTATTTCTACGTAATTGACTTAGCCATTTTCAACGTTAACTTTTTAACGTACGTCTGGTTAAAGTTTTTTGGTTAAAACTTTTTCGTTATACTATATCTCTGCAACTGCTTCGCCCATTACCTTGAAACTTCACATGGGTGTTTATCATCATCCATATTTTCATTCTAACCCCCAACCGTGCGGCCCCTGTGCCCAATGTCAAGGTCAAATTACTTTGAATTTTTTTGTTAAAGTTTTTTAGTGTACTATATCTCTGCAACTGCTTCACCCATTACCTTGATACTTCACATGGGTGTTTATCATCATTGTCGCACCCGCTTGCCGAAAGCGCGATATTGTCGGCATTTTGGCATACGTCCGTCCTTCCGTCCGTACGTCCGTGTCCGGTTAAAGTTTTTTCGTTAAAGTTTTTCCATCTACTATATCTATTTTTTTAGTGTCCATGCCTCGCCCCAAGGCGCGACATGCAGGCCACGGCCATCTAGTCTACAAAAAGTGGGTATAATTATGTTATCCAAGTGTCTATGCTTGGAAAAAACCTGGCCTTCGTGGCTTTGCCTCGTTTCTTGTTATTGTAAATATTCAGTTCTGACTTTGGTATTTTCCCCCCATTTGTACATGTACTTGAACAGGTAACATATGGGATTTAGTACTAAACCCATTGACCCGGCCTTAAATGACCTTAGCTGTTGATAGGCCGTTAAACCCGAACAAACAAACAAAAGTGTCTTGCTCAAGGACACAACACACGCCTCTGTTGGATCAACAGTCCGACGCGCCCACCACTTGTCTATTGCGACCGTTAAACCCCATCAAACAAACCAAACAAACAAACTTGTAGCCCGGATATGCGTATCTAGTCAATGCACGATATGACACTGTATTATTAGTCGGCTTGTAGTCGATCAGAGGTTTAGCTGATCATTTCCTTTTTGCGGATTTCATATTGTACACATCATTTAATCAATCAGTCATTCAATCAACCAATCAAACCGGCCAAAATATCAATCGATCAATCTTCTACATTTCAGGCCAACAGGTTACATCTAACCTCTCTAGTCAATCGTATCGGCCAGACGGAAGGCTCGGACATGAAGGAGTCGGTGAAGATGGACACTAACCCGACAAACTACTTCTCCCAATACAACCGCATACACAACAAGCTGGGGTGCATGCTGGGTACTGGCGTGTCGCGAGAATATCCCGTCAGGCAGCAGTTCAATGTTATAACTGGTAAGTGTTGTGTAACGCTATCTGTTTCCAGCTTATGTACTGACTGCATAAATATAAGGTTCGACCATGTCTAGCCGTGGGTAAACGTTTGCCGTGGCACGAGGGAACTTTTTGAACACCAAGGCTGTAAGAGAGTCCCAATAGTTAGGGTTAGTACAGTTTATCACAAAAACATTTTGATACAGTGTGTTTTGGGACCCTATTTTAACAAATGGTGTCCAAATACTTAGGGTTATTACGGTTTATGTTTTCAGCACTTGTAAATGTTTGTTTGTTTGTTGGGGTTAAACAGCTAAGGTCTTTTAAGACCGGGTCAATGGGTTTAGTACTAAATACCATATATTACTTGTACACGTTCAAGTACATGTACAAATGGGGGGAAAATCCCAAAATCAGAACTGAATATTTACAATAAAAAAAACTATATATTCAGCCCTGAAATCAGAATAATCATGATCTGATGACAGGTCCTCGCCACGCCAGAATCACTTGGCCCTTTCCCAGAAGCAGTAGGATCAGTAATAATCTTACTACTTTTATAATGGGCAATAACCCAATTCACCTTCCAGGTAACAAAAAGAGCCAAAGATAAAAACGTACCTGAGGGCCCAACCAGGCAAATTGTGATTCCTATAAGGAGGAACCCCACCGTTAATTTACGCCATCACGGTTCGCCCGACCAACCACCCACAATTTACCTCTAACAATAGTTTCTGCAAAGCACATCTTATTTATCTACCAATCTTCTGTTACCAATCTTCTGAAAGGAATTTTTTTATTTGATGAAATTCTGTTCTATGTGAGTTTAACATTGGGAATAAAATAGATTTTTAAAACTAATCTTTGCATTTATAACAATTGCCTGTGATGCTAATTAGTTTGCCGGTAAGCTGGAGTAAAACGCACAATAAAACAATAAAACAAACATTTCCAGAGCTATTTTTCCATATCCTGTATGCTATTTATATTTTGCAGGGGAGATGGGCGGTCCTGCTTGGAGGGAGGACAATAAACGAGTATCAGGCAATAGGGTATTACACGACCTACGTCGCCAGAGCACCTTAATACTCGGATGATTGTAGATATAAGGGGCCCATTTCACTAAACTTGGTATGCCTAAAAAGTTCTTAAGTGCAAAACTAAAATTTACAGCAAAGTTCACATTAGCGGCCAATTTTGGGAAATCTTGGGTGGATTTGTTCAGATTTAATGACACCTACATGTAGGTGGAAAATGGTAGCATTAATATTAGATCATCGTCAATGCGTGAAGTAAATTTTTATAGAAATCGTCGTACAAATATTTTTGTCGTACGGAGTTTAGTGAAACGGGCCCTAGATCCATTTCAGTATTATGTTCGTACATGTAAGTGAACAATTATGATAGTCACATTAACAATGTGTTCTTGTAAACAATTATTGGATTTCCATTTATTGAGCATAGGCTGCATATGCAGCCTATGCTCAATAAATGGAAATCAATCAATTGAAATTTCCAGAACATTTTAGTCATACAAAGTTTAGTGAAACGGCCCCCAGATCCAGAGGAGCCGGCTTGTAACAAGCCATATCATCAGGATCTGCAGTGTTTCTCAATATTCTTCTGATATTTCAAAACTACCCCATAAAGAATGGAATACTCCAGATATTTAGGGATGAAAGGGTTATTTTGTCATAAATCTTGTGTCAATACTCGGATGATTGGAGCTGTTAACTAGATCCATTCAGTATTCCATTTAAAGGTACATGCCCACTCAGTAGGCACAAACTGTTCTTGATAGGAATTAAATAAGTGTATAATTGTGTCGCTATTCCACCAGTTCTAAAAATTACGAATCCCCGCTATACAGATATAATTATTTAGTAATATTTATTTTACTGATAGTGACTCGCGGTGGTATCAGGCTATTTTCATATACAAATGAGGCATGATATTTTTAATTATTTATACATGTACTAAATAAATGTGTCACCTGAAAAAACACTATTTTCGACAGATTATAAAGTATGATCATTGCATATGAAAAAATATATACCGGTACAGAGAATAAATAGTAATGTCCGTTAACATTTTAAAGAAACACAGTTATGGTATCACCCCTGATATCAGTGTGGAAATTTATGTGTGATATAAAATGTATAATAATGCCAATCAATACGTTGGGTAATGGTGAATGAATGTTTATTTTTCCAGAAAATGTCTCAGATGATGTCTCTGATGTAAATAATATTTTGTGCCTACCGAGTGGGCATGTATCTTTAACCCTTTGAACACTACATACCTGTGTAGTGGTATTGGCAAACAGTGTAGATCCAGATGAGACGGCTCGTCACTGACGAGCCGTCTCATCAAGATCTGCACTTTTTGCAGGTAATTTTCACATTTATATTGCATTTTCTGATAGTTTGAAAAATGTAAATAATAAAATAAAATTCAGAATCCTCTTGTTTTACGTCATTTTGTTGCACGCTGAACAGCGATATTACAGTCATTAGTGACAACGTCGTGGGGATTAATGACGTCAAACATACTTTAATCAACAATGTCACGTGGCATCACGTGGGGCTAATGTATGTATAGTATCATCTGCTGATCACGCTGTCCTCGTAGCTGTATTAGTGCTGGAGTTACACCTACAGCTACAATGCTGGTGTCAGTAGCAGTTGATAATATATATCATAGCAGGTACACGCAACATGCTTAATTTGCTCTAATATTACCACCTCGCCGATAGGCAAGAGGGGAGGGAGATAACGTTAGTCCATGTACGTACGTATGTTAGTAACACCCTTTCATTTTTCAATAACTTATGAACCGCTTCACCGATTTTGATAATATTTGACCACAATGTGTGTCTAGGGATGGTGCTTTGTTTTGCATACGACCCAAGTCGACCGCCCAAGGTCAAGGTCACTGAGAACTTGTGTTCACCTTGTTTATAAGACAAATGTGTTAAAAGTGTTTTTATTATCAAGGCTGCCAGCGAGGGGATTAGCTTTGTAACAACGATGCCCTTGTTTGCTCTAATATTTTCATGTAATTTCTACATAATTTACGGAAAATCGTGCAAAAATTGTTAGGATCATTTTTGGTGAAAATGTATGTCTTTGTATTGGATTATATTTTGTGTATTTACAAACTTTTTATATCATTTACAGCCATGGCTGTGACTGGAGAAATGAGGCTTATGGGTTTTGTGACCAGTGTAGATCCAGATCAGCCTGTGCATCCATAGTCTGATCGGGATCTGCACTGTTTGCTCGCTATTCCATCGATGAAACACCCGTCATGCTTCTAACAAACAATATAGATCGTTATCGGGCTACATGAGTTCTATTTGATCAGGAGATACACTGATCATAAATCACATTTTTCCAGTCACAAATGAGACATGCCATGTTCTTTTGTACCTAAGAACATGTGCAATTTTTCATGAAATATATTCCAGGAAGGGTGATATTTTCTGTAAATGATGTCGAAAGATAACAAAATTTTGTCAACTTTCAACATCATTTACAGAAAAGATATCGCAAATGTTCTTAGGTCACATGGCAGGTCTCAAATGTGAAATGGGTCGGTGTATTCTATGAACCAGCACATATATTATCGCAGTTGTACTATTCACAGAGTAGCATTGGTGTGTCGTGATGCACATTATTGCACAATGGTAATGGTGCACATGCATAACCAGATTACTCTGATTATACTTGGAATATGTGATTCAACCCCTGTTACCCATTCCTTTCGGAATACACCTTTACGGGTATGAAATTTATTAAATATTTTGTTTTTATTTTTGTTACTTCTCAATGAAAGTATATGCTGTGACCACTCTGAGCGTTTAGAAGGAAATATTTAGGATTTTCCGCAAACAAAATGGGGTATCCTCAGCATGAAAAGGGTTAACCCGGCCTAAAATGACCTTAGTCATTGACAGGCCGTTAAACACCATTAAACAAATAAATGCTTTCGTAGTTTAGAACTACATTTGTATGTCATAAAAGAAGATTGTAATGTGCTGTCCGAGAGATCGTTCAATCATCAATAGGTTTATCTGTAGCCGATTTCACCATATTGCAAAGTATACTTTTCTAGCAAAGTATACTTTGAACGAGAAATTTTCAATTTTAGGATAAATTTATTAATTTTTATTATACTGAATTTATTACATTATCACAGCCATTTTGGCTGTGATAATGTAATAAATTCAGTATAATAATTCTGCATACTTTTTATCATCAAATATATGCAGTTGTTAGTTCTATACGAAATAATGCATTTCAGGAAAAATAAATGATTACTCCCTCAAAGTATACTTTGCTAGATAAGTATACTTTGCAATGTTGATGAAATCGGCTACTGGATTGACTTACGTGAGTGCATGCTACACAATTGAAAGAAATATGTGCTTCAATACGTGTCGTTTCATAGAGGTGTAAATCGTTGTTGAATTTCAATGCATTATGTAGTAATGTTTGCAATATTAAAGGGAGACATAGAGTTTAGTATTATAAAATTAAAGTTATTTTCAAACAAATACTGCCTATTTCTCCCTTTAAATGATGCATCATTGGCTGAATGGCCGCCCTAAATGAGACACGTAGTGATTTTGTACTTGAGAACATGTGCTATTTTTCATGATATTATATATTTACAGAAACTGTGATATTTGCTGTAAATGACGTCGAAAGTGGACAAAATGCGGAATTTGCTATGCCAAATGAGATGTCATCGCACATGTTTTTAGGTACTAAATCATGGCATATATCTCAATATTGCTTCTTTCAGTGAGAATATTAGATCCTGATGTAACTGCACAATGATCAGGATCTACACTGCTCTCTATGTTCTTTCTGGTGGTTCACATTATCTGTTGTGTGCGTGTTAACCCTTAGAATGCAGGAAATGAAAATTGTCGTCTGCTGTTGTTTTATATTTTGCTTCTTTCTGATTACAAACATAGTTTGCAGTCCTCGACAAATTCTTAATTTTCCACTTGTCCACATTGGAATTCAACTAATCCAATCCTACATAATTATTGTAAAGTTAATGGTGCATTATTCCTTCAAATTACCACTCGTCCACATCCAAAATCCATTCGCCAATACGTACCGACGAGTGGATTAGTAAAGGCTTGAGTTTGCCAGAACATTAGAATCATTTCCACTGGAAATGATTCTAAAGTTCTGGCAAATCATTTTTTACTGAGAAAAATGTAAAATAGGAAATAACGAGCAGACGACAAAATTTAATTTAGCTCTGTAAGGGTTAAATGATGAATGTCCATTTCAGTATTCACTATTTAAACATTTATTGTAAGTTTTCTAACAAATAAATTTGTTTTCTATCGATATGTGTTTGGGTTTTCAATGGAAGACATGTTTGCAAGAACAAGTTCTACCCATCTGTAACCGTGACTGGAGAAATGTGGCTTACAAACATTTGTCACTGGTCACGTTCCTGAGCTTATATTGTGGATGGCAGGTGGGAGCATGCGATGGTAATTTAACAATCGGGGTTCCTCACTGGAATCCCGACCGGAGACCTGGTTTTGCCCTCACGTAAATGTTTGGCATTTAAATAAGGGATCGAACCCGTTGGCCCGGCCTTAAAGGACCAATCCATCAATCCCGAGTTTTCGGTGCATGTACTGTCCTCGTACTCAAAATCATGTAGTTTGATTGGTCAATGCTGAGCTGTGCTCAGTCACGGCCAACCAAGATTTGTGATTTTGAATACGAATTTTGATGAGAGTTTATGTTTTGTAAGCCTGTACCCACATCTGTGACTAGAGAAATAGGGATTGTGGCATTTCTGGCCAGTCTTGCTCCTGATTTGGGACTGCTGAACAAGAAGGTCATAGTCTTCAGGATAAACCACTGGTGCTGTGCCCCAGGGGGCCATTTCACGAAACTTTGTACGAATAAAATGTTCGGAAGTGCAAATTTAGGATTGTCTGGAAAATTCAATTGATGGGTTTACATTTATTGAGCATGCAGCCTATGCTCAATAAAAGTAAATCCAATAATTGTTCACAAGAAAACATTGTTAAAGGTACATTCCCACTCAGTAGACACAACATGTTTTCTATATCAGAGACATTATAGGAGACATTTTCTGGCAAAATAAACATTCATTCACCATCATCCCACGCATTGATTGGCATTATTATACATTTTATATCAGACGTATAATTCCACACTGATATCAGGGGCAATGACCGTGATTCTTTCAAATGTTAACGGAAATTACTATTTATTCTCTGTATTTATTTTTTTATGTGCAATGTTCATACTTTATAATATGTCGAAAATATTATTTATTCAGTTGATGCATTTAATTAGCATAAATAATTAAACAAGAAACGAGGCAAAGCCACGAAGGCCAGGTTTTTTCCAAGCATAGACACTTGGATAACATAATTATACCCACTTTTTGTAGACTAGATGGCCGTGGCCTGCATGTCGCGCCTTGGGGCGAGGCATGGACACTAAAAAAATAGATATAGTAGATGGAAAAACTTTAACGAAAAAACTTTAACCGGACACACGGACGAACGGACGGACGTATGCCAAAATGCCGACGATATCGCGCTTTCCGCAAGCAGGTGTGACAATGATGATAAACACCCATGTGAAGTATCAGGTATTGGGTGAAGCAGTTGCAGAGATATAGTACACGAAAAAACTTTAACAAAAAAATTCAAAGTAATTTGAACTTGACATAGGGCACAGGATCGCGCTTTCCGCAAGCAGGTGCGACAATGATGATAAACACCCATGTGAAGTATGAAGGTATTGGGTGAAGCAGTTGCAGAGATATAGTACACGAAAATAAAAAAAATTAACAAAAAAATTCAAAGTAATTTGACCTTGACATTGGGCACAGGATCGCGCTTTCCGCAAGCAGGTGCAACAATGATGGATAAAACACCCATGTGAAAGTATCAAAGGTATTGGGTGAAGCTAGTTGCAGAGATATAGTACACGAAAAAAACTTTAACAAAAAAATTCAAAGTAATTTGACCTTGACGTTGGGCACAGGATCGCGTTTCCGCAAGCAGGTGCGACAATGATGATAAACACCCATGTGAAGTATCAAGGTATTGGGTGAAGCAGTTGCAGAGATATAGTATACGAAAAAACTTTAACAAAAAAATTCAAAGTAATTTGACCTTGACATTGGGCACAGGATCGCGCTTTCCGCAAGCAGGTGCGACAATGATGATAAACACCATGTGAAGTATCAAGGTATTGGGTGAAGCAGTTGCAGAGATATAGTACACGAAAAAACTTTAACAAAAAAATTAAAAGTAATTTGACCTTGACATTGGGCACAGGATCGCGCTTTCCGCAAGCAGGTGCGACAATGATGATAAACACCCATGTGAAGTATCAAGGTATTGGGTGAAGCAGTTGCAGAGATATAGTACACGAAAAAACTTTAACAAAAAATTCAAAGTATTTTGACCTTGACATTGGGCACAGGGGCCGCACGGTTGGGGGTTAGAATGAAAATATGGATGATGATAAACACCCATGTGAAGTTTCAAGGTAATGGGCGAAGCAGTTGCAGAGATATAGTATAACGAAAAAGTTTTAACCAAAAAACTCTAACCAGACGTACGTTAAAAAGTTAACGTTGAAAATGGCTAAGTCAATTACGTAGAAATAATAGGTGAAGGTAAAAAAATGGTCACATGTTGGATAGTTGTATGTGGTAGGCACCCCTTGGTTATGAAGCTGTGAAAGTTTGGTGGTCCTAGGTGGTACAGTACCAAAGAAATGGACTTAAACACGAAAACTTAACATTGTAAACGCGAAAACTTAACATTGAAAATGGCTAAGTCGACTTGCGCGGAAAAAAATGGGTGAAGTTAAAAAAAAAAGTAACATGTTGGATAGTGATATGTGGTTGGTACCCCTTGATTATGAAGCTGTGAAAGTTTGGTGGTCCTAGGTGGTACAGTACAAAGAAATGGACTTAAACACGAAAACTTAACATTGTAAACGCGAAAACTTAACATTGAAAATGGCTAAGTCGACTACGCGGAAAAAATGGGTGAAGTTAAAAAAAAAGTAACATGTTGGATAGTGATATGTGGTGGGCACCCCTTGATTATGAAGCTGTGAAAGTTTGGTGGTCCTAGGTGGTACAGTAACAAAGAAATGGACTCAAACACGAAAACTTAACATTGATTGTGGACGCCGCCCGCCCGCCGCCCGCCCGCCACCCGCCCGGCTTTCGCCAATCCAATAGCCTGGATTTTTTTTTCCAAAAACCTGGCTAAAAATATAATGCCTCATTTGCATATGAAAATAGCCTGATACCACTGCGCGTCACTATCAGTAAAATAAACATTACTAAATGAGTATACATTGTATCTGTATAGCGGGCACTAATTTTTTAGAACTGGTGGAATAGCGACACAATTATTTAATGCCAATAAAGAACATGTTATGCCTACTGAGTGGGCATGCACCTTTAATGTGAATTTTACAGACTTTGATAATTTTGCACTTACGAGCATTATTTTAGTTGTACAAAGTTTAGTGAAACGGTCCCCTGGTCATTAACATTCAATTCGGGCCTGTAAAAATCAACAGCCAGCCGGCCCAGTGATCCAGCAGAAGTATCACACTTGTTAACAAATCTGGAGCCAATGCTGAATATCATCGTTATATCAATCATTCGGGCCTGCAGTTTTACAAATTTCACTGGTCCAGCAGGTTTGTCGTGAAGACATTCAGCACTGAACGACAGTATCCTGATCCAATGTCAGGCACTCTTACATCGGATCACTTGGCCCCAGGTGTGAATCCCAGTGAGATTCCCCAAAAGATACAAACCTGTAATGATGGATTCATCATACACATACCCTCCCATCCTCTGGCTCTGATTGGCTGATTGATTGGTTGGCTAATTGATAGATTGACTGGCGGATTGATTTGCTGATTGATTTGTCGATTGATTTGTTGATTGATTGACTGATTGATTTAGTGGCGACTGAATTGCTGATTGGCTGATTGATTGTATGAGTGACTAATTGATTGGCCGATTGATTTAGTGACTGATTTGCTGATTGATTGAGTGGATGATTGATCGAGTGAATGAATGATTGATTTAGTGATTGATTTATGTCTGATTGATTGGCTGATTTATTTATTGGATGATTGACTGACTGATTGGATAGTGGAAAACACTGTTAACAGATTAGATAATTGAATGGAGATTTATTTCAACACGATTATACTTAAGTATACATGAAGAGTATAGTAGAACAATTTCATGGCTTCCAAATGCAAAATACATTTATCCACAATTTCTCCACAAAATGTTCAGACTAATGTGATTGGGGGAAAGTTCCGTATTTCACCTGTATGGGGGGAAATCCCAAATGTAGAATCTACTGATCTGGTGCCAGGTCCTCGTCACACTAGAGCATTTAAAACTCATAGAAGATTTCTGACGGCCAGATAGATGCCATTGTTATCACTATCTCGAGCTCTCTGCACAGCTCTCTGCACGCAGACTCGATAATAATATGTGGCTGCGACTGGAGAAATGGGGCTTATGGGATTTGTGAAAATGTAACTCGTGATCAAATAACACACTTCTGTAGCCTGATAACGATCTATATTGCTTGTTTGAAGTACGACAGATGTTTCACTGATGAAATAGCGAACATTGCAGATCCTGCACATCTGCACAGTCTGATTTGAATCTAAATTGATCGCAAAACACATAAGCCCCATTCCTCCAGTCACGGCCACATACAGTCTACGCTCGTTTACTCGAAGTTCGTCGGACTGTGATAAATACTTCGAGTAAACCGAAGTTCGACGTAACAAAATCTGAACAGTACCTCAAAATATTGCCATACACGTTACGGGACGCAACTCCCATACGACCTGTGACACACGGAGTTAAACTTTTGCAAATCTAATGTGTTTACTTGCGTTTGCCTATACACACATTGTGTAGTCGAACTAAGTATACACATCTGTATTATCAGGGTGAAACAAGAAAAGACAATTCAAAGCAGTAAAGTAACATTTTATTATGTTTAATAAATAAAGCATGTACACCGGAAATTAACAAGTTGTGCATACCGTCTTGATTATATATACACACAGCATTTATCAATCGGAGGGTGAATGTGGTCTATATACTCAGTCTTATATACTCAGGCAACGTTTCGCATCTGATGATACATGCAAACGAGTCTGGACAAGTTGGATTTGAGACAACCATCTTTAGGCTACTGTATCTTCGATTTTTGATTGAAACGAAATTCGGAAAACATTTCCGTAAATTGTTTTGAAAATTGACATGGTGTGACAACTTTTGAAGTGATTTATTTATTTATAAACTATTTCAGCAAATAAAATAACTTAACGTTCTTGGCTGTGTATTTAAATCCATGTGAATAACGAGTCAAAATGACCCTAGTCCAGTACGGGCCCACTTCGAAACGGCCCATGTTGGTCGCAGTTTACACTCTGTCCGCCTTCCGGAAAAAGTAAGCAATTTTCGTTTGTTTTGTTGTGAATTCGAGGCAATCACCTTTAACACTTATACAAAGTTTGTTTACACAGGTTTACACAGGTAAACAAGTCCAGTCTTTGATCCATTAAATTGGCGCCACGAATTCGCACTTCGAGCGCAAACCGACACTTTGACTTAATGAGAGTGAAATATCACACATTTCTGTTTTTGGCACCTAACAATTAGTTTGAATTGGCGAAAATTTGACGTAACAAAATTTGACGTAAACAAAGCCAGTTACATCGAAAATAATAGGATCTGAAACGGGACTTGGGACACGAATTCGACATAACGAGGGAATTCGACTTAACCGACTTTGAGTAAACAAATGTAGACTGTATGTAGACAATGGGCACTGTTATTTTTAAAACAGGTGGGATATTTACACGATTATTTACTTGTTTATTTTTCCATAAATATATATTTTTTTATGTCATCCATGGTCATTCAGCTTTAACAATACATTGTATTAACCCTTAGACCGCTACAGACAACAATTGTCGTCTGCTGTTGCTTTTATATCTTGCCTTATTTGTCATATCAATAAAAACATGGTTTGACAGGACTTCAGAATCATTTCCAATGGAAAAGTGCTGTCAAAGCATGTTGCAAATGTTCATAGAACATGGATGCCCCACATACCGCTTTGATAATAAATGAGGCAAAATTCCAAGTCCAAAAAGGGAGATAATCCATGGCCCGGGGGTCAAATAAAAAATCAAAACATAAACATTGCACATCTACTCATCATAAGAAAGCTACATACCAAGTTTCAGGTCTGTAGCTATTAGGGTTTAACAGTTTTACGAGTTGCAAGGCAGAATTGCCAAATTCTAAGTTGAAAAGGGGGAGATAATCCATGACCCCAGGGTCGAATCAAAAATTGAAATAAACTTTGAGTATCTACTCATCATAAGGAAGCTACATACTAAGTTTCATGTGTGATCTAGTACGGTTTAAAAGTTTTACGACTTACAAGGCAAAATTGCCAAATTCTAAGTCGAAAAGGGGGAGATAATCCATGACCCTGGAGTGAAATCAAAAATCAAAATAAACTGTGCGCATCTACTCATCATAAGGAAGCTAATACCAACTTTCAGGGGTGTAGCTATTACGGTTTAAAAGTTTTACGACTTACAAGCCAAAATTGGAAAATCTAAGTTTAAAAGGGGGAGATAATCCATGACCCCGGGGTCGAATCAAAAAGCGAAATAAACTATACGTATCTACTCATCATAAGGAAGCTACATACAAAGTTTCACGCCTGTAGCTAGTACGGTTTAAAAGTTGTATCGTGGTTGGGCATAAAAAATAAACAGCAGATAACAAAAAATTAAGATAGCGGTGTGTAATGGTTAATATTGTGATAAAACAATATTCTGGATCAATATCCCAAAATCAGAACAGAATATTTACATGGAAAAAAAAATATATGCAGCCCTGAAATTAGAATAACCTGACCTGTCGCCAGGTCCATACCACACCAGTCATTTTCCCCTTCCCCTAAAAGTAATAGGATTACGAATAAGGGGTATAACCAGATTATTACATACAAAAATGCCAAAGATGTACGTGAGGGCCCAACCAGGTTGTGATTCGGGCAAGGATGAAACCTAATCGTTAAATTACCCATCGCATGCTCCCACCTAGCACCTACTTCTGTAGAAGATTTCATCAAAATTGCAGAGTATACTTATCTAGCAAAGTATACTTTGAGGGAGTAATCATTTATTTTTCCCGAAATGCATTAGTTCATATAAACTAACGACTGCAAATATTTGATGATTAAAAGTATGCAGAATTATTATACTGAATTTATTACATTATCACAGCCAAAATGGCTGTGATAATGTATAAATTCAGTATAATAAAAATTAATAAATTTATCCTTAAATTGAAAATTTCTCCCTCAAAGTATACTTTGCTAGATAAGTATACTTTGCAATATTGGTGAAATAGGCTACAGATTGTGAGCACGAGCACAGAGTAGAGGGTGAGAAAGTATTGTAATCATTGGCATGCTGCTAACACAACACTGTATGTACAGTGGAACCTCTCTTGATGCAATAAAGTACGAATTCCAGGGAAAATTGCACAATATAACCCGGCCGCCAGTCATCCTCTTAGCCATAAATATTTACCAGGTAGTTCCAGAAAACTTTCTCTCAGGGCTCCAGATAAGCATATTTTTGGGGGTAAATCAGCATTGGAAATCGGGAAATCAACATTGAAAATCAGGAAATCAATCAGGAAATCAATATTGAAAATCAGGAAATCAGCATTGAAATAGACCTGAGGGAGGACAAATCAGCATCGACATTTCAACATTAGAAAATTGCAGCTGAAAATATGTTGTCCTACACCCCATTTTTTCTAACTTGTTTATACAAGTATCAAGTATAGATGGACATACGTGTATGTCTGTTCAGTTAACAAGTCTATGGACAGTTGGAATACTGTAGTTTCCATTACCATTCAAGTTGGTGAAATATGTACTTATTGAAAATCTAATTTCAGCATTGAAAACTATTTTAGAGGGAAAACTCTTTAAGGCTAAACCTTATCTGGAGCCCAAACTTACATCAATGTAAGTTTTCTCGAAATAACTCGGGAATGGATACAGCTATGAGGACGACATTTAAGACGGGCGATGTTGTGAAATTACCAATTTGATTGATTTGATTGACAGCTAATATAGGAATGAATGGCCTTTTTGTGGATTTTATCGGGGTATAAACTTGGTAAAGTTGCGGGAATACTGGACGAAGGCCGGACTTTTCCAAGTTTATATCCCTGATAAATTGCACAAAAAGGCCCTTCATTCCTTATAATTCCAGCATTTGAAATAAATTCATCAAGAAAATGTGTTTATTTTCCGTTTTCTTAAGAATTATTTTAACTGCGCCCGACGGTTACGGAAAGTAGTTCGGCGTGGCAGTTTACTGGGATATAAATTTTGGACATAGACTTGCTACGAGCCAATCAAATGTTAGGGAATTGTGTAAATATTTTTGTGCTGGAATTATAGACATATAAAGCCTGGCCAACGGGTTCGTTCCCGCATGTAACCTGCTGAGATTGGAGAAAAAATCCCAAAATCAGAACGGAATATTTATATCGAGATAAATATATATCCAGCCCTGAATAATCTGACCTGGTGCCAGGTCCATATCACAACAAAGTGCTACTTCCTCTAAAAGTAATAGGATTACGAATAATCGTATTACTCATACAATGGGGGTATAGCCAGATTCAACTGTCACATACAAGAATACCAAAGACGTACCTGAGGGCTAAACCAGGTCTCCGTTCGGAATACCGGTAAGAATGAATCCCGATCGTTAACTTACCCATCGCATGCTCCCACCTTCCGCCCACATGAAATTACTCAAGGTAGCTATGCTTTATCATATCAAGATTGCTCCAGAAGCTACCAAGAAATTTAGAAAAAAATTGGTAAAAGCAGAAAATAGCGGGTACGTGCAACGTATTTAATGAATCATGCTTCAGTAATTCTTGATCACCCCTCATATGCTAAAGTACAAACGGGCTGCCGGCTGAAAAAAGAATCCTCGGGACGTTTCTGGCCGGTGTAGATCCTGATCATTGTGTGTACCCATACAGAGATTGATCAAAATTGATATTCAGTGGCATAAACCAAGTTCGAATGACAACGGCGACTAGCGTAGGCCTCCCCTGATCAAACTGTGCGGATGCGCAGGCTGATCAGGGGCTATGCTGGTCAAATACGTCGTCAGGTATCTTTTGTCAGCTGGTGGCCCAATTAATTCTTTTATTTTCTACGTCTTGTATATTGATAACTATCCCATATTGCAACCCGAGTAACATAGCGTAAAATAAAATATATAATAAGACATTTAAAGGCATTTTTTAAAGACAATGAGTCTCAGATATGCGCAGAAAATGATTGAAGAGATAAGTTTGTTTGATTTGATTGATTGGTGTTTAACAGCCTATCAACAGCTAAGGTCATTTAAGGCCGCATCAACGGGTTCGATCCCATATTTAATCTGCTGCATTGGGGGGAAAATCCCGAAATCATAATGGAATATTTATATCGAGAAAAAATATTTTCCGCCCTGTTAAACATATTAGTAAAACGAGATGGCCGTGGCTTTGATAGTATACCGAATATATACTTTTAACAATTGGGTTCAGAAATATGATATAAATCTATAATTACAGACCTGCACAAATTCTTAATTTTCCACTCATCCAGATTGGGATTCAACTAATCCAATCCTATATATTTCAATGTTAATGCTGCATTATTTATTCAATTAACACTCGTCCAGATTCAAATTTCACTCGCAAATACGAGCGGACGAGTGGATTTGTCGAGGCCTGAATTAATATATTAAACTACCTGATCTGTTTCATCACTTTCTGCACCTATCCGAGACCCAGCGCCTTGTTGTCTAAGCGCAAGTATGATATTTCAATAAAGACAGAAATATAAGTTCACGATCACATGACTTATATGTCTAGTAATGTGAATTGTAAACCCCACTTAATTATTGAGGTTGAAAATTCATATTATTAGTCATTAAAGGGCTAAATATGCTGAATATGGTAAACAAAATCACATGATTGTTACATGATTGCCGTTGTTTGACACCGCTCACAGCCATGTTCAAACGCGTGCTGTTTGACCATGGCTGTAGACAATGCTCATTATGGGTCCAAGCCAACACCTACGTAATGCATGTGTCTCATGATGTTACTAGAACACGTCATTACGTCACCAGACCAGTTCACAACGGTCGCACTGAAAGTTTGAAGTTGATGCATAGGATGGGGCACCTGCATTACGCGACGTGTACTGCAACACAGGAATATGTATGTGTAAATCAGCTGTTTGAATGGAACAAGTTATGAAAGCACTGCATATATGCTCAAATTACACAATATTTCCGATGGAAATGTAACAATAACGTTCGACCATGTCCATCCGTGGGTAAAACATTTGCAGTGGCACTAAGGAACTGTTTGAACCCGCGGCCTACGGTCTTGGGGTTCAAACAGTTCCCTCAAATGTGTCTAGGGCCTATTTCACTAAGCTGTATGATTAAGATGTTTGTAAATGCAACAATAAAATATAGAATGAGTTGCTTCGACAACTGATGTTTGTAAATAATTAGCGGATATAAATACAGTCGAACCAGTGAACAATGACCGGCAAAGGGAAGTTGCCAATGTGACCGTTGTTGACAGGTGGTCGTTGTTCCAAGGGTCAAACATTTTCCCGGTTTCACAACAAAGTCGGCCATGTATTTAGCATTCTATTGTAATCTATATGTAATCTATATGTAATCTATATGTAATCTATTGTAATCTATATGTAATCTATATGTAATCTATTGTAATCTATGTAATCTATATGTAATCTATTGTAATCTATATGTAATATATATGTAATCTATTGTAATCTATTGTAATCTATATGTAATCTATATGTAATCTATTGTAATCTATATGTAATCTATATGTAATCTATTGTAATCTATATGTAATCTATATGTAATCTATTGTAATCTATTGTAATCTATATGTAATCTATATGTAATCTATTGTAATCTATATGTAATCTATATGTAATCTATATGTAATCTATTGTAATCTATATGTAATCTATATGTAATCTATTGTAATCTATTGTAATATATATGTAATCTATATGTAATCTATTGTAATCTATTGTAATCTATATGTAATCTATATGTAATCTATATGTAATCTATATGCATGCATAGAAAACATCTGTATACACTTCCACCTGACGTTCACTACTGATGATTCACTATTGATGATTCACTACTGATGATTCACTATTGCACGATCGTGGAGTGTATCTAAAAATTGCATGAAAATGGCAAAAATAGTCAATTAAATTTATTTTGTTATGTCATCTTGTTGTTATTGTTCTGAATCCAGCCTCGCTTTGGAAATTATATATAAAGGGGAGTATTTATTTTCATATGTTAAACCCGCGGCTTGCTTTGGTGCACCATTTAATAGCTTTTCGTAATTACATGGAAGCGGTTTAATAAGCATGACCATTAGTATTTTGTTTTCTTATTCTCAATTGCTCACTCAGTTGAAATTAATAACGGTCATATAGTCTTTATTAAAACGATAGCCTATGTGGCGCGGCCTGTGAAAACCGCTATTTCTTTTTGTAACAAAAAAATTTCATTGAATGTGTCGAGTCGAGTAACCTACGCGAGATAGGTGTCCAAATCGGCAGAGAACACCAGACACAAATCGGCAGAGAACACCAGACTTATTTGCTTTCTGTCCAATGTATAATATCCTGATCAAGCCCGAATATTTAAGCAGCCTATGACGAATTGGCAATGTCCGCTGACGTAATTACTGATGTTTAAATTAGAGACTTGCGAGCATTGTAAACCATGGGCAGATTGTTTGTTTGTTTATTAGTGTTTAACGGCCTATCAACAGCCACGGTCATGTAAGGCCGGGCATACGGGTTCGATCCCATTTTAACCTGCTGCATTGGGGGGAAAATCCCAAAATCAGAACGGAATATTTACATCGAGAACAAATATATTCAGCCCTGAAATTCGAATAACCTAACTTGGTGCCAGGTCCATACCACACCAAGTCACTTGGCCCCTTCCCCTAATATAGGATTACAAATATCGTAATACTCACATAAGGGGTATAACCAGATTCAACTGTCACATACAAAATGCGAAAGATGTATGTGAGGGCCAAACCAAGTCTCCAGTCGGGATTCCGTTAAGGATGAACCCCGATCGTTAAATTACCCATCGCATGCTCCCACCTGCCACCCACTAAACCTAAGGACCATGACCATGAAGTTTGGTGACTATAGGCCCAATGGTTACCGAGGAGAAGACGTTTGAAAATGTTCACGGACGACGACGACGGACGACGACGGACACATTGCGGATTCAATAGCTCACATGAGCTTCGCTCAGGTGAGCTAAAAATGCCGGGTGGTCATTATTCCAAGGTCTTATAAAGAACAAAATTTGACGGGGGGATTTTTAACTGGCCGTTGTGGACAGGTGGTCGCTATTCCCAGGTGGTCGTTAGAACAGGTTTGACTGTACATACATCGAACTGTACCTTTTGGTAAAATGTAGCAGCTTCAATCAATTGCGAGACTATGTAAAGCAAATTTAAAAGAAAAATTATTGTACAAAGTTCAGTAAAACAGCCCTCAGGTTCAGAAATACAGTGGAACCTCTCTAAACCAGACACCCTGGGAGATCCAGGAGGTCCAGGGTGTCCGGTATAGAGGGTCACTGTAGTTTAGCACTCCATGAACAAAGTTTATCATTTTCAATCATGAACAGAAACGATAATGAAGTAAATTACAGTGAAACCCATATAAATTAAACACAATGGGGTCCCCAGGGTGTCCAGTGTGGAGGCTCCACTGTAGTATGTGTACCAATAAGTCTATTGAAGTGGAGGCTCCACTGTAGTATGTGTACCAATAAGTCTATTGAAGTGGAGGCTCCACTGTAGTATGTGTACCAATAAGTCTATTGAAGTGGAGGCTCCACTGTAGTATGTGTACCAATAAGTCTATTGAAGTGTAAGTATCATTGAAATTGCAGAAATCGCTATTAAACAAACCATTTTTACATCAACAAACGCAAGTGTGCTTCCCATGTATTTTTCTGCAACTATCAGGAACCTCAAATCCTGATTTCAGGATATAGTCTGACCATTCCCATGGCACTGTTCGAAAATGATTAACAGAGCATGAACATCTTGTTTCAGATTTACATTGAATGATTTCACCACCTGTTGCTCCCTTTAAATAAGTCATGGAATCTGGAAGATCAGATTTCTTTCATTCTTGACGCATATGCGGCTGTGACTGGAGAATTGGGCATATGGGATTTATAACCAGTGTAGATCCTGATCAAATAGCACACTCCTGTAGATGATAACGATCTATATTGCTTGTTAGAAGAACGACAGATGTTTCATTGATGGAATTGCAAACTGTGCAGATCCTGATCAGACTGTGTGGATGCACAGGCAGATCTGGATCTACGCTGGTCGCAAAACCCATAAGCCCCATTTCTCCACTTATAGCCACAGATACATAAATACATTTGATTTTCATTCAATGATAAATATCAAGATTGTGAGTTTCTTTGTTCGTCTATCCAGGCGTTGATTCTGCCGCGCAGCTCCGTGTTTGGCACGACCATGTCCAACGTGAGCGGCGCACGATTGAACGGATCCATCTGGTCACTGGAAGGTGAAATGAAATGTTACGGTGGGTCAACATGCTCTGAACAGGTCTTCAAAAAGAATGTAATCCTGTAAAGCAACCTAAAATATTCAGATATATATATTATAAATGGGGATTCTGTGACATACATTTCTAAATAAGCAATTTCAAAGACATGGCTAAGCTTTGCTAGAAATTGGTTAAAATTTCTTATTTAGAAATATATATCGTAAAACAGAATTCCTATCTAAAATATATATTATGAATTTTGCTAGATGCCATAAACCATATCTCCAGTAAAAATCACAAAGCCAAATTTCTGCACTATGGTATCGAGATATTCATAAATAGGTTATGCTATTTTTTAACTATTTATAGCGCACAAGAATCCCAGCATGCAAAGAATTAAACACAACATGCATCATACCTGAGTACATGGCGAGATATGACGGCCCGGTCGACAATATTGCCAGATGCCGGAAGGGTGACCGGGTCCCGCATCAAGGTGCCCATTATGGGGTCAAGAAATTCCTCGGGGGCGTCGGCCAGTAGCTCCTCCTCTTCCTGTTGGGCTCGACCAATCGCCTGTCAATGCAGCAGTCGATTGATGGGGGCTTAACTCATGTTTATTTCTTTCAACGCTACATACATGTCTTATAATGTTAACCCTTTCACCACTAGTTAACTGGAATGGACGGTCCCATTTGTCAGAAAGGAGTATTGTATTAGAAACAAGAAAATATCCGAAAATGGTGCAAATCCTGTCGAGACGACTTGTTACGCGCCGGCTCATCTGGATCTACATGGTTTGCAAACATTGGGAAAGCAGTCTGTAGTGGAGAAAGTGTTAAAAATGTATGATGCTTGATAAACCATAAACCCAGTACTCCAACGTATGTATGGGCCGCATGGCTGGGCCAGCAAATGAAAATATGGATGATGATAAACAAGATATAACATTTCAAGTCAATTAAACAAATGGTTGCAGACATGTAGGTAATTTAAAAATGTTAACACAGATTTCAGACAGGCGTCCTGGGTGACACCTATACGCACTGATGGACGGACACTTATACATCAATGTGATCACTATGTCTCACTTTCAAATAGCGGGCTTGATAAAGAAACAGAATTAAGCTCCGATAGAAAAGCCATATTCTTAATTGTAAAATATAAACACCATTTCTGAACTAAATTGGTCAGTAAGCGAGGCTTACGCGTGGGCCCAGGTACCCCTAAATATGAAAAAATTTCTAAGTGTGTGGGCTTGTGACCTTGACTCTGGGGTTAGCGGGGGTGGCACGAACGTGAATTCACACGGTGGTAGAGGTCCATTGGAGCTATGCGTGTGTGAAATGTGTAGCAGATCCGAGCAAGGAAATAAAAGTTATAACCGATCTCTCTGATGTTAAGTTTTGTAAAGAGACCTTGACATCGAGATCAGCGGGGATTTGTCACAGCATGATAGTACAACCTTAGAGGAATGCACGAGTGAAATATTAAGAATTTTCAATTTCAATGAAGGAAATAGAAGTTATAACTTATTTCTCTGATGTTAAGTTTTATAAAGAGACCAAGTATTTGACCTTGACCTTGGGATCAGCGGGGGTTGGACGGTCGTGGATTTGGCACAGCATGGTAGTAGAGCCTTACAGGAATGCATGTGATAAATATTAAGCATTTTAGATGAAGGAAACAGAAGTTATAACATATTTCTGATGTTAAGTTTTGTAAAGAGACTAAGTATTTGACCTTGACCTTGGGATCAGCGGGGGTTGGACGGTCATGAATTTGGTGCAGCATGGTAGTAGAGCCTTACAGGAATGCATGTGTGAAATATTAAGCATTTTAGATGAAAGAAGTAGAAGTTATAACATATTTCTCTGATGTTAAGTGTAGTGACGGATGGACGGACGGACGGATGGACGGACATTCAGACAATATTAGCCACATAAAACGATTTTTAGCCACATAAAACGATTTTTTAGGTGGCTAATTGTAACCAACCCTATCCTTTACTAAGTCCATAACCCTGTGGGGCTAGCCACATAAGTACCCTAATGTGTGCCCGGACGGACGGATGGACGGACGGACGGACGGACAACCTGACGCCAGTATACCCCCCACAAATCGTTGCGGGGGATATAAATACTGGTCCATGTATACTCACGCTTATCTTCACATGCAGGTCTTGGAAACTGCTGATCATCACATGGGATTTATGGATAACTGTGAGAATATGAACAGCCTTTGGAAAAAGGGCATCGGAATACGACCGTCCATCGCCCGCGACCGCCTTACAAAACTCCTCATTCTCGCTGAGATTTAGATAAATCTGGGTAATGTCCGACACAATTTGTTCCGGCTTGAATTCAAACTCATTCTTGTCTTTCACTTTGAAATCTCTCTGCTTTGGTCCAACCTGGGAAAACGTTTGTGGAAATGGTGAAAGGTGAAATGTCCCAGCAACGGCTAAAGTCATATAGAGCAAGGCTTCAATTTAAGGATAAATTTATTGATTTTTATTTAATGAAATAAAATATATTCTGACCAAATTATTATACTGAATTTATTCCATTATCACAGCCATGTTGGCTGTGATAATGTACTAAATTCAGTGTAATAATTCTGCATCAAATATATGCAGTAGTTAGTGCTATATGAAATAATGCATTTTGGGAAAAACAAATGATTACTCCCTCAAAGTATACTTAAGCTAGATAAGTATGTTTAGCAATTTTGGTGAAATCGGCTACAGATGGGCCTACACTGTTCGCCATTCAACCAGTGAGGAAGCCACATTGCCATGAGTAAAACAAATGCATCATAGACTGATTGCCAGAATGTGAACATGAAAGCTAGAGCCCCACATGCCAGGTTATAATGTAGGAAACATATTTTTTCCTCTATTCTTTAGAAATGGCAAAATAAACATTCATTATAGGAATGAATGGCCTTTTTGTGGAATTTATCGGGGTATAAATTTGGAAAAGTCACGGGAATACTGGACGAAGGCCGGAACACTTGCTACGAGCCAATCAAATGTTAGGGAATTGTGTAAATATTTTTGTGCTGGAATTATTCACCATTACCCGACGTATTCATTTGCATTAATATACTTTGTGTATCAAACGTAAATTTCCACACTGATATCAGGGGCAGGGCTTCTAAAATTTTCAGTTTACCGGTTCTGGACCGAATTATGAACTCTCAGACCGATTGAGATTTGAAAACTAGTCTTAAAAATCGGTCCGAGAAAAATGGCCGACAGTGTTATGTCTGGACTCTGGACCGATTGGCATTCTGAAATTTTAGAAGCCCTGATCAGGGGCGATAAACATGTTTCCTTAAAATGTAAATGGGAATAACTGTTTATTCTCCGTACAGTGCGACCCCGTTAGTACACGCTTCACTATAACACGATTTCGGTTAGTACACGGTTGTGCCTTGGCTCCCGAATTTTTTGCCTATTTGTATATCAAAATCGTGTTAAATTTGTAACACGACTATTCAATTTGTGTTAAATTTGCGATTATATTGCTGCCGAAAGTGGTATTGTATTGTTAATTACTGATGTGCGGTATGTATTATCTGTGTGTGTTTGAAGTTGAAATAAAGATAGTACATGTATGTACGTACATTAGTTGTTGTGTTTAATTAAATAATTGACCTAATTTAGAGACGTTGTTTTGTTTGTTTGTTTGTGTTTGCTTGCTTGCTTGCTTGCTTGCTTGTTTGTTTGTTTGTTTGTTCTTTCCCAAATTAGACCCAAAATGGATGAATGAATAGCCTTCTTTTATCTCACCGATGTGAATGTGCAGCTGATCACGTTTGCACATTTCGTAAATTAATCCGAGCAAACTGGGAATAAGATCAATTATTGGTCCAAGTAACAAAGCAGTGGTAATTGTTATGTGCTCGATTTCATTTTTCCGGTATGCATTCGAGCTCACCATTGGTGGAATATTAATTAGGTGTAAAGGCTGACCAATCGGAGATCGTGTATCGGTCGCGTAGATTAACTCAACCCAGATTAAATAAATTGTTACAGCACTGCCCACGCCCCCGGCGCATGTACACAAATGTGTACGTGACAACTGGCCTTGTTTCGGTACGTCATAATTGAGCCAGTGCATGAGATAATCAACTTTATTATATAACTGAGATTTTCGCCGAGAATGATTTGAATTTTTTCTGCAAATATATCGGAAAGTTGAAACATTTTCAGAGCAAATGCGTAATAATTACTAATTTAATATTCGTCAACATTCGATATCGTTTACAGAAAATGTACACTATTATCAGATTCATCTTCGTCGAAAATCTCACGTGTAAGCCCGATTACCTCATGAACTGGCGCAATATTATAACACATCGGGCAAAACATGTCTGACAGACAATAGGTCTATACAGGTCTGTGGTGTTGAAAGGGTTAACTCTTTGCGTACTCAAACCCACAGGTGGAATAGTCGGACGTGTGACACAAACAAAATGACCATTACAAAAATATCCATTACCCCACCCACTTGATCTCGTAATATCTTCTATTATTAACGTCATGTAGTGTACGATACCAGGTTAGTGGGATAATGGGATTTTTTTAATAGGCATTTATTTTGGTGTCATAGGTCCGAGTATTCCACCTGTGCTCACCATAATGAGTAAACACAGTTGCAGCTGATGGAACAGGATATCGGTCATTGGGTCATTGCGTCATCGAATGATGATGGCTACACGCGTTTATTACACTTTTTTCTACACGCGTTTACAATAATGGATTGCACGGACCTGCGTAGATCTACATTCTACATGAACATGATGAATAAATAAAACATGACGTTAACAATTTTGGATTCAATATATTTATTACACGCGACGTCGTTCATTCGCAGTCACAGTGTACAGTGTACATGTATTTTTTGTTGACATTATGATGCGTCTTGGGCGAGAACGGATATAGCACGGTTCGGATAAGCAACACGGAAGGTTGTATGTCGCCGGACTTCCGTGTACTAACGGGGTCGCACTGTATTTATATGTTCATCAAACTTTATCATATGTCGATAAAATTATTTTTTCAGGTGACGCATTTAATTTGTATAAATAATTTAACAATGTCCTGCTTCATTGCATATCAAAATAGCCCGATACCACCGAGAGCAAACTAAAGATTAATAAATGATAATATCTGTATTGTGGGCACTCGTAATAGATGGGACCCGCCTCGAAAGGTACTTTCTTTGTCACAAGCATACCATATTGGGTCGAGTCAATTAGTTGATAATCCACATTTTGTTTGATAATTAAATAAAATTAAATTTTCATATTTTCCACACATGATTGCAAGGGTTAGGTCATAAAGTGTTTTGGTTCTTAGACACAGGGTTTGTGGAATGTGACGCAGGAGGGTGGATTTTTTTAATATATTTTGTTTGAGATGTTCTATAAACTTACTATGACCTCGTTAGATGTAAAAAATCACAAGATTTTCGTCAAGCATGATTGAATTTAACATATTTTTGCATGGTAGTGTTTGATCATGTAGTGAATTTACAATACAATTTTATTTCTCCATGACGATAAAATGCTTGAATTGCAGGATTACTCGGACGAGGCGATATCTGAAAACAAAAATACTTTTTTTATGGCCTTCACAAGGATGACAAAATATAGTTCCGCATTTTCAATGAAAATTTCGTCAACTTTCGATGTCATTTATCGAAAATATCATGAATTCTGTAAATATTTTTCTTCAGATATCGCACATGTTATTATGTACAAAATTACATGACGTGTCTGATATTAGGTTCAAATAAAATCGCATCTGCTTACCAAATGTAGGAGAAAGTAGTTAAGCATTCCAGCTATACGATCCACCATCACCGAATGGCAGAATATTGTCTGTATTTCCCGCGTGATCATTTCCAGCGCGTGTATCGTACTGTTGCCCATATTATTGTGATAGCGAGCGATCATTCCAAGATGGCGCAAGTTGCTGTCGAATTCCTGCCGTTGCCGAGGATTCAATGCCTGCCACTCCGCACCCTCCTTCTTTTGTTCCTTTTCTTTGATTTGTTTCATGTACTGGAAATTATTTGTTTCATATACTGGAAATGATTTGTTTCATGTACTGGAAATGATTTGTTTAAGAAACTGGAAATGAATTGTGTTATGTACTGGAAAAGATTGGTTTCAAATGCTAGAAAAGATTTGTTTCACATACTGGAAATGATTTCTTTCACATGCTGGAAAAGATTTGTTTCAAATACTAGAAATGATCTGTTTCAAATGCTGGAAATTATTTATTTTATGTACTTGAAATGATTTGTTTAATATACTGGAGAAAAAAAAGTGAAAGGGTGTAACGTCCCACCAACAGCTAAGGTCATATAGAGACGGGACCACAATTGAAAGTCATCCGACAGACCAGTGGGATGGAAATACTATGAAAATATTTTTTGATGCACTAGGCGAGGTTTGAACCCACAACCTCTGGATTGGAAGTCAGGTGTACACAATTACAACTAGTCTTGATTCTATGGGAATCTGTTTGGCTCCAGATCAGTATGCAAACTCACACAAAGCTCAGAATGACAAATAAGTTTCGACAGATGTTGGCCGAATGTAAAAACCAAACGTACATCCAATGCTTCGTCCAAGAGGAAAATGGCATCGTTGATGAGCAGGTTAATAAAGCGAAGGAAGAGAGGTGGGTCTGTGTTCTCTATATTACCCTCGGCATGCTCTGATAATCTCTGCAATGGAGTCAAACATTAATACAGTTGATTGATTGTGGCTGTGAATGGAGAAATGGGATTTGTGACCAGTGTAGCTCCTGATCAAATAGCACACTTCGGTAGCTTGGTAACGATTTATATTGCTGGTTGGAATAATGACGGGTGTTTCATTGATGGAATGGTGAACAGTGCAGATCCTGATCAGACTGTGCGGATGCACAGGCCGACATGGATCTACACTGGTCACAAAACCCATAAGCCCCATTTCTCATGTCACATCCACATTTATCTCAGGTAGCAATGTATGTTCACAATTGCAAACACAGTAGTCTTGGTGAGTTTATCGGAGTAAATTACATGGAAACTTCTCTAAAGTAGACACCTTGGAGACTACACATGGTGTCCGGTTTAGAGAAGTTCCATTATAATCACATTGAAAGTCATATTATGCATGTTCATTTTGTAGCAAAAAAAACACCTGGTAACTAGAACACAGCGTAGTGTCTATCTATCAGAAACTGGCATTTTCAATGCTAGACATACCGTGATTGCTGTCCGATGTAGCCTTTGCCCACATATGTAGCCGATTTCACCAAAATTGCTAAGGGCTATTCCAGGAAAAATTCTCTGCGGGGGTCGGACCGCACTTTTATTTTTGACCTGTGGGTGGGGGGTGTCCGACAAAATTAATTCCGGTTGGTTGTGGGGTCGGAAGCTATATTGTTCTTGTTGGTAGGGGGGTATTCAATTTACTTGATTCTGTTGGGGGGGGGGGTGTGCACTCATATAATTAATTCAATGCTGTGGGTGTTCGCGTCGATTAGAAAATTAGATTTTCGCTGCCTCACAGCTTCTATCACAGCTTCTGCCTCACAGCTTTTATATTTCGTGTTATTCACAATGCATCATGCATTGTAAAACGCACATGTCGATTGGCCAACAAAATGACACTTCCAAAATAGCGTCCAGTGAAAACTGCCGATAGATAATTACGTCCGGAAGCTGCAATTCGTACCAAGCGTTGTTCGTTCGCTTCCATTTCGCCACCGACGAATAAGACGAACACTTTCGATGCGCCCGCATTTTCATGCGTCGTTCACGATCTTTTTGACAAATTGTTACATACACAAGGACGCGTTTCAGCAGAACACGGCAGCATCACATGTACATACCAGTGGCGGATTCAGGGGGGGCCCTTCAGAAATTCAGATTTTTTTTTTTTTACAAAATATTGAGCGTAGAATGCAGGAAATGGCTTCCTAAATTAAAACATTTTCCAGAGTAGCATGCCCCCAGACCCCCCTAGCCAACTCCCTCGCACCGCTCAGTCGACGAAGGAGCATACCTCGTTCAAGTTCCATGTGGCCCCCCACCCCCACCCCCACCCCCCCCCACTTGGTGAAATCCTGGATCCGCCACTGCATACAGTACTTCTCAGCGTGATTTTTGCCTTGACCCCGTGATCAGATGGAGAGTGGAGGACGTACTTCCTCCCACCGTGTCGGGTGGAAATCCCATTCGTACCGATGGAGAGGCAAAATCTCCACCGTGGGAACATTTCTAAGACCGAATCTGCCGCACACCGCGTTCCCCCTTGTTAACCCACGGCGCATCACCGTGCCAGTATACAGGTAATACCGACAGCGAGGAGAGCATTTATGGCCGAATTACTGGCGATTTGGTCCCCCCCCTGCCCCCCCCCCCTGACCCACCGAGTTAACACACAGCGCGTCACACTGACCATACATATTCAAAATAACAGCCGACATAACGGCGGGAAAAGGTAAACGGCCTACGTGACAATTGACATTTTCTTCCAAGATTTTCGTGTTGTAATCGATCGCATTTCCCATCCACCATATGGAACCCGATACCAACAACACAAATATTCGTGTTTCGAATTTCTGTTTGAAACCGTGACACCGATCTGTTGAATCGCATCCATTCAAAAACTAATACTTAAAACACACCAACACATATTTCACGGAAATTGAGAGGATTAACATCTGCTACCAAACCTATTTTATTAAGGAATAAAACGAATACAAAAGCATCAATATTTAGTTTTAGTAGAAGATTCTAGTGTGCTGCCAATATAGTTTTATTAAGAAATTAAAAATATGAAAAAAATATCTTTCAATTTCCTACAAGAACATGTTTTAACAAAACTTGAGAATCATCATAGGAGACGATTCTCATATGCACAGTGCAGTAAAAACATGTTTTGTTAAGACTATGTCGCATTTTCGTTTTGAGCTCTCAAGACCACGACCATTTTCGCGATCTCGACCCCTGCGCGAGATCGCGAAAACGCGAGATTGTAGCATGTCCCAAACACGACATGTATAAATCGAGACGATTCTCATCTGCTACCAAACATGTTTTATTGAGGAATAAAACAAATATAAAAGCATCAATATTTCTTCTATCAATATATCTCTTGGGAGACGATTCTCGTGTGCTGTCAAAATCCAAGAAATCAAAGACATGTGACAACAATTTTATTTACAAAACATTAAAATCGTCTACATAGACGATTCTCATGTGTTGCCAAAGCATGTTTTATTAAGACATCGGACAAATGTGAAAAGAATACATTGGTATTTCTTTACAAAAACATTTTTACAAACTATGAGAATCGCCTTAGGAGACGATTCTCATGTGCCGCCAAATCTTGCTTTTATAAAGATCTCGAACATAGGTGAAAATGCACAAGCTAATGCGTAAGACGCATCGATGACGTGAGCGACTAGAAAAAAAATACATAGCATGGTTTTGGTATGTTGTGTTTCCGCTGAATTCTAAAGGTCATTCACACTTTGCACGTGAAACTGGATTACCGACTGATGATTGTAAACACCATCAGGTGTGCAGCTAGACCGAAAATGATATGTCACAAATGTGCTAGTTTGGGATGGGCGGTATATTTGTTTTATGTTACAATCTCGCGTTTTTTTGCGATCTCGATCTCGCCTTCGGCTTTTGGAAATACGATTTGCCCATGCATGTGTAATATATCATATTACTGTTGGACTTGCGTTCTACGAACGTACATGCATATAAACATGCTAGTTCGAAATGCGTTCTACGTACGTACATGCAGGGTTAGCACAAAACTCAATTTCAACTGTACACACACATAATGACATGAACAAACGTATTTCCAAAAGCGGAAGGCGACATCATGAAAAGGCCGAGGCGAAAACGCGGCATCGCGGTCTCGAAAACACGAGATAGCCAGGCGAAAACGCGAAAATTAATAAAATAGAATCTCACGTTTTCGCCTCGCGATTTGGTCTTCGCGATCTTGTGTATGTATATATATATATATGTCGACGATGCGATCCAGTAATCAATAACACGTATCGAAATGTGTTGGTTTTTTTTTGCTCAATAAACGTGTATTGGCAGCACATTAGAATCGTCTCTTAAGACGATTATCATGTTTTGTCAAATTATGTTTTTGTTGTCAAGAAATCTAAATGTTTGTCCACATTTGTTCTATTAATTAATAAAAACATGTTTTTGCAGCACATGAGAATCGTCTCCTAAGACAATGTTTACTTGTCCTATACGCGTTCTACATGCATGAGCAAAACGAATCCGAATGTTCTGTCTGTAACGCAGTGATAGTCGCCCCAAGTTACAGACAGAACATTTGGGTTAGAGCAAAACTTATTTTCAAAAGCGGAAGGCGAGATCGTGAAAACGCGAGACGATTCTCATTATTTTAGAAAACGATTCTTATTTTGTTTTATTGTTGATAAATGTGTTTCGAGTATGCTGCACCCCCTGCGTACGGGCCTTTCGTAACCTGTGTCGGTTGTCGTATTATTTTGAGTGGCTGACGGGGACGAGTTGGTCGAAGGGCGAAACGGAGGCCGGTCATTAAATTAACGAATACTAACGGGACCGATACAATTTCTAACTAGAAAAAGTCGATGGCGCGCCATCGCAATATACCCACTTTCCCCAAATGCTAAGTGCGAAAGGGGGAGGTAATCCATGATGGAGGGTCGGATCAAAAATCCGAATTCACTTTGCGCATCTGCACATGATAACGAAGCTACATAGCAAATATGAGGCGCGTAGGTATGAAGGTGAAAAAGTTTTTCGAGTTACAAGGAAAAAATGGGAAATTCTGAGTCCGAAAGGGGGAGATAATCCATGATGGAGGGTCGGATGAAAAATCCGAATTCACTTTGCGCATCTGCACATGATAACGAAGCTACATAGCAAATATGAGGCGCGTAGGTATGAAGGTGAAAAAGTTTTTCGAGTTACAAGGAAAAAATGGGAAATTCTGAGTCCGAAAGGGGGAGATAATCCATGATGGAGGGTCGGATGAAAAATCCGAATTCACTTTGCGCATCTGCACATGATAACGAAGCTACATAGCAAATATGAGGCGCGTAGGTATGAAGGTGAAAATGTTTTTCGAGTTACAAGGAAAAAATGAGAAATTCTGAGTCGAAAGAAAGGAGATAATCCATGATGGAGGGTCGGATGAAAAATCCGAATTCACTTTGCGCATCTGCACATGATAACGAAGCTACATAGCAAATATGAGGCGCGTAGGTATGAAGGTGAAAAAGTTTTTCGAGTTACAAGGAAAAAAAATAAAAAATGGGAAATTCTGAGTCCGAAAGGGGGAGATAATCCATGATGGAGGGTCGGATTGGTGAAAAATCCGAATTCACTTTGCGCATCTGCACATGATAACGAAGCTACATAGGAAATATGAGGCGCGTAGGTATGAAGGTGAAAAAGTTTTTCGAGTTACAAGAAAAAATGGGAAATTCTGAGTCCGAAAGGGGGAGATAATCCATGATGGAGGGTCGGATGAAAAATCCGAATTCACTTTGCGCATCTGCACATGATAACGAAGCTACATAGGAAATATGAGGCGCGTAGGTATGAAGGTGAAAAAGTTTTTTGAGTTACAAGGAAAAAATGGGAAATTCTGAGTCCGAAAGGGGGAGATAATCCATGATGGAGGGTCGGATGAAAAATCCGAATTCACTTTGCGCATCTGCACATGATAACGAAGCTACATAGCAAATATGAGGCGCGTAGGTATGAAGGTGAAAAGTTTTTCGAGTTACAAGGAAAATGAGAAATTCTGAGTCCGAAAGGGGAGATAATCCATGATGGAGGGTCGGATGAAAAATCCGAATTCACTTTGCGCATCTGCACATGATAACGAAGCTACATAGCAAATATGAGGCGCGTAGGTATGAAGGTGAAATTTTTTTTCGAGTTACAAGGAAAAAATGGGAAATTCTGAGTCCGAAAGGGGGAGATAATCCATGATGGAGGGTCGGATGAAAAATCCGAATTCACTTTGCGCATCTGCACATGATAACGAAGCTACATAGGAAATATGAGGCGCGTAGGTATGAAGGTGAAAAAGTTTTTCGAGTTACAAGGAAAAAATGGGAAATTCTGAGTCCGAAAGGGGGAGATAATCCATGATGGAGGGTCGGATCAAAAATGCGAATTCAGTTTGCGCATCTGCACATGATAACGAAGCTACATAGCAAATATGAGGCGCGTAGGTATGAAGGTGAAAAAGTTTTTCGAGTTACAAGAAACGTGACGGACGGACACGTACCGACGTACGGACGGACGGACGTACGGACGTACGGACGGACGGACGGACACCCGTGACGAAAACAATATACCCATTTTTTTTTACAAAAAAAGTGGGTATAATTACTTCTAATAATGACACTTTCCATTTACTGATCGGTTGGCAATGGATGCTTATGACCGTATTTACATGTACATTTCAGCCCCGTAGCCAGACCTGTTTGAAGGGGGAGGGGTCGTTTCGAAGGCCCAATGGACCCGAGGTATCTAGGGGGGTCTAAAAAAGTGGACCTCGAGGCAGGGGGGGGGGGGGTCGTCCGATCGCTCCGACCCCCCCCCCCCCACCCCCCCCCCCCCCACCCCCCTGGCTACTGGCCTGCAGTTACAGTACATTTAGATTGGGAATAAAATAGTTATCATATCTAAATAATGATCGTGTTGTCTGTAAACCGCATATTTCTGGATGCGCCGGTGCATAATGACATGGTAAATAATTCAGTACTGGTGGTAGGGGGATTTTACCTAAATTCAGTGCTGTTGGTAGTGGGGAACAGCTAAATATCAGTGCTGTTGGTTGTGGGGACGAGACATAATTCAATTCTGTGGGTGCAGGGGTAAAAAAAAAAGTGCAGTCCGACCCCCCCAGAGAATTTTTCCTGGAATAGCCCTAAGCATACTTATCTAGCTAAGTATACTTTGAGGGAGTAATCATTTATTTTTCCCTGAGATGCATTATTTCATATAGAACTAACAATTGCATATATTTGATGATTAAACGTATGCAGAATTATTATACTGAATTTATTACATGTAATAAATTCAGAATAATAAAAATGAATCAATTTATCCTTAATTGATTGAAAATTTCTCCCTCACAGTGTATTTAGCAAGATAAGTATACTTTGAAATTTTGGTGAAATAGGCTACATAAACAAATTCTGTTCAACCCGAGAGAGCAAAAGCAACGACTACTTTAAATCAATGCATTATATCATCATGAACATGAATCCGGTGTCGGTCAATCAAATTAGGCGGGACAAGGTCATTGTTGGAATATACAAAACGATTCAGTTGGCTGGGACTTCTCTATCGTTAAGAGTATCAACATATTCAAGATGGCCGCCAAGCATCAATATTTAGCCTGAAATGTGTACTTATTTGATGAATAAAAGCAAATATGCATTTGGATCTTGATTGGGAGGACGCAGAAAAACCTTTGGATGCCATGTATTAATGTTAAACATAGACGGAGGCTATCAAATCCATATGAATCCAAGATGGATGCCAAATATTCATCAACAGCAGGCAGCATTATCTGCACTGTGGTGGACCATATCTTGGTACTAAGCTAGATATGAACATATTAAGTTTAATTTTCGTCTGAAATATGATATTAAAATATAGCTCAACATTTACGCTCTTCTTAAAGAGTGTGTTTAATTAAAAATGGCCGCCATATTTTCAAAAAACTTGTTGCATAATATTTACTTTTGCTTTACTTATTACACTTCTTCATTCTGTTAGGCAGTTAAATCAGTAAGTTGGACACACTTAATTTTGAAGTCATTTATAATTTTGTTTATTCAAAATGGTCGCTTCATTTAGGCTATATTAATATATTATAGTACTGGTAATTGCGCGTTTCTTTTCATTTACTTTTAAATTTCTTTATATGACAAATTCACATGTGTTCAGACTAGTAGTACACTTGGTGATGATCGAATTAGGTCACACTTGTTGTAAAGTCATAATTTTAAAATATATGTACTGTTTGTTTTACAAATATTGTATGTTATTAAGTCTTACGTTATCATATACGTTGTAAATTACACTTTAATACCATATATGTATACACTATGTATTGCGATTGGTACATATGCTATAGTTTGGCCTTGTGCGCATTGCAGTCAGATATTGAACTGTTATATGCTGGTGTGTGGCTAAGTACCATGACATTTCAATCACTTTAGACTTAATTATAACCAAGATAGAATATGCCATTAAAACAATTCATGTAAAATACAACAATTATCAAATATTATTTATTACAGTTTCTGTTTCCGTGAATATCCATACATTCACGAGTGGATATACCAATATACATACATTTAAATTATACTGACATATTTAATAATTGTCCTATATAACCATAAGTCTGTATAAGGCAGATCAGAATATTCTATTTCAGCAAAACTTTCCGCATGACTGCATGTTTAATCATCGTGGCTAAATATATTCTCAATTAACATATATTTTCATCGACAAAAGTCCCGTCCCCTGCACTGAAATCAATATTGACAGCGTCAATGTGTGCCACATATATAAAACATATGTTGTAACGAACGCTCATGATTCAGAGGCCTCAGATCAGGTATGTGTCGATGTTTAGCTTTTAACGTTTCGCTTCCAGGTTAGTTCAAACCCGGTTAGTTGACAATCCAGTCACGGGAATTGCAGGTTTTGCACAGAAAAGTAGTTGTTTGGTTGATGTGTGTACATTAGTTATCCATGAATCGCAATATCGTCATATAAGACATATGGGTACAATTATATGCTCTATATATTTAACACAGGACTACCCCTACCATTTATGTATACATATTAATGCATGCAAACTAGTATATATTATATTACACATATGGTTGTGATATTATAATACACAGTTATGACACTTACACATACCATGTAAGGACATTATATGACTACAACATAATGAGTACAGTGTAAGGTATTCCCCGGAAACAGCACCCTTCATACCTGTGATACATGTACACACATCCGCATTCAAGATAGATTTGATAATGACCGCATAATACAGTTTTAAAACTGTTATCCTTTCTATGTACCAAACAATCACATGAATGACCTCAATGTATGTTCCTTCATGAACTCACAACATATTGATCTCGATCACATTATAGTTTAATATCCATATATATGTGACTCACAAATACTCAATAATTCAATCCTTCCTATTGTCTACCTGCATATGACCTATTGATAGTACATGTATGTCATCCAAACGCGATTTTCTTGTTAATACACACATCATATGTCGTTTATGAACGGAGATGTAATGACCTGGATGACACCATACATTGAATTCATAGATATATAGAGTAATGTGAATATTGCTCACAAATACCGGTTATTAACTTATTCCTACATGAGGGATTCCGTGAGATTCTATTGTATTCATTCTCGCGTTTTCGCCTGGCTATCTCGCGTTTTCGAGACCGCGATGTCGCGTTTTCGCCTCGGCTTTTTCATGATGTTGCTTTCCGCTTTTGGAAATACGTTTGTTCCTGTCATTATGTGTGTGTAGAATGCATGCGTGTTGAAATTGAGTTTTGTGCATACATTACATGTACGTATGTACGTAGAATGCAATTCGAACTAGCATGCTTTATATGCATGTACGTACGTAGAACACAAATCCAACACGCGTGCTGTCTACACATGCATGGGCAAATCGTATTTCCAAAAGCGGAAGGCGAAATCGAGATCACAAAAACGCGAGATTGTCACATAAAAAAAAATACCGCCGTACCCACCCATCCCCAATTAGCACATTTGCGACATATCATTTTCGGTCCAGCTGCACACCTGTGTTTACAATCATCAGTCGGTAATCCAGTTTCACGTGCAAAGTGTGACTGACCTTTAGAATTCGGCGGAAACAAACATACCAAAACCACGCTATGTATCGCCGATGAATTGATAATTACGCATTGGCTTGTGCGTTTTCATATTTGTTTGATTTCTTGATAAAAGCAAGATTTGGCAGTACTTGAGAATCATCTCCTAAGTGCAAACAATTGACAAATTCAGAAATCAACAACTTAATTTGTGTTTCTCGAGTCGGGTTTCATATGGGTTTCAATACGAGTCGGGTTTCAATACGATCGATTACACACCGTGAAAATCTTGTTGAAATGTTGTTGAACGTAAATGTCAATTGTCACATAGGCCATTTCAGTTTACCGCCGTTATGTCAGCTGTTATTCTAGGTACGTATGGTCACTCGCTAGGAGCATTTCTTTCTTTCGTTTATAAGGTATGGGTTGTGGCCTAGGGCTTAGAACACCAACTTTCAAGCTGGAGGTTGTGGGTTCAAACATCGCCTTGGGAATCAAACATACTTTCATTGTAAGTCCATCCCATTCAATTTAACTTTTTCCTTCGTTTATATGCCGCGTAGAAACGATAATTAAGAAACTTAAATTTCATTTCCACCCCGTGAAGGAACATGCATGTATTTCTCTAAAGTTAGGTTTTTTGGTCTGTCAGCGCAGTGAGACGAAAATGTTAATTTACATAAAATAAATTAATAACCATCGATTGTAAAATGTGATTATAATACTGTAGTAGACACATTTTTACACAGTAACTTCAAGTGCTGTTCGTCTTGGAACCATAGACAAGAAGAAACGGAATTTGTTTCTACACGGCGTCTGCGAAGAACGAAAATTAGCATCCCTTAGATGATGAACACACAACGGCGAAAAAACAACCTTGGAGGAACGCTAATTATCGTTCTTTCGTGACATAGAAATGAATTTTAGGGTTGCGAACGGGAAAGAACGAATCTTTAGAGGCGTCAAATTTACGTTCCTTCTCGGCGAATAAACAAACTTTATCGTTTTGAATTATAGTTTCTACGTTTATTCGGCTGAACTCCAGCATGTAACGTGATGGAAATCGGTACGGTCAACTCCATTCAATCAAACCATGTACAAAGTAGTAGCACAGTGATTCGTTGCATTTTGCCGAGTCATTCTGTCGTAAAACGCCGCAGAATTCGCTAATTACTTTCAAATTCGATTACATTAATATAATCAGGGTCACAGTAGATTGCTATATCACTTTCTTGCGATACACAGGTACTGTAGCTGTGAATCGCCAGGACGCCCGCGGTGTTATCGATCGATAAAATGGTCAGTTTTGGGATTAAGTTTATGACATTCCAGTGCAAAAAATACACAGGTCACCGCGTGTCATAGTTAAATGTGTCAATTTATAGAGGATTTAAATCTGGCGAAAAAAACAAATGAATCGGGGAATAATCGGCAAGTTTGGGAACCAAATTTATTATATTTTCGCCATTTAATAACGTATTTCACTAATTTTATTTAAAAAAAATATAAAAATTGCCAATTGTAATTTTTATCGCCAACTATTTATTTTTATCGCCATTTGCGAAAGTGTTGATCGGCAGCAGAAACCCTACTACATGTACTTACATGTCCTAGTTCATGGCAACCGGCACTAGTTCATGGCTACCGGCATATGACTACTTAAATGATACGTCAACATTGACTACATTTTCCAGTAATTAATTTTGTGTCTTGCTACACCGACAAGCACACTTGCAATGTCCATGTACAGTGTTTCCAAGTTATTGGCTTTCCATGTTCCATGTTCAATATTATGACTTTGTTATAATAATAAATGTGTCGATACATACTTTTCAAGCATTAATGGTGGGAATATAACGTATGTAAATGCAGTAGAATGCAGGGCTTCTAAAATTTCAGAATTCCAGACGTAATTGTCGGCCCGAAGGAGCCGGTACGATTAGTGCTACCCCCCCCTCCCATGTTTTGTCAACTCCCCATCTTCAGAAACTGAAAATCTGTCGGCTATTGGGTGCAGATGAAATTATATTACATCTCGCCTCCATAGCTTGGCTAAGTTTTGTGCTTTCTGCAGTTTATCGGAAGCGAAGTCACTTCGTGTAAACATAGAAAATATATCTTTTATGGTTCATGTACTATAATTATCGATTTTTGTAATGTAAAAGTCGTGTTTGAAACATTTAATACACACAGGCTCTTCGATGCGATGTCATAAATCGGCTGTTACATAAAATAGTTAATCAAGTTTTAAAATGGTAATGTTTTACCATAATTCTGGTGTACCAGCATACACAAACAATTATTAACTGTTAGGGAAGCAAGATAATTGTATTTTTGTCAAGTAAATAATGATAATATCAACTAGCCACAACTATAAAGAGGTAAATGGAACAGCCGTTACCTGGCAAATGCCAGCTGATCAGGTTAATGGCCGGACAATGTTTGATTTTGGGAATCTGAATTGACTGGTAATGTGTGCAGTGTTTTTCTTATTTGTGGCTGTGACTGGAGAAATAGGGCTTATGGAAATTGTGACCAGTATAGCTCTTGGTTGTATACATGTATAACTAAACTGAACAGTGTGATTTTTACATAACTCAGCATGTTATTTTGTTTCGCTTTGTGCCTTTTCAAATATGATCGATCGATGGCCATTGTCATAAATATTTGGCGACACAAGACCCTAATTGACCAACACAATACGTCACATTGGCGTGTGTGGCTAGAAAATCAATATCTGGTCACACGAGGCACGTGCCACCTGTGTATTGGGCCGCTAATCGGGATATCCGTTATCATGGTTATCGAGGTGTGTAACTTCATACGTTACACCAATAAACCAGTGGCATGTTGTGTATTTGTTTGGACATTCGGAGCGTGGATTGAGAAATAGCAGCCGGATTTCATTATTTTCGGACCAAATTTTAAGGATCGTTTGCAAATCTCAATCGGTCTGAGATTTCAAAATTTGGTTCAGAACCGACAAACTGAAAATTTTAGAAGCCTAGAATGGATATTGCCATAGCAGTGTCTTCTATAGCGCACTAATGGGGACATTAGTATAACACTTACATAGCTCAAGATGCAATGGCGTGTTTTTTTTCATATCCAAAAAGCTAAGCATACTTCTTCGCTGTGAAAAAAACTCTCATTATGTGGGAAGAGAATAATGTTAGTTGTTACGTAGCCAGTCAAGTTCAGAATTCGTCAACTTCCCTGTGATATGTCAATCACTGTGCCTACCCTTTTGTGCATTGCATTAATACATTGATTATCGTATAAATAGATACACTGCAGCTCCATTATAACGCGGTGGTCGGGGTCCAAGATTTCAAACCGCGATCGAATCCGACCGCGTTATAAAATTTTGGGACATGCACGGGTACTGGTACTGCACGGGTTACTGGTATCATCCGCACTTCGGTTACCAACTATTGCGGGAATTCCATTAGCAACGGACCCATATAAAATCATATCATATGAACAGAAGTTAAAGTAATTATTAATAATGCCTATGACATACAAACTTGTATTAATGTATTAAACATATGAGTTATTTATAAAATCATGCTTAGGCTATTACGTTGTATAGTGCTCGCGATTGACAGACGCTTATTACAATGTATACTACTCGCGATCAACAGGCGCTTAAAAGGATTAATTGATAATAAATAATGCCTATGGTCACGTGTCCTGCCTATTCATGCGGACGATTAGCTGTTGATACGTGCATAATCTCAGGATGTGGGGTCACGTGATCTACTGTTTACGCTGCAACAGGCATATTGATGAATGAAATTTACGATTTAAGCGAGATTGCCGTGGGCTGCAGTGTAAACAATAGACCACGTGATGCCATACCCAGATAATGTTGAAACACCAGTATATTTATAGAACGCTAAATATTACACCTGGGAGTAAAGAAAAAGAAAGGCGATCAAACACGCAACCATTTATTAGCGACAATTATGTGTTAACACAGATACATTGACATTACTTGGTGACAAAAAGCAGTACATTTACGTGACTGGAGAAATGGTGCTCATGGGATTTGTGACCAGTGTAGCTTCTGATCAGGCGTTTCATTGGTCGGCATGCTCCTTTGATACGACCATTACTTCGCGAATACATGTCAATTGGGATTAAGGTAATTGAATTGATTAATAAATATGCCTATTAACAAGATTACCCGATTAAAGGTATTACATTTGCTAACATACTAATAATAATCCTTTCATGGACTTTGAACTTCATTGTTTGAATAAACTTAGAGAAATCACGAATCAACTAATTACACGATGACTACGACGTCCGACGATTTTTTTTGATTTTCTTTTATTTATTTATTTTTTTTTTCTTGTTTTTTTTTTTAAATAATTGGGATCCACGAGAGACCCGCGTTATAATGGAGATCGCGCTATACGCGACCGCGTTATAATGGAGCTGCAGTGTAGTAGGCTTCGCTATAATGGAAAATGACACAATATCCACATCGATTGTACCGGTATCTGACGGTTTTGATGTATGCAACAGGCCCGCAACCAGACTTTTTAAGCAGGGAGTCTTTTCGAGGGTTTGAATCGCCCGAGGCAGCTAGGGGGGTCCGGGGCCATGCTCTCCCAGACAATTGTCAAATCCATGTGGTTTGAAATGCCATTTCATACATTCTCAGCAACGACTAAGCACGTAATACGACTCTCCAGCTTGCATCAATGAATACATATTGACAATCATTCTTATTTTACTGCATGGAACAATGGACATCAAGGCAGGACAAGGGAGATGGGGGAGGAGGTCGTCCGACCGCACCAACCCCCTGGTTACGGACCTGTTGCAATAATAAAATGCAACATTGGTGGTGTTCATGGTCATATTAAGGATAAAATGATAGATTTCCAATGGTTTAATGTTTAATGGCTTCAAAAGGACTATCGACAGCTTATTTCATCTGCATGGATGGGGGCGGGTAACTGAATATTTGCAATTTATATCCAGCACTGACATCATACACACCGGATGTACTGTCAGGTCTTCACCACAATATAGTAACTTAGCACCCCTTCCACATAAATGTAGTAGGATTATCATTAGCACTGATCGTATTACTCTTATAACGGGGTTAGCCATATTCAAGTCAAGAATGTTGAACATGCGAATAAGGGCCAAGCCAGGGATATCGCACTCCCTGGCAAGAATTAATCCCATCGTTAAATTACCATTTATATGCTCCCGACCTGCCACTGTATTTTATTTCTATCCGAATACAGGTACAGTAAAGTTCCATGTTACGACCACCCCGCTAATGAGACCGCCCCGCTATTACGACCACTTTTTCAAAGAACCGTTCTTTTTACAATATAATTACATGGTCGCAGGTTCCGATTCTACGACCACCCCGCTATTCCGTAATACGACCACCTTAGGCAGTCCCGATGTGTCAAAATGTGTTGTTTTTAGGCCCGTCATAACGACCGCCTTCAGCGGTCCAATCAAAATTTGTTTGTTGTCTTAATCTCGCCAATTCGACTACACCCGTGGATAAAATTAGCGTGAAAGTTTTACGACAATACACATACCGATTTATGACACCCAATAAACAAACGCCAAACGTGACAATTTCGACAGATTAGTGCATTTAATTGATATTTTAAAGAAGCGTGTGCCGATATTGTACTGGCTAATTATGATCAAGAAGTGTTTGATGTTGGTGATTGTAATTAGTCCAATCGATTAGCGTGCGATTAAAGTCGACCGATGTCAATTATTTTTCACCAATTATCGGGTTATTTGTGTGGGTAAGTACTCGGACAATAAGAAAAATTGTCAATTAATTTGCGACGGTCATGGGGAAAACAGGGTTACTGACATTTGTGAGCGGTCTTCAGGGGATCTGCTAATGCAAACCGATCTGCATACTGCATACCATTGAGGATCTACATTTTTTTGTGAGAAACATAACAACCACATAACTGATCAGCGACCAGCACAGCCCCTGATTATATGGATTATATGGCACATAATTATGTCCAAGCTGATATTGGTTTACACTGGTTGCAAATTTCTCATCTGGCGGCCCATATAGGGTACAGTATAACATGATAAATATATGAATAAACATATATCAATTATGAATTTTCTTAATACATATATTAAATTATACACTGTATTGTGTCCATATTTTATTCCATGACCATATTAAGGACCAGCAGCCCATGGTCATATTAAGATGTGGTTTTTTACTGAGGTCCGCTAATAAGACCGACTCGCTAATAAGACCACTTTTCTTCAGTCCCACAAGTGGTCTTAATAGCGGAACTTTACTGTATTAGACTCGGACATTATGTGGATTTACTCAAATGCATGAATATCTAGCTGTAATTGTATTCAGAAATATGTTCCACTTGAAATTCAAGATCGTGACTATGTAGTCGTTTAGTATCCATTACCATGTTACAGCTACAAACTATTGTTATCAATGAGTTGCACCAATATTTTGTTGTTAGCTCATATTATAAAACTAGGCAATATAGTAGCCATCTTGGTAACCAAATTGGCGGTAATAAGAAATTATTCTTTATGTTGTCATCGGAAACACTGAAACATTGATTTTATGATGTACCCTACTTAATGTGGACGTGTCATAATTGTATCAATGTTGGCGGCCATCTTTGATTTACCTTTGATTGCGGCGAAAGATCATTCGGTACAGTTTGGAACACAAGCCTCACATTTTTAAAATATTACAAAATTATTTCCAATTATGTTCCATTTCTTTACTATTTTGTCGACCAACAGCGCATAAGAGCTTAAGCGATACTTAGCGGCCATCTTGAATATACCAACATGGTCAAATATGAAGTATATTACATGGACTCATTCATTTTTGTAATAATATATGCAATAATAACGAAAAAGGCAAACAACTGAAATATAAATGTGCATGAAAGAGTAGCTATTTATTTTTGTTATTCCACACACATTTACTGCACGTCTGTGTGAATATTTGGCGGCCATCTTGTATTTAGATGAATATTTGTCAGTGGTAAATTGCTTTTATAAGTTATCTAAACGTATTGCTATGTATGTAAACGAATAACCTAAGGACAAAACGCCATATAATAATCAAGTCAGAATATATTTAAGACAAAATGTTGATACCTGGCGGCCATCTTGAAAATCACAAAATGCACAACTATTTGAACCACCATAAAACCGAATCGTTTCATTTATGTCCTAAGGAAGACTACTCAACAACTTTATCTGATATTTCAAGCATGATATTCACTGATATAAAATATCTCATTTGACCTCTTTGCACTTAATGGCCCCAAAAGTGACCTTGTCCCACCTAATTTGTTGACCGACACCGGATTCATGTTCAGAAAAGTATGATGTATCAATCTAGTATAGTCGTTGCTTCTGCTCTCTTGGGTTGAACAGAAGTCGTTTTTAAGTCACTTCTCTTCAAAGTGCCCCTCCACTAACATATATAGTGAAGCAGCTGGTACATGGGGAGTCAGTAGTTAAACTTAAGTTAAAAATCCACACTTAGTGAAACACTTGATATCACTACCATTACACTACGCCTACCTTGATTGCGATGCGATGCAGCTCCTTTGACCAGATATAGTCAAGCACTTGGTACATGGGGCGTCGGTAGTTAAACTTCTGTTCAAATTCCACGCTCTGTCCAGTCATCTCAATACTCACAAATACGTGCAGTAGTGTCTCGGACAGATGTTCTATCAACGGATGGTGCTCAAACAGCTGCTCTCGGAAATACCTGCAATGATTTATTGATCGATTGGGGCTTTACATTCCATCAACGCAAGGTTATATACTGCTGTTATTGAAAATACCGGGAACAAAAATTGATTGATTGATTGGGGTTTTACAGGTATCACTGTGCTAAATATAGTACACATCGGCCAGGGGGTATGCTTTAGTAGTCCGGTATAAAAAAATAGTGCAGACGTTTTGAGGCCACAGACCCAGTTTGCTTGTAAATCCTGATCCATTACAGCCCAATTTTACTTGAGAAACATGTTGGGGTGTTTTTAACACCAGTTTCCAGCATATTTCTAGCATTTAAAAGAAATTACTGAGCCTGCTTGTCACGTGATGTGAACACGACGTCACATGACACTTTGATGATAAACAATATGGCGGACAGGACAATGTTGAAATTTTCTTTCTTAGGAGTAAGTGAACATATTGTTTAATTAGTGAAAATCCGGTGCAAACAGGTTGCAGGTTATGAACAGGTAGGTTCCACAGCATCCATACGAATAGTGAAAGTGTGAGAGAATGGCCATATTTGGAGGAATCGGTTAAGTTGTATAGTAAAACTAATTGGTGGTTGCTAGCCTACATTTCATCAACAGCTAGGTTATATACTGCTCTTGGAATGAGAATTGATTGATTAGAGTTTTATATGCGGTCAACAGCAAGGTCATATGTGGCCCTGACTGGAGAAATGGTACATATGGAATTTGTGACCAGTGTGATCCTGATCAAATACACTCCTGTTTGACTGAACGGTTCATACGCGTTTTATGTCCATTCAACAGCAAGGTCAAATACAGAAATGTTTAACATCCCAGCAACAGCAGGTTTCAACCCACAACCTCTGGCATTCAAGTGCAATGCTCCAGCCACTAGACCACCAAGCCTTACTTGAACCCACAACCATCGGCATTGATGTCCAATGCTCCAGCCACTAGACCACCAAGTCTTACTTGAACTTACTACCATCGGCATTGATGTCCAATGCTCCAGCCACTAGACCACCAAGCCTTACTTGAACCCACAACCATCGGCATTGATGTCCAATGCTCCAGCCACTAGACCACCAAGCCTTACTTGGAAAGCATGCCCTGGCGGCCCTGGATCATGTCGGAGTTCTGGGGCATCAGTGAGGCGAGCGTCTCGGCCAGTTCGGCTCGCAGGTGGGGGTTCCTCATCCGCTCCGGGCTCCCCATGTATACCAGGATCAGGGACATGAAGTGCTGCAACCCCTCACCGCCCGACTGTAACATTTTTTCGAGAATTTATCGGGGATACCACAGCTGCAGATAAGTTTTGTATCTAAAGAGTATTATAGCCCCAGATTTCACCGGAATTTACATAAAATATATACCCCCCACCACCAGAATTGATTTCTTGCGTAACTCCCCACCACCAGAATTGATTTTTTGCATAAAACACCCGGGACCCCCACCACCATTTAAACCCTACCTCCAGAAAAAAATAATTGCATAAAACACCCCCCACCACTAGAATTTATTTCTCCTTTAACCCCCACCACCAGAAAATGTTATTCTTAGGGAGCAATATGTGAAATTGTTTGATTATTACCACTGCCGAAAGCTGAGGTCAACTAATATTGCTAAAATTGTGTCATAAATAACGTTGATGTGTGTCGACATTAGGACACTGACAAGAACTGGTTTGTTATTGGCAGACGTTGTGAACAGCATATCTGTGAAAGAATATATCAAGCTGCTCTTTGTTCTATATTAATAAAACACATTATTATAAATATTAATCATTATACATGTAATACCATCGACTTGGTACTTACCCTATACGTGTATGCCATAAATATTAAAATGCACTAAAGTCCATTAGACAGAAAGGCGCCATTTTTTTATGAATCCAAAATTGTTATGAATGAGTGACGTCAACACGTAGTAAATAAGACACGCCCATAAACATTCATACACACATAGTTTCTTCAATAAAACACAAATATTATTAAAAACAAGAATTCCGCCACGGAAGCGGTGTCGCGCCTACCGAGGCATTTGACCGTGAACATTACAAGTAAATAAATTACCTTGACCTTCAGAATTTGGATGTTGGGGTGTGTATAATGAAGCATCATCCGTAGACAAACATTGATGTGAAATATTATCAATGTCTGGAAAGGGGTTAAAGAGACATTGTGAAAAAACAATAACTTTAACGCATTTCTGTTACAAATCCGGTGAACATTACAAGTAAATAAATGACTTTGACCTTCAAAATTTGGATGTGGGGGTATGCGTAATGAAGCATCATTCCTAGACAAACATTGACGTGAAATATTATCAAAGTCTGGCAAGGGGTTAAAGAGATATTGTGAAAAAACAATAACTTTAACGCATTTCTGATACAAATCCGGTGAACATTACAAGTAAATAAATGACCTTGACCTTCAAAATTTGGATGTGGGGGTGTGCGTAATGAAGCATCATTCCTAGACAAACATTGATGTGAAATATTATCAAAGTCTGGCAAGGGGTTAAAGAGATATTGTGAAAAAACAATAACTTTAACGCATTTCTGTTACAAACCGGTGAACATTACAAGTAAATAAATGACCTTGACCTTCATACATTGGATGTGGGGGTGTGCGTAATGAAGCATCAACCCTAGACAAACATTGATATGAAATATTATCAATGTCTGGCAAGGGGTTAAAGAGATATTGTGAAAAAACAATAACTTTAACGCATTTCTGTTACAAAACCGGTGAACATTATAAGTAAATAAATGACCTTGACCTTGAGAATTTGGATGTGGGGGTGTGCGTAATGAAGCATCATCCCTAGACAAACATTGATGTGAAATATTATCAAAGTCTGGCAAGGGGTTAAAGAGATATTGTGAAAAAACAATAACTGTAACGCATTTCTGTTACAAAACCGGTGAACATTACAAGGAAATAAATGACCTTGACCTTCAAAATTTGGATGTGGGGGTGTGCGTAATGAAGCATCAACCCTAGACAAACATTGATATGAAATATTATCACTGTCTGGCAAGGGGTTAAAGAGATATTGTGAAAAAACAATAACTTTAACGCATTTCTGTTACAAAACCGGTGAACATTACAAGTAAATAAATGACCTTGACCTTGAGAATTTGGATGTGGGGGTGTGCGTAATGAAACATCATCCGTAGACAAACATTGATGTGAAATATTATCAATGTCTGGCAAGGGGTTAGAGATATTGTGAAAAAACAATAATTTTTACGTATTTCTGTTACAAAACCGGTGAACATTACAAGTAAATAAATGACCTTGACCTTGATAATTTGGATGTGGGGGTGTGCGTAATGAAGCATCATCCCTAGACAAACATTGATGTGAAATATTATCAATGTCTGGCAAGGGGTTAAAGAGATATTGTGAAAAAACAATAACTTTAATGCATTTGCCTTACAAACTAGATGGCCTCGGCCTGCATGTCGCGCCTTGTGGCGAGGCATGGACACTAAAAAAAAGATATAGTATAACGAAAAACTTAACCAAAAAACTTAAACCAAAAACTTTAACCAAAAAACTTAACCAAAAACTTCAAAGTAATTTGACCTTGACATTGGGCACAGGGGTCGCACGGGAGTGGGGTAGAATGAAAATACAGATGATGATAAACACCCATGTGAAGTTTCAAGGTAATGGGCAAAGCAGTTGCAGAGATATAGTATAACGAAAAACTTTAACCAAAAAACTTAACCAAAAACTTTAACCAAAAAACTTAACCAAAAACTTTAACGAAAGAATTTAACCAAAAACTTTAACCAAAAAACTTTAACCGGACACACGTACGTATGTACATACGTACCGTACGTACGTACATACGTAGCCAAAGTGCCGACTATATCGCGCTGTCCGCAAGCGGGCGCGACAAAAAACCAGACGACGCGGACGACGCGGACGACGCGGACGACGAGGACGACGACGGAAAATACGACGACTATAGTCGCGCCTCTGCTAAAGCAGGTGCGACAAAAAATACGACGACTATAGTCGCGCCTCTGCTAAAGCAGGTGCGACAATATGGAAATTAAGTAGTAGAAATGTAATAAATAGGATAATTAATCGTTCAGGATTGAATAGCGTGAAATAATACACCCATGTTCGTCGGTCCGCGTGAACAAGCTACGCGAACTTGTTGTTTACGCTGAGACCGACGAACACTTGTGTACGAGATGTTTTCGGGTCGAGATGTCTGACATCCAATCGAACTAGGCTGAACGCGCTGGATTGCAAGAACGACAACTCTTAATAATTTTCACCAAACGTTGACCAGTGAACATTCAATGTCGGTGTTTTTTTACGGAGACTTCTAAATTGATACACCGACAACCACTTTAATACTTATGGAAAATAACCACCCACCAACATCATAGGGGAAATTAACCCCCCCCACCACCAGAAAGGATACAAAAATACCCCTACATATAGATAATTTTTAAAATGATGTAGACCCCACATAGAAAAATTTTAAATGATGTAGACCCCACCCAGTAGAAAAATAAATAAATTAATATGACCACCACCATGCTGTTTTAAAAATCCCATCCCCCACCCCCTCCCGGGGAAAAAAATATATGAAAAAGCCCTCATTAAATAGTGAGCAAATGATAAAAAATAAAACAAATTAAAAAATTCACTTATTTTAGCTGTAAACGGCAAACACTGTTTGCTTTTTGCAGCTCAACTAAGTAAATTTTCAACTTTATTACAGTATTTTCACTACTCAATTTGAAAATCAATGCGTATTTTCACATTGCTGTGAGTATTTTGTACTCCCACTTTTGATAATCAATGCATATTCTGCTAAAATAAGTGCATAAAATACGCCAATACGCACCTTATCTGGAGGTGTGGGGGATATACCCCGATAAATTCACCAAAAATGCTGTTTATTTCTGGTCTTCAGCCAGTATAGGTTATACCACAGGCCAGCGATTTGGTGATAGGATGGTTTAATATACAGTTTTAGACATGTAGAAACAAAAACATGAAGTGCTGTATCCCGACTGCCAAATATTAAGTTTATATCCTCGAAAAATTCTCCAAAATTGTTGTTTATTCTCTGTAATTGCAACCAAACATTATTTCCAAATGAGAGAGAGAAATGATCTTAAATTCTATATTTCGTAGATTCCAACGAAAGTGTATAGTAAGTTGTAACAAATCGGTCCGTCATCTCTGAATGTAAGTTGTTTTCATAAATTACTTCTGAATAGTACACAGGGATCCTCTAGATTTTTCTTAAAATAGCAGCTACGGGCATAACATTTTCACAGAACAATCGTCGGTTCTTGCTTTATAACTTGTATTCTCACCATAAAATCATAATGTTATCGCCTGAAAACCAGTGTAAACAGCATTGTGTAGTTTTGCAGAAAAAACAATCACCATTTATTGTATTTATAGAACAACTCTGAAATGACGTAATGGGCACACTCGATTGACCTCGTCATAATTTGGTAGAACTATCCGCGGTAATGAGGCCCATAAAGGAAATTCTGATAGTTTCGTACACTGTTTTACCCACAAATTAATATGGGTGCGAAATGGTGTGTAATGGCTTGGGTCCGAAATGGCTTGGGGCGATTTGGCCTTGAAACAATTATTATTTGTTTTTGGATAAGTAGCTCTTCGTTCTTTTTCTATCGTGATACATTTTCGCATTCCTTCCTATCTGCTTTGTATTGTACATTGTGTATTAAACAGTCTGAAAATGATATTGGAGGAATGCATCGTATCGTCTGCATACTTCACACACCAGAGTATTGAAAAACTATATAGGGGCCTCAAATTATGCGCATGCGCAGTTTCAGACAGATACAAGCCCCCACGCGACGTTTGACGTTGAAAACAACTTGTGGACATAGTTTGGGAATGTTTTCAGCAAATTTTACTAAAATGTTTACCTTGGCGATATATTCTTCACACTGGCAAGGAAACAGCAAGCACCTGAGTGACTTAGATGTGTTCGTTGCAAAATCGGATCAAATGAATGCGTTTAATTGGTATGACCCCTGTAATAATTTGTTGTAACGAATCAGGCTGTTATCTCCGAAAATAATAATAAGTTGTTTTTTGTTATACCAAAAAGTACAATAAGTACAAAACAATAAGTGTTTATTACACTAATATTCAACAAATCAATAATAGGAATGTCATTCATTCATTTTTCATATTAATAGAATAGTGGACATTACATTCTAAAATGTGTTTATATGACATGTGGGTATTAAAATTATGACTAAAATTTACTCAAATGTGGCGGTGACTGGCAAAAAATGGGACTTATGGGTTTTGTGACCAGTGATGATCCAGATCAGCCTGTGCATCCGCAGTCTGATCAGGATCTGCACTGTTCGCCATGCCCTCAATGAAACACCCGCTATGCTTCTAACAAGCACAAAATATATTAGTATCTACAGTAGTGTGATATTTTATCTGGAGCTACACTGATCACATAAGCCCCATTTCTCCAGCCACAGCCACAAATTAGTAATGCTTGGAAAACATTATTGTGTCCTTACCTCAAACATTTCATCCTTAAACCTGTGCAGGAACATGGTGAAGTCTGTCACATTGCCCATGATGAATTCTGGGACATATGCTAATGAGATAGGCACATGACTCGGCAGGGGGAATTTGATTGGCTCGAATGCTCTGACATCATCATTCATGGCAACCTGTGTGAGCCATGTTGCGGTTGCCATGTGGAAGTTCATACACATTTCCAGGAGGGTTGGCTCTGTCAGCGCGGCCTTCATGCTCAAATACAGGGTCATACCTGTAAAACATAAGATTGATTGGTTGGTAGATTGATTGACTGATTGATTGTTTGATTAAGAGGTGTGTGACTGGTGTGTGAGTGGTGTTTGAGTGTTGTGTGAGTGGTGTGTGAGTGAGTGAACATGTCCAGGAGTGCTGCCTTCATGCTCAAATACAGGATCATACCTGAAAAACAAGAGATTGATTGATTGGTATATGCAGGAGTGGATCCAGGATTTCGGGTTAGGGGGGGCGTAACTATTTTGCAATACTTGATTATATTATCAAACGAGCTACTTCAACCGAGCAGAGCTTGGGATAGCGCTAGGGGGGTCCGGGAATTATTTTGAAATCTACATTGCATTTCCTGCGTTCTGGCGCATTTTGGAGCAAAAATATTGACACTGTCACAGTATGTTTAGACATGATTTTTGATCGAAAACGTTTAAATTTTGAAACAATAAGACAACGACTGAAAAATGCATTGAATACATGGCACTTGGCAAAATTACTGTACAGGGGTCATACCAATTATCCGGACAATCAATTTATCGGACAAATGAAAATAGCTGTTAATTAAACACATTCATTTGATCCGATTTTGCAACGAACACATCTAAGTCACTCAGGTGCTTGCTGTTTCCTTGCCAGTGTGAATAATATATCACCAAGGTAAACATTTTAGCAAAATTTGCTGAAAACATTCCCCCCAACTATGTCCACAAGTTGTTTACAACGTCAAACGTCGCGCGGGGCTTGTATCTGTCACTGCGCATGCGCATAATTTGAGGCCCCTATAGAGTTTTTCAATACTCTGTTGTGTGAAGTATGCAGACGATATGATGCGTTTAATACACAATGTACAATACAGAGCAGATAGGAAGGAATGCAAAAATGTATCATGAGCTACTTATCCAAAAACAAATAATAATTGTTTTAAGGCCAAATCGCCCCAAGCCATTTCGGACCCAAGCCATTACACACCATTTCGCACCCATATTAATTTGTGGGTAAAATCGACAGGTGCGAAAACACCAGTGTACGAAATGATCAGAATTTCCTTTATGGGCCTCATTACCGCGGATTTTTCTACCAAATTATGACGAGGTCAATCGAGTGTGCCCATTACGTCATTGCAGAGTTGTTCTATAAATACAATAAATTCTATAAATACGATGTTTTCCAAGAAGCGAATGATGTTTTTTTTTTCGGCAGAACTACACAATGCTGTTTACACTGGTTTTCAGGCGATAACATTATGATTTTAAAGTGAGAATACAAGTTATAAGACAGTTATACATTTGTCCGGATAATTGATTGTCGATGTTAATTTTGGGGCAATCTTATGACTGATGATCTGACCCAATTTTAAGTGAGAAAGATGGCACAGTTTGCTTAATAGTTTGCTAAATAGTTTGCATGCATTGAGAAAGCAAGAACCGATAATTGTTCTGTGAAAATTTTATGCCCGTAGCTGCTATTTTAAGAAAAATATCATAAAACAATTGCCATTTTTGTCCGATAATCTAGAGGATCCCTTTAGGCGACATATTTTTGTTAGCCTTGTAAAATCTTTACTGGGCAAATTTTAGGGGGGGCGCGCGCCGGGTCCAAATCCCCCCCACCCGAATCCACCCATGATATGTATTGATTGATTGGTATATCAATTTATTGATTGATTGATTGAGAGATGAGTCGGTGGTCTGTGAGTGGTGTGTGAGTGAGTGAACATTTCCAGTAGGGTTGGCTGTCAGGGTCATACCTGAATCAAAGGACTGAACGTTTGTGGATGACACATAGATTAAGTGGCTGGACCAGGAGGGTCGAAAAACAAAATATTTTGGAAATTGAACCCGTCTAGATAGCCTGGAAATGATTTAGCTAAAGAAAACAAATTCCAAAATTCTTTCAAAAAATCTATTTTTAGCCCAAACATTAAATTCCCATAGGAAAATTGTTATGGAATTTCATGAAATAATTTTTTTTGAGAGGGCGACTTTTTGTTATTAATGAAAAAATACTTATATTTAAATATTGTTTAGATTTCATTTCTGCCAAAAGGTCATCGGCAGAAAAATATGGAACATACAGTAGGTCATACCCGATCGGATTAATGAACGCACCTTTCTCCATCTGCAGTTTGAAGCTGCGAACAGGTTCCACGTCATCACTCGGGTACTGACCACGCATCTCCTGGTAGGTGCGCTGGATCCGGTGCAACTCCTGGTTCACCTTGACGAACTTACTGTGCACCGCGTGGAAGCCCTGGTTAAGTGTCTGGTGACACAGAAAGAAGCACTCCGTGATGAAACTGTACGTGTCGTCTTCGCCAAGCTTTTCATTCTCTTCCGATGGGATTAGACAGGTTTCCTTCGCAAGACCTAAACAATCCAAAACATTGAAATACAGAAATCTATACTTTAGTTTGTGTGGTGATGGCATTTTCATATTCATTCTTCTTTGCTTGAAAGTGCAAAATTGAAATTCTGCATTGAAATTACCCCATTTGTTGTTGTTATACAATGCACAGTATAGTAGTTATTTCATGGCCATTCGGGGAACAGTCAAAACTATTGCCCTGAGGTGCTGTGGACAACCCTTCGGCCTCGGGCAAGGGCAACATTATAGTGCATTGGGTCGTCCACAACACCGAGGGGCAATGACTGTTTGCCGAATGACCATGAAATAACTGTTTTATTACTCAACCTGTAATACTGTAATATACTGTGTGCATCGATAAATTGAATTGAATTTTATGACGTAATGTTCGTCAAAAATCATGACGTCACAATTTTTAGGGGTGAAATAGTTTTGACTATTCCACAGGCACGCGGAACTATTGCCCAGGTGAACCTATTTCTCAGACACATCAAAATCCAAGGATTAGTCAAACCTATGTAATGGCAACTTATATAGGGAGTTCGGTAATAACTGGTATTTGCCCGATACACAGGAAAACTTTATGAAGTGTATTCTGGTAGTTCTCTTAAAAGTTTAATAGGACCAGCAATATTGGCAATCTGTTAATGACATTTGTATGTGGTCAACAAAATTGTTTTGAAAAGAAATCAATAGCCTTGAAAACTGTGGTTTTCCACGTTCAGTAACCTATTGATAGGACGGCTCAATACTGTTTAACCAAGAATGTTGCCAAAGGCATGTATCCCATCGCTATGGCGGTTGGATCATAAACATGCACATTAAGTTTCAAGTCAGTGTTGATAATTATGGTGAAGAAGTCATTTGACCTTGACCTTTGGCACACGGAGACCATTGGCGGGGTGGAGAATGACAATATGGATGATGATAAACATGCACATGAATTTTCAATCCAATCGTTCATACAGTGAAGGATGTCATTTACAAGAGGATATGAAACGCGAAATCTCGCGAAATCCAGTATGCACTTAGGTTAGGACACTGGACTTCAATACCAGAAGTTGCAAGGTTACCCCCTCACCAACTTTAGTGGAAAATATGAGAAAACCTCCCCAGCCATCCAGTATAGCAAGGACGTAATATAGAGGAGATGAATGCGAATCTAAAGAAACCCAGTATGCACCCCCTATTTAATACACTAGCCAGTTTATGTGAAATGACTATACCATCAAAACATAAAATCTAAATATCAGAAGAAATATACTTATGTACACTTTTTAATAGTATCAGTACATTTAGAATATATTTTTGAAGAAAAATTAGGTTATGATTTAGGTTAAAGTTTTTAAGAACACTATATCTCTGAAACTCCTTCGCCAATTAACTTGAAACTTCACATGGGTGTTTATCATGATCCATATTTTCATTCCATGCCCCACCCGTGCGGCCGCTGTGCCCAATGTCAAGGTCAAATTACTTTGAAAGTTACCTTAAATTTTTTTGAATTTACGTTAATGTTTTTAAGAAAAAGATATCTCTGAAACTGCTTCACCAACTCACTCAAAACTTCACATAGGTGTTTATCATCATCCATATTTTTATTCTATGCCCAACTTAACTTCAAACTTCACATGGGTAGTATGTGTATGGATGGGTTAAGGAATTTTTGCATTAAAAGTTTATAGTACTATCAAATGCCTCGGTGTGCGCGACATGCGGTCGCGGCCATCTAGTTCTATAAGTGTGTGGTTGTTTCAGACAGTAAACATTATATAGAGAATACCAGGCAAGTGTCTTTTGATATCAAGTTTAACAGGCAAGGCTAGGAAACGCGTAGGAATTCCGAGGCTTGTCGAGGAATTCCTACCGTTTCCGAGCCGAGCCTGATAAACTTGATATCAAAATACACTAGTCTGGTATTCTATTTATCAGATGACGTCGTTATCTATGGACAGAACGAGGACTTGTTTACGTTGCGTCCTTACACTGACGTCATTCGGTAACATCACGTGACGTCAACCGACCAATGGAACGTCAGTTTTCACTTTGTTGTAACCCGTATGTTGATATCAGGTCCATGCCTGATAAAACTAGATTTGTCAGTAAGCGGGGGCTTACGGAATACCCCCCCGCGTCAGCCCTGACCTAGAATGAATTCCAGCTCGCATACTATCATTTTCAGATAAAAGACTATGTCAGCACATATGGAGAGTGCGATGGTGGTTCCAGTTGAAAAAAGCAAACTAGACATTCTAAGTCCGTGACCTTCACCCCTGGCATAAATGGGGGTCGTAGGTTTGTTGCAGAATGATGTATGAGTGTCAGAGAAGGGCCGGGTAAAATATCACTGCATTCCGCAAAGGGAAAGAGAAGTTATAAGGAAATTTACATTTGTTAAGTTTTATTTTTTTTCTAAGTTTATAAGTCCGTGACCTTGAGCCCTGGCATAAATGGGGGTCGTAGGTTTGTTGCAGAATGATGTATGAGTGTCAGAGAAGGGCCGGGTAAAATATCACTGCATTCCGCAAAGGGAAAGAGAAGTTATAAGGCAAATTACATTTGTTAAGTTTTAGTTTTTTTCTAAGTTTATAAGTCCGTGACTTGAGCCCTGGCATAATGGGGGTCGTAGGTTTGTTGCAGAATGATGTATGTGTCAGAGAAGGGGTGGGTAAAATATGAAAGATTTCCGCAAAGGGAAAGAGAATTAAAAGAAAAGGAAATTTACAATTGTTGTTAAGTTTTATTTTTTTTTCTAAGTTTCTAAGTCCGTGACCTTCACCCCTGGCATAAATGGGGGTCGTAGGTTTGTTGCAGAATGATGGATGAGTGTCAGAGAAGGGGCGGGTAAAATATGAAAGATTTCCGCAAAGGGAAAGAGAAGTTAAAAGGAAATTTACAATTGTTAAGTTTTGTGACGGACGGAAACACGGAAACTCGGACGGACGGACGGACGGACGGACGGACGGACGGACGAAGCTGACTCCAGTATACACCCCCCCCACAACTTCGTTGCGGGGGGGTATAACAATATGTTATCAGTCAGTACGTATTCGGTCAATACAGGGCAGTTACCTGATAAAATCCAATGAGTAGTTAGATGTGAGCTGTAGGACAAACCAGGTGTGTCTAGTAAATTAAAGGTTTATAGAGAGAGCTTTCAGTCTACTGTGCGTATTAGTCAAGGATACAGTAAACAAGTTATAGAGAATGGAGCATGTGACAGACAGACAGATGCTCAGATGGACAGGCGGATGAATTTTGCATCTCTATACCCCATTTTCGCTATGCGATGGGATTAAAAGGCTTATCTGGATATGTGAATCAACAACGGACCGTCGGCATGTACGCCTCTCTGTTTGGCCTGGGTTTCATTCTCCACCACGGCACGCACATAGCTCGGCTGGATCTTGAGCAGTTTGGGCGAGCACGCATCCGAGAACGGCTGGCAGAGCTTGAGCATCACGTGACACAGGTTGAGGATGAAACCATCGGAGCAGTACATCTGGTGGAAGACTTGTGGCGCATGGGCCGACCAGATCTTAGCCCGACCTGGAAATACAGAATTAACAAAGATTTGTCTGAAAATGAGGGCTTACAGAATACCCCCGCGCGGGCAATATTCACACCATGACCTTATAGTCATAAGTGGAGGTCATATCCTGTCACATGATAGAGGATCATCAGATGACTGCACGTGTAAAATATCAAGAAATTTAGTGATGGAAAAATTGACAAATGTAAAGTTTTGTATACCCATCTTATTTTCCAATGTTTTACAAAATTTTGCTGCATGGTACGTACAACGCCCAAGATTTGTCCTCGATTTTTTGGCCCAAAATATAGATATGGTCTTTGTACCGCAGTGCGCACAATACATGGTCAAGTACAGTTGTTAAAATACAGCAAGTGAGTCATTTGGCCTTGACCTTGGGCATGAAAGCCACATGGGTGGGCTGTAGAATGAAAATATGGATGATGATAAAGAAATATATGAAGTTACAAGTCGATCCTACTTACGGATGGACGGACGTATGGACGGATATATAAACAAGAGTTGTCAGAGGACAACTGAGCGCGCCCGGTGGCAGCAAAGGAACCGAGGGCACATTTGAAAACAAACGTGCTGGATAAGGGAAACAAAATTTATGAGCCATTTATCAGAGCGTTCATGGCCACATCTCTACAGCAGCCAGTTATCCCTGGCTTGGCCCTTATTCGCATGTTCAGCATTCTTGTAGGTGAGACTTGAATATGGCTAACCCCGTTATAAGAGTAATACGATCAGTGCTCATCCTACTACATTTATGTGGAGGGGGTGCTAAGTTGCTATAGTGTGGTGAAGACCTGACAGTACATCCGGTTTGTATGATGTCATGAAGCAAATCCAAGCAAGACAACAGAAAATATAGGCCATTTACCCGAGCGTCCGAGCGTTAAGGTTTCGAGATGCACAAAGTATGTGACCTTGACCCTGGGCTTAGAAGGGGCGGCACGGACGTGGATTTGCCACAGCGCAGTAGAGGACCCTTGGAGCAATGCGTGTGTGAAATATGAAGCAAATCCAAGTATGTGACCTTGACCCTGGGCTTAGAAGGAGCGGCACAGATGTGGATTTGTCACAGCGCAGTAGAGGACCCTTGGAGCAATGCGTGTGTGAAATATGAAGCAAATCCAAGCAAGGAAACATAAAATATAGGCCATTTACCCGAGCGTCCGAGCGTTAAGGTTTCGAGATGCACAAAGTATGTGACCTTGACCCTGGGCTTAGAAGGAGCGGCACGGACGTGGATTTGCAAGGAAACAGAAAATATAGGCCAATATAATTTTTGAAGACAGACGGACAGACGGACGGACGTTCCTACAAATGGATACTTATGTGGCTAACCCTAACCTTTTCTTTTGTTCATCCCTATTGTTCTGTAGCCACATAAACCCATTTTTAGCCACATAAAATCATGGAACAATAGAATATTACATAACCTATTGTTCTCCTAGCCACACGGACGGACGTACTCCCTGAAGTGACGTTGTGGGGTTTGTTGCATGTGGGGTTTTTGGCCAAGTCTTTTGGGTTTTTTTTGGTGCTATTTGTGGGGTGCAAACAATGCTAAAGGTGTTATCTCCCCTATACTAACTTGCTCTCGTTTTCTTATGTCTCCTGCATGCACTTGTGGGGTATTTGGGTTTGATCAGTGAAGTACAATATGTACTTGTGGGGAAATTTAGTCAGCCATTGTTTGTGGGGTTTGGATGGACGGACGGTTTTGACCATCACCCTCTGGGGTGTCTTTTTTTTATTGCTTTTTTGTGCTTTTCAGAAGTGATGGAGTTCATTAAGATATAGTTGCGTATGGGGTGCACCCCACATGCATGTCATGTACTCGTGAATCACCCCACAACGTCACTTCAAGGATAGCGGACGGACGGACGGACAGACAGACGGACGCCTACGACGCCGAGGGTATGCCATAAGCACTTCTTCCTTCGGAAGGCGCGCTAAAAACTATATATCCCGTCGTCATGCTTCTAAAAAGCAATATGGATTGTTAACAGCCTTACAGGAGTCTGTCATTTGATCAGGAGCTACACTATACTATTTGACCCAATTTTAGTATTATCAAAAAATATATTGCCTTTGCATTGTTCATGTAACCGTAAAATTTGGGCAGGTTTCGTGAAACAGACAATCGTTACAAAACCAGTAAGCCCCATTTCTCGAGTGACGGCCCCATTTCTACTGACCAGAGTTAGCCTGGAGACACCTGCCGAGCCAGCACATCACCTGGTGACGGAGGTCCGGCGACACCTTTATCAGGTCATAGAATAGCTGGTATACTCGACCACAGATCCCGGATAGAGGCTGGAAATAAATGTAGAATTGAGACACGCCATGTAATGTACCTTAGAACATGTGCGATTTGTCATGAAATATATTTACAGAAACTGTGATATTTTCTGTAAATGACATCAAAAGATGACATTTTTTTTGATAGCAAATGCGGAATTATTGGTATGAAAATTTAGTCAATTTTCTATGTCATTTCAGGCAAATATTGAAAAATTTTGTAAATATTTTCATGAGAAAACGCACAGGTACAAAATCACATGGTGCATCTCAATTATAAATTTTGTAGGTCTTCTTCAATAGAGTGGAGGAGAGAAAAGGTGAATGTGAATTTGTCACAGGATGGTAGAGGACCATTGGAGCACTGTGTGTGTGAAAAGTGAAGCAGATCTAAGAAAGGAAACAGAAATTATAAGCCATTTACCCAGCGTTAAGGTTTCAAAAGCACCAAGTCTGTGACCTTGACCCTGGGCTTAGCGGGGGCAGGACGAATGTGGATTTGTCACAGGGCAGTAGAGGACCATTGGAGCAATGCGTGTGTGAAATGTGAAGCAGATCCGAGCAAGGAAACAGAAATTATAAGACAATTTGAGCCATGCGTGGAGGGGGCACTGGTAGAGCAGAATAAATCGAGCAAGGGAAACAGAAATAAGTTTACAATTTACCAAGCGTATGACCCGGATTCGACGCCACATCAAAGTGACAAGGACCCAGGGCTTAGCGGGGGCCCCTGGGACGACAATGTGGATTTGTCACAGGGCGGTAGAGGACCATTGGAGCAATGCGTGTGTGAAATGTGTAAGCAGATTAATATCCGAGCAGGAAACGAAATTATAAGCCATTTACCCAGCTTAGGTTTCGAAACAAAACGCACCCAAGCTGGTTTGACCTTGTACCCTTGGGAGGGCTTAGCGGGGGCGGGACGAATGTGGATTTGTCACAGGGCGGTAGAGGACCATTGGAGCAAATGCGTGTGTGAAATGTGAAGCAGAACTGAGCAAGGAAACAGAAATTCCCAACAAGACATAAGACCCAGCGCCAAGGTTTCGAACCCGCACAATTGGTCACAGGGCTGTGGACCTTAATCCCTGCTTAGAGCGGGGGGCGGGAACGAATGTGGATGCTCACACAGGGCGGTAGAGGACCATGGAAAGTCAATGGCGTAAGTGTTGCATGTGAAGCAGATCCGAGCAAGGAGCAGAAATATAAGCATTTAGAGCCAGCATAAAGGTTTCAAACGTACCAAGTCTGTGACCTTGACCCTGGGCTTAGCGGGGGCGGGATGAATGTGGATTCGTCACAGGGCGGTAGAGGACGATTGGAGCAATGCGTGTGTGCAATGTGAAGCAGATCCGAGCAAGGAAACAGAAATTATAAGCCATTTACCCAGCGTTAAGGTTTCAAACGCACCAAGTCTGTGACCTTGACCCTGGGCTTAGCGGGGGCGGGACGAATGTGGATTTGTCACAGGGCGGTAGAGGACCATTGGAGCAATGCACGTGTGCAATGTGAAGCAGATCCGAGCAAGGAAACAGAAAGTATAAGCCATTTACCCAGCGTTAAGGTTTCGAACGCACCAAGTCTGTGACCTTGACCCTGGGCTTAGCGGGGGCGGGACGAATGTGGATTTGTCACAAGGCGGTAGAGGACCATTGGAGCAATGCGTGTGTGAAATGTGAAGCAGATCCGAGCAAGGAAACAGAAATTATAAGCCATTTACCCAGCGTTAAGGTTTCGGGACGTACGTACGTACGTACGTACAGGTGGTCATTGTTCCAAGGGTCAAACATTTTCCCGGTTTCACAACAAAGTCAGCCATGTATTTAGCATTCTATTGTAATCTATATGCATGCATAGAAAACGTCTTGGCTGTATACACTTCCACCTGACGATTCGCCATTGCACGATCGTGGAGTGTATCTGCTTTTCATCAATTAAAAATTGCATGAAAATGGCTAAAATAGTAAATTTATTTTGTTTTGTCATCTTGTTGTTAGTGTTCTGAACCCAGCCTCGCTTTGGAAATTATATACAAAGGGAAGTAATTATCTTCACGATAAGTATATCCCGCGGCTTGCTTTGGTGCACCATTTAATAGCTTGTCGTAATTACATGTAAGTGGTTTAATTTAGCATGACCATTAGTATTTTGTTTTCTTATTCTCAATTTCACACCATCAGTTGAAATTAATAACGGTCATATAGTCTTTACTAAAACGATAGCCTATGTGGCGCGGCCTATGAAAACCGGGAGTTTTTTTGTAACAAAAATATTTCATTGAATGTGTCAAGTCGAGTATCCCACACGAGCTAGGTGTCCAAATCAGGAGAGAACACCAGGCTTATTTGCTTTCTGTCCAATGTATACTATCCTGGTCAGGCCCGAATATTTAAGCAGCCTATGACGAATTGGCAATGTCCGCTGACGTAATTACTGATGTTTTTAATTAGAGATTCGCGAGCATTGTAAACCATGGGCAGACTACGCGAATCCACTGCCTGGTCTGGCCGCTAATGCAATAAGCCGGGATTTGTCGGAGATCAAGACCCAATTCATATAAACACGTTTGTCGTGTCACTTTAGACTGGTTCCCGATCGCTAGGAATAACGTTAGGCTGCGCATCCGACAGGGTACCAGTCCAGTGTGTACTACGTGACTGATCAGGCCCGTACGCAGACGGGGTGCGACGGGTGCGTACGCACCCCCTTAACCCTTTCACTCTTAATCCGCAGGCCTGCATAGTGGTATTGGCAAACAGTGTAGATCCAAATGAGCCGGCTCGTAACGAGCCGTCTCATCAGGATCTGCACTTTTTGCAATTAATTTTCATAATTTTTAGAACAAAAACACCCCATGTTCATAAATGGACTGGTCTGAAAATCAGTTTGTGATGATTTAGATTGGTCGCAAAATTAACAAATCAAAATCCATTCCAGTTACTTAGGGGTGAAAGGATTAATCTGCCGAGGTCTGTCCGTGGGTGTGCAAAAACAATGTTTAGCCCTTCGCGCCGTCGATAACACACCCCCCTAAAATAATTCCTGCGTACGGGCCTGCTGATGTCAGCAACCGCGTGTATTGATCTTTGATATGGCCTTGTGCCCTGCGGTGTGAAATTTACACTTGACAAGCGCAGTGTGTTTGAAGTCTTAGTCTTGTCACTGTAGACGAATCAGCATCGTGTAAACACAGTTTTTATGATTGAGTTTTACGACTTGCGCGGAATTGCATTATGCCTATTGGAATACACGACACGGAATACATATCGGGAATTACCGTTAATGGAGTTATGCAATATTTTTCATGGAAAATGTTTAATGTCGTCAAAATGACACCGACCATATCGGGCAAGGTAAATGTTTTCAAAAGAATGCGAATGTAATTGATGACTAATTGGTTACGACCAGTTGCGACCAGATTTTGATGAAAGGAAAATAGCGATTGTGGTGCCATTTTTTTTTGCCGACAAAAACATGACATGGTCGCTGTTCACATACAAAAATGCCGTGTGGGAATGAAAATAGCTGGTCGCTGGTCGTTGTTCGGGGGTGGTCATTATTCCAAGGTCTTATAAAGAACAAAATTGGACGGGGGGATTTTAACTGGCCGTTGTGGACAGGTGGTCGCTATTCCCAGGTGGTCGTTAACACAGGTTCGACTGTATATATCCACTTTTCTATCCTGTTGAACGCAACAAGATAGATGTTTTTATATTTTCTTGCCAATTATGCGCAAAGCATTTTGGGACAGATCAATCGTCACATCAGCAGCACATCACATGATTTGATGTGCTGCTGATATGATTTGCTGTGCTGCTGATATGATTTGATGTGCTGCTGATGTGATTTGATGTGCTGCTGATGTGATTTGATGTGCTGCTGATGTGCTGCTGATATGATTTGATGTGCTGCTGATGTGATTTGATGTGCTGCTGATATGATTTGATGTGCTACTGATATGATTTGATGTGCTGCTGATGTGACGCTTGATCTGTCCCAAAATGCTTCACAAATAATTGGCGCGATCACAGCCACATATATATGCCCCCGCCCCTCCACAAGAAGAAAGATTATTTGTATATCTCACCATCCAGATGTTTTTCTCTGCTATATCATGGTCCTGTTTGGATGTGGACGATGGATTGTTGAAGAACTGGGGCGGTTTTCCCGCCTCCATACCGGAGATACAACTGAGACCGAGGATGGATCCCAGCAGGGTTTTCTCGTAGTCCTTACCGTTCTTCCAGTCCGAGGGCGAGTTGTACTCCAGAAATACCTGAACAAATTGAACAGGTTTCTTCTACTAATATTCAGTTGAACATGTGTATCATGGTGTTTTTATGGATATTTTTGCACGAAAATACCGCCTTTTAAATTAAGCACTTCTGTCCAGGGTATAGAGTTTGTGTCATTAACTCCACCAAATGATTTCTGCCAATCAGTCCCTAGATGGGTGTATTTTGCGACTGGCGGCACTCTTCTTACAAATGGATACATTGTTTACATCTCAAGTCTGTCATGTTTCTTGTAAGTCGTAAATTAAAGCTTTTAAACCACACTACTAGGCGAAGGCTTGAACAAAAGTGAAAATGAATGGGTTTACCTAACATCCCTGCAACAGCCAAGGTCATATAGTGACGGGACTACAGCTTAGTCTCATCCAAAAAAAATTTTTTCATGCCTATGGTGAGGTCCAACATTCCAAGACTAAAGTCCCCTAGACCACGACCCATCCATGAACATGTGGTGAAAAAGATTTCTAAATTTCAATTGATAATTTACATTGATATTAGACAATGTGCAATTTTAATTGAAAAATATAAAAAAGAAACTGTGACATTTTCTATACATGATGTCGAAAGTTGACAAACTGTTTTGTCCACTTTCGACATCATTTACGGAAAATAGCGTAAATTTTGTAAAGATTGTTAATGAAATACTGCACATCTTCTGTACAACACTTGGTTCTGTAGAGCGGCAAGAGCTTACACCATTCTCATGATGTACATATCAGGAGAAATGACGTCAGTAACGTCGCAATGACATGTTTTCTTCGACCAATCAAATATTTTCCTCAGACGCACCCTCTAAATCGCTTTCACTATTACAAACATCCGAAATTCAATTGGTACAACTTTCGGCCATAAACTTTTCATGAATATGACGTGATATATGATGATTTCTGGAGTAATTTCACTTTCAACAGCTAAATTACTGTCCGTTTCATGAAACCTGTTCAAATGTTACGGCTATATAAACAATTCAAAAACATTTTTTTTTCGATAATATTAAATTAAAGGAAAATTTAAGAATGAGCCTTCTTTTTATTTAATGAAATTTGGTCAAATATTGATTTTATTTCTATGGGGATTTAACATGGGGAATCTTTTTTTAGAATTTCAGAAATACTGGACCGATTTTCAAAATTTAACTTGTTTTCTTAGTTCATCTAGCCAGGTTTCAGAGTCAATTTCCAAAATTGTTCGTTTTCTGACTCCTACAGCTCCTCCAGCTCCTTTCGCCACATGTTAAATTTCCATAGACAAATCAAATTTTTGTAATAAAATCAACATTTGACCAAATTTCACGAAATAAAAAGAAGGCTCATTCTTAAATTATAATCAAATTTAATATTATCAAAAAAAATAGTGTTTTGCATTGTTTATATGGCCGTAAAATTTGGGCAGGTTTCGTGAAACAGTAGTTGTGAACAATAGCTCTTGCAATCTACTCCCGTATCATCCGTAGCCAGAGTTCCTCTGCAGAATAGCGAATCAGGTCTGATTCGCACTTTAACAGTTAATTGTGAAAGATTTTCTATATTTTGTTTAGCTGAAATGAGTGTCAACATTATGAAAATAACATACTACAGTAATTATGACATAATTTTACATATGTAGATGACCTGATAAAGTAAATCTAGGATCAACAAGTGACTCTGGAAAGGCAAAATTTAATTTTCTAAACATTCTACAATAGTAAAATTTGTTTCAGAATTATTAGTTTGTATTACTTTTATAATACTAATATTTTTGTCAGATGGAAAATATATAAAATATGTCACAATTAACTGCTAAAGTGTGAATCAGATCTGAATCGCTATTCTGCAGAGAAAGCCTATGAGTGGAATCATAACTGGCTACGGACGGTACGGCAGTAGTATGCAAGAGTTACTGTTCGCAACTACAGCTATGTGACATCAATTTGAGAGGTAATTTTGTGGCTGTGACTGTAATTGTGAACTTTATTGTGAATACAGTGGAACCTCTCTAAACTGAACAACCTTGCGACATCGATGTATTCATTTATGTTAATTTCACTGTCAAATATCGCTCATGTTTATCAGTGTTCGTAATTGCCATGCACACAGGCATGTGTTCCAGTGCTCTTAGATCGGAATTACAGTGAAACATCTCTAAACCGGACACCCTGGGGACCTCCCAGGGTGTCCGGTTTAGAGAGGTTCCACTGTAATTCCTTTACAAAAATATCGCATCACAGCCAACTTACCTGATATGGAAATATTATTACCTGAGCAAGTGGTTCAGTCTGTGTAAAAAAGGTCAAAAGGTCGATGACCTGATTGACCCCTGTGTGCATGAGAGAGAAATCATCGCGGAACCTCGCTGCCAAACTGTCCAGGACGGGTTTGAAGATTTCGTGCAAAGAGCCGTCGACTTTGTTACTTTCTATTTCCATGGAGACCTCGGTAAAGAAGGTCTTCACGTTGCGACTATCTGGAAATAAATGACAGAGTCTCCATTCAACAGCAAGATCATATATGGATGGGAGAAAAATATTGTCTGTACGTAATCCATGCTTTTAATCATAAGCACATTTTAGAGTGCTTTTTTCTATTTTGTGTTTACAAAAATATAAGTGGTAACAACTCGATTGAATCATCCATCAGTGAATGGTGTATTTTCAGAGTATAAAGCGGGAATACTGACCACTGAATACTGACCACTGTGTTTTTGCTGTTTGTTGGTGATGACGGATTGATAGATTATTGTTTTGTTTAAGTCCATTCAATCACCTACTATAGGGTTAGTGATAGGACTATGATATGCTAAAACTTAATGTCCGGCGCATATTTAGTGGCACAGACAGGAAATCGTACCGGAGAAGTAGTCACTATGTTCGAGGTAGACATCAATGAACTGTTGGTGCAGTCGTTGACCGGGGTAGAGCTCGGTCTGCTGTAGGCAGGTGCGCGCGTTCAGCAAGATCGTCGACTTACACTGATCCAGTTCCAGAGGGTAGTTCACAAACTGCAAACAGAGAATGTGTAAATAGAGGATCTTACACGAGTGAATATTTAATATGATATTTATTACAAAATCAGTGAAGCGGTTCATGAGTTGAACAAGAGTTGTCAAAAGACAACAACACTTGCCTGTTGGCAGCCTTGACTCAAAGGTGGGACTAACATTACCATTAACATTTCCACCCATAACATTTGAACAAACTAACTGACCTTGACATTGGGGTCATGGGTGGACGGTGGGTTGTGGATTTGTTACAGCATGATAGAGTGTCATCAGATGAATGCATGTATGAAATATCAAGGTTCTCTCTGTAACGAAACATAAGTTGTAAGAAATTGATCCCAACATTAAGTTTATGAACACACTAAGTTTGTGACCTTGACCGTGGGGTCAGGAATGGGCGGTGGGTCGTAGATGTGCTACAGCATGATGGAGAATCATCAGATGGATACATGTATGAAATAGTAAAGCGCTCCCTGTAAAGAAAGAGAAGCTATAAGAAATTGACGCCAAAGTTAAGTTTGTGAACGCACTAAGTTTGTGACCTTGACCTTGGGGTAAGGCGTGGGCAGGGGGTAGTGGATTTGCTACAGCATGATAGAGACTCATCAGATGGATGCATGTATGAAGTATCAAAGCGCTCCCTGTAAAGTAACATAAGTTATAAGAAATTTACCCAAACGTTAAGTTTATAAACGCATTAAGTTTGTGACCTTCATCTTGGGGTAAGCCGTGGGCGTTGGGTCGTGGATTTATTACAGCATGATAGAGGGTCATCTGAGGAATACATGTATGATATATCAAGGTGTTCCATGAAAATAAACAGAAGTTATAACACATTTACCCAACGTTAAGTTTGTGGGGACACACTAAGTGTGTGACCTTGGGGTAAGGGGTGGGTGGTGGGTCGTGAATTTGCTACAGCATAATAGAGGATCATCAGATGTATGCATGTATGAAATATCAAGGTGTTCCATGACGCCGTGGGTATGCAGGCGAGCAAAAATTAAAGGTGTTACCAACGTACATACGCACATGGACTAACTCTACATCACCTCTTGCCTATAGGGCGAAGTGATAACAAGGCTAACAAGAGCTGTAGGAGAACAGCATAGCTCGACTACGAGGGTTGTCGATGTACACATAGCTTGACAAAGAAGGTGGCTGCGGCCTGCATAAAAACCTTAACCAAGGTTGACTAAAAACATTAACCAAGGGATTATTGATGTACGTCACTAGGAGATAAAGTTTTCCAAGTATGGTTGCTGTAGGCCCAGGAGTATTCCATATACAAACTTGACTAAAAACCGTAACCAAGGGGAGATAACTAAGTAATCCAAGGATAAAAGTAGGTCAAGGTCAAATATAGGTCAGGGATTATTGATGTACATCATTAGGAGATGAAGTTGTCCAAGTATGGTTGATGTAGGCCCAAAAGTATTCCATATACAAGCTTGACTATAAACATTAACCAAGTAATTGAAGGTTAAATGTAGGTGAAGGTAAAATAAAGGTCAGGGGTTATTGATGTACATCCCTATGAGAAAAAGTTATCCAAGTATGGTGTCTGTATGCACAATAGTATTCCATCTACAAGCTTGACTAAAAACCTTAACCAAGGTTGAGTAACTAGATGGCCGCGGCCTGCATGTCGCGCCTTGTGGCGAGGCATGGACACTAAAAAAAAAGATATAGTATAACGAAAAACTTTAACCAAAAAACTTAAGCAAAAACTTTAACCGGACACACGTACGTACGTACATACGCACGTACGACAAAGTGCCGACTATATCGCGCTTTCCGCAAGCGGGCGCAAAAAAAACTTTAACCAAAAAGGTCAAATATAGATCAGGGGTTGTTGATGTACATCACTAGGAGATGAAGTTGTCCAAGTATGGTGGGTGTAGGGCCAGTAGTATTCCATATAGAAGGTTGACTAAAAACCTTAACCAAAATGAATTAAGTAAGTAATTGAAGAGGAAATGTAGGTGAAGGTCAAATATAGATCAGGGGTTATTGATGTACATACCTATGAGAAAAGGTTGTCGAAGTATGGTGTCTGGATGCACAATAGTATTCAATGTACAAGCTTGAAAAAAAACCTTAACCAAGGTTGACTACCTTAACCAAGGGGAATTAAGTAAGTAATTCAAGAGGAAATGTAGGTCAAGGTCAAATATAGATGAGGGGTTATTGGTGTGCATCACTAGGAGATGAAGTTGTCCAAGTATGGTGGGTGTAGGGCCAGTAGTATTGCATATACAAGCTTAACTAAAAACCTTAACCAAGGTTGAGTAAAAACCTTAACCAAGGGGAATTAACCAAGTAATTCAAGAGGAAATGTAGGTCAAGGTCAAATGTAGATCAGGGGTTATTGATGTAGGAGATGAAGGAGATGAAGTTGTCCAAGTATGGTGGGTGTAGGGCCAGTAGTATTCCATATACAAGCTTGACTAAAAACCTTAACCAAGGCGTGGCGGTGACGTCGACGCCGACGCCGGGGTGACAACATAAGCTCTACTTATTCTTCGAATAGTCGAGCTAATTATCAAAATTAGTGATACACATCAAAATTAAACACATAATTTCTGGGTGATCAGTTTAGAATATTGCGTCGTGATGTGTGAAGTATCATGAAAATATTCCAAAAGGTGCGCAAAAACAACAACAAAAGGAGATAACTCGAAAATTAGCACGAGAAGAGTTGTCATTCTTGCACATGACACACCTTTGGGTCATGGTCTATGCATCTGTGAAGATCCAGAGATATTCAACGCCCAAAATTATTGACATGAAGGTCAAGGTCACCATGGTCACGATCACCCGAATGAGGCACTGGGTGGATAGCCATCAATGTGAGGAAAAGGTATTCAACATTTGGACGCAAGTACAAAATTATTGACACAAAAATTAAGGTCACGAAGGTCAAGGTCAGTGACATGACCATGACAGTGGGTGGATAGCCATCAATGTGAGAGAGCTATTAATGAAATTTGGTAATGATCCGACTTAACGGATCAAGAGATATGGAAAGAAAATTTGGCTACGTCCAAAATTTACGTGCACAAAGGTAAAGGTCACCAAGGTGAAGGTCACCCGAATGACATTAGATGGATAGTTACCCATAGGAAAATCGTTTTTTCTCAATAAAATTAATATTTGATGGAATTTTCATCAAATAATTGTTTGCGGGGAGGGTTATTTTTTTTGTAATTGGTGAATTTTTACTTACATTTAAATATTTAAAAGTTAGTTGGCAGCAAAATGTAGAACATACAGTACTCTACCTGATTTCCCTGGACAAGAGCAGAGTATCTGTCGTAGCATTCGTACAGGTATCTCAGCACGAGGGGCTCTCCAGCCGACGCTGCTTCCTTCAGACTTGGACCCGTGTTCCGTGTGACCACAACCTGACTGCCCGGCTGCTCCATTAGTAGACGCTCGAATGCAGCCTGGATATACAGTACAACCTCTCAACAACGGCCTCACTGGGGAAGACACTTAACCCTTCGAATGCGGGAAACAAAAATTGTCATTTGCTGCTGTGTTATATATCGTCTTCTTTCTCAGTAAAAACAACGATTGTCAGCACTTTAAAGTGCTGGCAAACCAAGTTTTTAATGAGAAAAATGGAAAATAGTAAATCAACAGTAGATAAAAAAAAATAATTCAGCATTGTAAGGGTTAACTGGCTGCTGTAGAGATGTGGCCATAATTTGACAGACAGCGCTCCAGATAAGCATATTTTGGTAGGTAAATCAGCATTGAAAATCAGGAAATCGGCATTCAAATAGATCTGAGAGAAATTACAGCTCAGCATTGCCATTTCAGTACAATGTAGTAGAAAACTGCAGCTGAAAATATGTTGTCCTACACCACACTTTTTTTCTACCAGTATCATGTACAGATGCACATATTTGTATATATCTATCTGTTCAGTTAACAAGTTTATGAAAAGTTGGAATAATTTTAGTTTGCACTACTACAATTCAAACTGGTAGCAAAATACTCCTTGAAAATCTAATTTCAGCATTGAAACATTTTTTAGCCCTTATGATGCGGGAAACGTAAATTGTCATATGCTGTTGTTTTATATTTTGTCTTCTTCCTACTGGGAATGATTCTAAAGTGTTTTCAAAACATGAATTTGATAAGAAAAATGGAAAATAAAAAATAAACAGCAGACGACAAAATTTAATTCAGCATAGAAAGTGTTGAGGGGCTAAGGCTAACCATATCTGTGGCTCTGGACACGTACAGCTGGTGTGCCTATACTACTGATTATTCTATTTATTTAATGGTGTTTAACGGCCTGACAGCTAAGGTCATATTAGGCCAGGTTAACCAGTACGCCACAGTAGCATAGCTAGACCAATTGGACCTGTCTAATGGTGGAATGGAGAACAGTACATGTATTTCTCCAGTCACATCAACATTTAAGTTATATTGACTTTTATAAACATAGTAACATTGTTATTTGCTCAGCGTAATTTTTATTATATTTAAAACTGTCCTTTTAAAGATTTTTTCCCAATTTTTATGAATATTTTTTAAAATTGCATGGGCAAATTCCCAAAACGGTACGGAAATTTCCCATTGATTAGACAAACGAACCTGTTCGAGACAATCAACGTCGAGCCACGTCTGTCCGTCCATATACTCCGCCATTGCGGCCATGTACACACATCGAGCCGGCCGGTACTGATTCAGGGCCGCATCTGAAGTAACCATGGCAACAGTAGGGGTATAACAATTCACCAAACATTCGATACACCACGATATTTTGCGAAATATGTGATTCACGATGCGCGACACTGATATTCGATTCGATATTTTTTTAGAATTCAAAGCTTTGGAAACCCAAATTATGCTATAAATAGACGTTATTGTAGGGTACACTGTACAAATACATGTACTAAAATTAAATTATTGGGAAGAATATACACAAAGCAGTCCAGTCGTGTGAAACCATTTTTGGGTTCGGTTTTATGCATTACATCACGTATATGGACCATTGATAATGTATGTTCTGAAGGAGGTACTAGTATCAAGATGGATCTATCGTGACCCAAGTACCAGTATCGTGATACACATCATATCGTGAGGTGTGCACATCGTTACACCCCTAGGCCACAGAGTCATGGTGGGAATGGATTTTGATGTTAATTTTGTAACCGATCTAACCGTCACAAAATGATTTTCAGACTATTCCACTTTTTTTGAAAAGGGAGTGTTTTTGTTTTAAAAAATATGAAATTACTTGTAAAAAGTGCAGATACTGATGAGACGCCTTGTCACGAGCCGGCTCATCCGGATCTACATTATTTGCCAATATCACTATACAGGTATGTAGTGTTGAAAGGGTTAATTTAGCCTGTACCATGTTGTATTCAAATTTTCCCATCTTTATTTCTGGCTGTGACTGGAGAAATGGGGCTTATGAGTTTTGTTACCAGTCTAGATCTTAATCCGTTAGCACACACCAGTCTCATGAAAATGATCTATACTGTCTGCTAGAGGCATGATGAATGTTTCATTGACGGAATGGCAAACAGCGGGAACCCTGATCAGACTGTTCGGAAGCACAGGCTGATCTGGGGCTACACTGGTCGCATAGTCCATAAGCATCATTTCTCCACAGCCACATATTAATAGTTGTTAAAAGAAAATATGTTGACAGCGCACGAGAACCATTTCCCATAAAGATGGTTCTACATAAAATGATTTTAATGTGCTACCAAAACATGTTTGCTTACAAATACAACAATGCTGGAATTGTCAAGGAAACTGGAACTAGTTGGTGATGTACTAAAAGAAAATGATTATGTCCTACCAGCATTTTGTCCTCCTGTGTCAAAAATCATGGGGGGGGGGGGGGGGGGGGGGGGATGGGGGGGGGGGGGGGGGATTTTGTCCGTATCCCATATATCTTATGTGCATATTCTGGCAACCAAATTCGAGCTGTGCAGCTGTGTATACTTTAGTACTGATTGTTATCTTTTCTTACTTTATGCAGGCAGTATATGTATTAGTTTATATTTTCTTTTGCACCCTAAACGGTCGTAAATTCATGTGATGAAATTTCAGCAGAAAGATAATTGGCGCTGCACACAATAGGTTTATGTCCATAAAATAGGATATTAAAAATAAAACGTATTGCTTGTGTGCATGTTTTGTTTTGTGAAACGATTGAAAAATACGACGGGCACTGGTCCCCCTACTCTAATCCCCTCGCTGGCAGCCTTGATAATAAAAAAAACCAGACGTCCTTAGTGATCTTGACCTTGGGCAGTCGGACGTGGGTCATATGCAAAACATGCACCATCCCTAGACACACATTGTGGCCAAACATTATCAAAATCAGTGAAGTGGTTCATGAGTTATTGAAAAATGAAAGGTGTTACTAATTTACATACACATTATCGGCAAGGGGATACAGGTCAACAGACAAATAATAATACAATACTTAAAATAATTCTTAAGAAAACGGAAAATAAACACATTTTCTTGATGAATTTATTTCAAATGCTGGAATTATAAGGAATGAATGGCCTTTTTGTGGAATTTATTGGGGATATAAACTTGGAAAAGTCGCGGGAATACTGGACGAGGCCTTCCGGCCTTCGTCCAGTATTCCTGCGACTTTTCCAAGTTTATTTTCCGTTTTCTTAAGAATTATTTTAACTGCACCTCACGGTTATGGAAAGTAGTTTGGCGTGGGATATAAATTTTGGACAGAAACTTGCTACGGGCCAATCAAATGTTAGATAATTGTGTAAATATTTTTGTGCTGGAATTATTAAATAATATTAAATCATCACTCATATATTAAGATCCTCTATATAGATACCTCACAGCTAAACATATATTAAGATCCTCTATATAGACACCTCACAGCTAAACATATCCAAATATGGGTTCGTAACAACTTACCGTTATCCAGTGTTATGAGGAATATATTTTCAATCAGCGTGTTTATCTCCATTTTCTGCTTCGCCAGCTCTTCAATGTTCATGGTGTCATTGTCATCTGCTCCCTTCTCTTCAATTGTCCCTGCTGGTGCAAATAGTAAAACATGAAGATAGGTCATTGGGGTTTCAAGTCTGTTCAACAGCAAGGTCATATACAGACAGGAATGTACCGGTATCATACCATACCATCCACATAAATATCAGCACTAACAGATGGTGTTCAGTAGCCTATTTCACCAAAATTGCTAAGCATACTTATCTAGCAAAGTGTACTTTGAGGGAGTAATCATTTATTTTTTCTGAAATGCATTATTTCGTATAGAACTAACGACTGCATATATTTGATGATTAAAAGAATGCAGAATTATTACAATAGAAGATCGATCTCTCGAACAGGTCTCTGTCGAACACTCCGGAAAAATTGAACTTGTCCTGTGGTCCCCGACAAATTTCCCTATATAAATCATATGTTTTTTTACTTAAAATTCGAACTACGACAAAGTCGAACTCTCGAACCAAAGTCACGGTCCCTTGGTCAGTCAATCAATGTAAAGTGCTATTGATAGCTCGTACAGGTAAGTCTGTCGCGAGCTAATCTGTTTGCCTAACGAGGTGTGAATATCACGATTCGTTGTCTTTTTGATCTGTTTCGCTTGACAGGTGGTGACATTAAATTACGAATTTAAAAATTAAACTGCGTTAATTCCACGTCAAGATGACCACAATAATGAAGGGAACATGTTCATATTTGTATTCCTGAGTGACGACTGTTTAGAAAATAATATTCCGCCTTTAACATTTTGAAATCCCAAATTGTGCAATTTCGTTTAAATCTTATTTGTACATTTTGTATATTTAATAAACCAGTGTGCTATTTATAGACACATTCTTGGAATATGATGTTTCGCACCTGTCTACTTTCATTTATTGAATGTTATTTTACACCGATCTTTTGCAAACACTTTATTGATTGTGTATGCAAATGATCTGTGATAAAAAAAACAACATCCACTAGCAATAACAAGAATTCCGCCACAGAAGCGGTATCGGGCCTGCCGAGGCATTTGACGGTGTTGTGAAAAAACAATAACTTTAACGCATCTGCCTTACAAAAAAACCGGACGACGACGGAAAAAGCGTCGACTATAGTCACGCCTCTGCTAAAGTAGGCGCGACAAAAATGGTCCATGGCTGTGAAGTTGTGGTTGTCAAGCTTAATTATAGCATAGTAAAATAAACACGTTTACGATGGGAATGTTGCTCTCAACAATTTCCGGGTTTCGATATGAAAAAACAAAGACGAGACGGTGTGTAATATTCAGTTTAATTAACAATTTATTTATTTACGTATGCATTATTGCATACATGTACATATTGAAATAAAATAATTAATTCATTATATTTGTTTATTTGACATTTCTTCCAGAAGGCCATACAAACATCAATCAATGGTGTCATTCCTAAATGGAATGAAATCACTGACTAGTATTGATTTTCTTTCCTTCGAACTACGACTGACTCAAACGTTTATTCAAGTCCGTTGTCGGTTTGAGAGATCGATCTTCTACTGTATACTTAATTTATTACATTATCACAGCCAAAATGGCTGTGATAATGTCATAAATTCAGTATAATCAAAATTAATAAATTTATCCTTAAATTGTAAATTTCTTCCTCAAAGTGTACTTAGCAAGATAAATATACTTTGCCATTTTGACGAAATAGGCTACTGATTCTGTGCCAGGCACCTTAATTAACTACACCAGCTCACATTTCACCCCCCCCCCCCCCACCCGGTATGAATCCCAGTAAGATTCCTGTTGAGATAATAATCAATCATTCCGAATAAGCAGCAGTATCCCCTGCTTGTCAGCGAAAATTGGGGATTGGGCAGTGAACTTTTGGGTGCAGCATGTAAAATACCATTCAATCAATCTAAACAGCAAATATTTATTTACATGTATGTTTAATTTGCTACTGGGAACATCGCCGAATACCAGCTATAATGCAATAACAGTTGAACAAACTTTCTATCGTCACTGTTACCATGGTGAGCCGACTTTACCTTGATGCTGATCATCATCGTCCAGTACTGGTTTCCTGGAAGTGCTGTACTGCTGGGCTTGCACCAAGCTGGGAAACAGTGCCGCAAACGGGTTGTTGGCTATACTCGTCTCGTCCGCCATTATTCAGAGTTCATACAATCTGGAACAGATGGAGCTTATGGAATGTGTGGCCTGTCTAGCGACTATAATTGTGGCAGACTGCAGAAATGGGGCTTATGACATTTGCAGGGTTCCCACTCTTTTGAGAAGACTTCCATGACTTTCAAGGGCCTGTTTTCGAAATTCAAGGACTCATATTTGCACGGATGATGCTGATGAAATGGTGTTTTACGGTTTATAGACTCATAACATGAGCCATTTCGAGCCTAGTGTTGGGGAGATAAGTAGCAATTCAGTTCTGAATTTACAAAATACTGATTTGATGTCAGGTGCCCTTGCCACACCAAATTGTTTGGCTCAAAATCATGAAATTGCACTGAACTTTCCTGAACAACACAAATAATTGGACTGGAATCCAAATTCCATGACTTTCAATGACCTTTTCAGAAAAAGAGGCAAATTCCATGACTTTCCGGGAATTTAAGGACCAGTGGGAACCCTGCATTTGTTTCCAATCTCCCTCCTTGTCCACTGACATTATTGTATGTATATCATTTGTCAGAAACAGGATGGTTGATTTACTGGATCAATTGCGAACAATGCAGAGCACGATCAGATTGCGTGGATGTGCAAGTCGGTCTGGGAATACTATGGTAATGCTATAACCTCATTAACAAGGTTTGCAGGGCCATAACTACGTTGAGGCAGACGAAATCCAAGATGAGGTGACTATGAGGCAGTCGCCTCGTCTTGGATTTCGTCGATTTTTAAAAAAAATATATATTAGAACAAGAACTGCGTCTGTCGAACGCGGATGCCACCTGCAGCATATTTGAGAAACTGTGACAAAGTGGTTAACCGAAAGGTGTGACGGACGGACGGACGGACAGACGGACGGACGGACGGACAGTCCAAACACTATATGCCACCCGTTTCTTCGAAACCCGGTGGCATAAAAAGAGAAAAAGTAGCCTGTACTAGAATGTACACAGTAGTACATGTAATTATAAATGTCAGGTTCACATAACTCGCGTATATAGTCAAAGAGTGAGAGACATAAACGTTGCGGCCAAAATTCAGCGCGGGAATGTACGACATACAATTTACCATTCTGTACACGGAGCACCGTCAAAAAGTCAGGGGCTGGATTAACGTGATCCGGGTGACAATTTTTTAAAGAACGACAACAACTTCAGACGGCGTCTGCATGATCATTGTAGACGTGCAGTACGTATATTTGTTATTATTTCCCCAAACTTGAAAGCCTTTTAAGTTCATTAGCCATTATACAATAATTGAATTCTTTCAGAGTAAGAAAATTGTACAATGTTGTTGTAGCGTTGCCATGATTTTGGGAGGTGGACTTTTCTTTATCATTTTTATATGTTATCTCCCTTGGAGATAGCATATTATATGTCACACAAATTTCTATGGGGGCAGCCATTGTCGTGTTGCTCCTAAACGGCGAGTACGACCAAGAAAATAATGCCCGGTGCCAACTTTTCCTTCTTGGTCTTGCTTTGTATCTAAAACTCAACATATACTATTCTCTGTAGTTTTCAGTGTTGTGCTCAGTTTATCAGTTAAATTCTGGAAAATATGAATCAAGACGTTACGTGCGTATGAATACAGCAGGTAATATGAAATAGGCACTACCTATGACGGGCGACGTCATACCAGTTATCCGGACAATTAGTTTATCGGACAAATGAAAATACCTGTTAATTTGTTGATCCGATATTGCAATGAATACATACAAGTCACGCAGCTGCTTGCTGTTTCCATGCCAGTGTTAAGAATGTATCGCCAAGGTGAACATTTAGTAAACTTTGCTGAAAACATTCCCCAACTCTGTCCACAAGTTGTTTAAAACATCAAAAGTAGCGCGGGGGGCACAATCGAGTGCAATCAATTCTATAGTCGCAATAAATTCTATAAATATGGAGTTTTCCAAGAAGCGAAGGGTGACTGATTTTTCTGCAGAACTACACAATGCTGTTTACACTGGTTTACAGGCGATAAACTGATGATTTCAATGTGAGAATAGAAGTTATAAGACTATTATACGTTTGTCCAGATAACTGATTGTCAATGTTCATTTTGGGGCAATCTTACGACTGATGATCTGACCCAATTTTAAGTGAGAAAGATGGCAGTTTGCTAAATAGTTTACATGAGCTGAGAAAGCAAGAACCGAGGATTGTTCTGTGAAAAGTTTATGCCCATAACTGCTACGTAAGAAAAATATTATAAAAACACTGCCATTTTTGTCCGATAATCTGGAGGATCCTTGTATAGTACATCAATAGCCTAGGGAGTTTCAAAAAGTAAGGAGAAAACGTATGTGTGGTAATGGGTTTGCACCATCACCGTACATTTGCCTCTGAATGATGATAGAGAAAACGTATGTGTGGTAATGGGTTTGCACCATCACCGTACATTTGCCTCTGAATGATGATAGAGAAAACGTATGTGTGGTAATGGGTTTGCACCATCACCGTACATTTGCCTCTGAATGATGATAGAGAAAACGTATGGGTGGTAATGGGTTTGCAACATCACCGTACATTTGCCTCTGAATGATGATAGAGAAAACGTATGGGTGGTAATGGGTTTGCAACATCACGTACATTTGCCTCTGAATGATGATAGAGAAAACGTATGTGTGGTAATGGGTTTGCAACATCACCGTACATTTGCCTCTGAATGATGATAGAGAAAACGTATGGGTGGTAATGGGTTTGCAACATCACCGTACATTTGCCTCTGAATGATGATAGAGAAAACGTATGTGTGGTAATGGGTTTGCAACATCACCGTACATTTGCCTCTGAATGATGATAGAGAAAACGTATGGGTGGTAATGGGTTTGCAACATCACCGTACATTTTGCCTCTGAATGATGATAGAGAAAACGTATGTGTGGTAATGGGTTTGCAACATCACCGTACATTTGCCTCTGAATGATGATAGAGAAAACATATGGGTGGTAATGGGTTTGCAACATCACCGTACATTTGCCTCTGAATGATGATAGAGAAAACGTATGGGTGGTAATGGGTTTGCAACATCACGTACATTTGCCTCTGAATGATAGATAAGAGAAAACGTATGGGTGGTAATAATGGGTTTGCAACATCACCGTACATTTGCCTCTGAATGATGATAGAGAAAACGTATGGGTGGTAATGGGTTTGCAACATCACCGTACATTTGCCTCTGAATGATGATAGAGAAAATATGCAACTTTCAGTCTCTAGTTCTGCAAGTGATCAGTTTTTGTGGAGATAACATATTTCAGTACTTTCAGTACTGTCATTTATTAAGCAATGAGGTTGGGGACAGGGTTCCAGGGACGTTGGTTGATTTGACTGGCTAGGCTGGGTCCTGATACAATTGTTATAGAGAAAAAACAATTTTACAATGTTGATGATGGGGAGGGGGTCTCTAAAAAGACTAATTCTGATCTAGCTAGGTTTTACAATGTTGTATGATGAGAATGGGGAGGGCGTCTCTAAAAAGACAATTTCTGATCTGGCTATGCCGTGTCGGGGTACAAAAAAAACAAAAAACATTTACAATGTTGTAGGACCTCCCCTGGCCAATTCTTTTTTTGATTTGGACAGTCATATTATAAACTTCTTTTTTTTGCAAGTGAGGGTGGGGAGGGGGTCTCTAAAAAGACCAATTCTGATCTGGCTAGGCTATGTCGGGGTACAATTGTTGTAGAGAAAACCAAATTTACAATGTTGTAGGACCTCCCATGGCCAAATTGGTTTTGGAATTGGATTTGAACTTTTATGGACATTTTAGGGGGGTTGTGTGCCAAAACGCAAATATTATTGCACGTACTGACCGACGAACATGCATAGAATGTTGTTTGATCACATGTGCAGACCTGTCAACGCTCTTTTGCTCAATTGCTGCAACGTGAGTACATGTACATACAATTTAATGATACCCAATATATCTGCTTCCCAGGAGGATCCGATGCCATTGTACCTGCACTGACGGAATGAAGCGAAATGCGTCAGCTGACATACGTGACATTTTTCCCAGGCAGTCATGTTTACATTTTGCATTTTGTAGATAGACATGGAGACTAGTATTACAGTATGATACACAGGTATTGTCTTTTGATGGGATCCAAGTGCGGTTTAATGACCTGAGAAAAGTGATTTTGACTGTCACTGAAAGCTGCGGAGCATAGGTTCAGAGCTTTCAAAGTGAGTTGACCAAAACACCATCAGTATCTATAATTGTAACAGTACTCACCAAAAGATTGATAGAGGTACAGGTTGATCTGAAACAACAATGTCTGGAAATGCAACGTTATGCTTTTTTTGTCCCACCACTGTAGTGGAACGGGCATTTAAATTTATCTTGTCCGTCCGTCCATCCCCAAAATGAACATTTACTAAATTGCTTCTATTGTCTATGTCCGTTCAGGAAGTACTCTGCACTGAACATTAATTGTAGCGTGATTGTGTCCAAATGCAGTGACAAAATGGGTTGTTAGTGGGCGCTATATCAGTTTCGGTCCAGTGCACATACGACATTTTATCGCCGTGCAATTGTAGACATGCCCACTCAGTAGGCACACAATGCTCTTTATATCAGAGACATCATCCGAGACATCATCCGAGACATTTTCTGGCAATATAATCATTCATTTACCATTACCCCATGTATTGATTGGCATTATTATACATTTTATATCAGACGTAACTGTCCACACTGATATCAGGGGTGATAAGCGTGTTTTCTTAAAATGTTAACGGACATTTTTTGATGTGCAATTATCATACTTTATAATCTGTCGAAAATATTATTTTTTCAGGCGACACATTTAATTAGTATAAATAATTAAAAAATACCATGCCTCATTTGCATATGATACCAACATGCGTCACTATCAGTAAAATACATATTACTAACTGATTGTATCTGTACAGCGGACACTCGTAATTGTTATAACTGGTGGAATAGTGACACAACTAATCACTTATTTAATTCCTATAAAGAACTTTTTGTGCCTACTGAGTGGGCATGTACCTTTAATTGTGGCAGCTCGATGTAAGATTGTCTGACATGCACAGTGGGTTCACCCCACCACCCGAAAGTTGTCAGGGATTTCCCGCTATATAACCTTTTTAAATAGCACAATGAATAGTGGATAAACTGTACCCATAATTGTGCATGTAGATACTGTTCTAGTCTCATTAAAGTTACATGATACAGTACATAATTATAATGTAATATTGTTCATTTTCTTCCAAACCTGGATGTACTGGGAAACCAGATTACTCTTGTTGGATGAACAACATTATGACATAAGCATAGTTGCGCTACCCAAGGTGCAAACTACGAGTCGATAAAGTCTGGAATAGTAGCTACTGTTCGCATTTATAAGGCTGGCATATTCCATTATTTATCCCTCCTCCACCCCACCCCTATGTATACTGTTGAAAGCCTTGATGACCAGGCCGCGCTGCGTATATATGTATATGCAATGTCCGGTCGACACCTCTAGTATTTTCAATTAAATTGCCCAGTTTTATAACCACTATGAGCCCAATATTAGAAGCCTGAAAATGCTGGAAACGGCATTTCAGGGCTTCTAGGTTACTCACTAGCGCTATTGGTTCGTGGACCTCAAGAATTTTTTTCGCCTCGTCTTGATTTCACCCCTAGTTACGGCCCTGGTTTGGCAGCACTTTATAATCTTTTCCAATAATTACTGCCAAACTATGTTTTTGTTGATAACCATGGAAATTAAATAATAAACAGCTGACAACAAAATTTAATTCATTGTTTATAATGGTTACTATGGTGTCTGCTAATTATACACACCTAATGCTTCCCAAACACATTTAACTGTGTCATTAGTAAAGGCAGTTCAAAGAAGTCTGTGCATGTTAAATGTCATAACGCTCTCACTTCAGTAAAGGACGTAAATTGTGTGCTGTATAACGTCACAGTTGTGTGTTTGCAGCATTACATTTTTCTGATAATCTCGTAGTGGAAACAAAAACGGTGAACATCATACTGGATCAGCACTATCTAGTGACATAATAACATGTTAGTTTCTTTGTTGAACTATTAATTTAGTAATTAAGCAACATCGCTATTCCGTCAACATGGTCTAACGATTACACATTTTGACTATACATGTACATGTATTCTGAATAACTTTTTACCAAAATATCGGAATGTGATGTGATGTTTGTTTGTTTGTTTATTGGTGTTTAACGGCCGGTCTATCAACAGCTAAGGTCATGTAAGGCCGGGCAAACGGGTTCGATCCCGTTTTAACCTGCTGCATTGGGGGGAAAATCCCAAAATCAGAACGGAATATTTACATCAAGAAAAAATATATTCAGCCCTGAAATTAGAATAACCCGACCTGGTGCCAGGTCCATACAACACCAAAGACACTTGGCCCCTTCCCCTAAATTAGGATTACGAATAATCGTAATACTCACATCAGGGGTATAACCAGATTCAACTGTCACATATAAAATGCCAAAGACATATGTGAGGGCCAAACCAGGTATCCGGTCGGAATTCCGGTAAGGATGAACCCCGATCATTAAGTTACCCATCGCATGCTGCCACCCACCAACATTGTGATGTAGCGTACTGTTTAATCAGCTGGTCTATTCTAAAATCAACATAATTTTTTATTAGGCGTAACATAGACATAACAAAATTTGACAGGAATTTAAAATTGAGGCAATTAGCTGATGATGGAGCAGCAATTAGTAGAAATGACTGTAATGTGTGTTGAAGTGGCAAAAATTGGTTGGTTTATTGATGGGAAGCAAAATTTTTTGTAAATAAAAAAATTCAGATCAAGTTTTATCAGGAATGCCTAGGAAACCGGTAATAGTCAAGAAAACTTCAGCGACCCACTCAGTCCACCGACACAATTCAAGTTTTATTAAGAAGTCGTGGAACCTTATGACTAGGAAACGCATAGGAATAATTTCTTAGTTGCAAACAAAAAAGTTAACTTGCAAATTCAGCTCCCAACACCATCCTCTAGCTATAGTTTTATCGTCACATGAAATTGACGTAATTTTGGTACAAACTTTGCGTTGGGAATAGCGTTTCATTCCCCGGACTAAGTTGCGTTGGGCCAGCCTCATTCACATTGTACGGTTTCCACATGCACCGTTGTCGCACACGTCTCTCCATTATCCCTATTGTGTTCTATGGGATTAAAGGTCAGGGAGACAGCTTGCCACGGCCGGCAATAAAATCCATGGATGTTGGCGTAGCGGCCTAAAATGGTTTTCGAGTGGGCGAGAAGCGTAAAATGCGGATGCGCATTATCCTGTTGGAAATTGTTTCCTGGGACGGGCCGGTCTCTGCAGTTAGAAAATTTCGTTTATGTAGCGAGTGGCAATTCGTGTTTTCATAACGAATGACCAATGAGTCATTGTTTTATTGCCCTCCCATAATCCCTCCCCAGAACCCATTTATGACACCAACCCCCAAACCTGTCCTCTCTGCATCGTACCACAAACTGTTTTGCATAGCGGTTTCACCTTTTACGGCGGATACTAATCACTGCCGGCCGTCGGTGTGGGCTGAGATTGAAGCGTGACTCATCGCAGAACAGTTACGTTATTCCCAGTCACGTCGACGCCATTGACGGTGACGCCTCAGCCCCATTTGCAGTCCTGGCACGGGCGGTGACAATTCGATCAAAATACTGCCAATATATGGCTTGTCACGCCCGTTACATGGTCGTTCCTTAGGCGTCTTAAGATGATTCCGTAATCGTCTGCCCCGACCACGTGGTATTGACGAGGGCAAATCGCGTAAATGCGTCAGTCGGATTGGCCCGAGTCTTTGACGCCAGAGTTGTAACACGCGGACCTATCCGCCAGTTGCCCTATGACCGATCCATGCCAACATTCCCCAGTTTGCTGCATACGCGTAATCAAATTGAAAATGGTTAAATGCGGCCTGCAAACCTAAACACTCTGCCCGACGGGCCCCAACAGGAAGCGACGCTAGCTCGAAGCATCCCAATTGCCCGAATTTCTCTGCGCTTTTGCTGAACAAACGCTGGCATATCTGTCAAACAATTTTCTTTTAACAACAAGGTAGGGGCACCCTCTTGACCGACATATTTTGACTCCACAGGTAGCGTGTATATTACTAGTAGAAATAAAAAAGGTTATTACACATTAAATGACAGTAAAGTTTCTTTTTTGGACTCAGTATATGTAAAATTGTTTATGTTCATACTTACTGGAATATTGTTATTTCCATAATGTTGACACACATTTCAGTTAAAAAATTAAAAAAATTAGATTTTTTTTCACCAATTTAACAGTTAAAGTGTGAATGAGATCTGATTATGGTTTATTTCTGCACCAAGCAAGCCTATCAGTGGGGAATCATAACTCTGACTACAGACGGTACAGGAGTAAATTGCTAACTATTACTGTTTGCAACTAGCCCAATCGGAGCCTGATAAACTTGTTGTCAACAGACACTAGCATGGTATATTCTAATTCAGATAAATTTAAAGTAATTCTTTCAGAGCTCCGAATTAAGGTACGTATTGGTCGTATTTTTACTCCACTTAAATTTTAGCAGAATACACATTGATTGATTACAAAAGTGGGAGTAAAAAACAAAATTCTCACAGCAATGTGAAAATATGCATTGGTTTTCAAAATTGAGAAAAAATAGTAATAGAAAAATACAGTAATTAAGTTGAAAATTTACTTTTTTTTGTTGGAGCTGCATAAAAAAGCAAATACTGTGTATTTTTAATTTTATCCAGAATTTAGGTATGATATCCACCTTGTACTCCTTCATCAGACAAGTTTAATTAGTTAATATAGATAATATAGACTTTTGTGTTATTTTTTTAATAAGTCAACGAAAACCAGCCAACACAGATATCAATGCTATTTCATAAAGTTTACATGTATACCAGTCTGTACCTGTATTTTCCAAATAACTTCATTGACAGAATAAATATAGAAACATTTTCTCACTGACACAATGTTCTCAATGATATTAAATTAGCCCTCCTTACTATTATGCTGCTACAACAAATATCCAAATGGTCAATGTAATTATGCACATGCATGTACAACTTGGTAAACATTAGTTAGGGTTATGAATCCGGAAGCATTGATTAACTTTGGTAGGTCTGCCAGGAAAAATGTAAATTAATAAATAATATCCAGTTCAAACAAAGCGCGAAGTTCCTTAAATTAAAAAACTTGGGCAAGTTCCGCCAGCCAGGATCCACCTGCCTGGATACAAAGGTTGCCAACACACAAAATTTGGTTGAAATGTGCATTGGGAAAACTTATCGATTTATTACTGGTACGCCTTAATGAGTATCACCAGCTTATGATCCACCTGGAAATAATAATACCTTTAAAAATGTATATGACAATAGCATTCAGATAATTGCAGTAAAAACGTATTTCATAAACAAAACCAAAATAGATAGTTTCCTAAAATACACCGTCCAACCAATAACATTATAAATAGGCGGGATCAGTTTCCAAGTTAGTTCCGGAATCTGCTTCCATTCACTGAATCCCGGCTATTGAAATTATTTTTCGTAATTACGTTTGGTGAACGAGGTAAAACAAGAACTGGAAATCAACTGCAGAACCAGCCTCCAAATTTGAAGAAAAATGTCCTAAGCTGAAGTTGGCCCGCCGGAAGTGAATGGTGACCCCCCCTGAATATTTTAATTATAATTTACCCCTACAACCGGACATTTTTTTCGCGGGTTAATTTCCGCTGCCGGAATGTTATCGCAAAGCTAACGCATATCATATACCATAAAAAATCTTACTGATTTATAACAAGTAAATAGTACTTCCGGAAAATGCAAAACGGAGAACAAGGGTAATCGGCAATATTGCATTTATCAACGACCACCATGAAAAGGGTATGGCGGCTAGCCCACCCCCCCCCTCCACCCCTAAGAACGAAGGTGGTCGGGTACCGCCCACTAGTAATGGTGACTGGAGGACGATCTAGGGCCCCCGTAGTTCCGGCGGCACCGACGGCTATTGGGCCTGAATGGTAACTTTGTGGGTATGGTG
>CM055267.1:128851239-128877035 GCA_029237695.1 Conchocele bisecta
AACTAGAAATATACTGTTAAGATGCGCGACAAGTCTGATTTTGACGTTTGAAATCATGTGTTTCTACATTTACATATAAAATGCCTCACTAAGCTCGAGTGTTTGAGAAAATGGCTCCAAATTGGGAACCAGCGTACTGGTGGCTGGAGAAATTATATGGTCACATCTTGCCCGTATGCGCGTACCTGAAACCTGCAGAGAAATACATAAAATAATTAAATGTCCTTACCCTGTCCCCAAATTCCACAATGCGCCGGCGTTATTCCACCACACTCAGGTGTTTTTCCACCGTACGCCGGTGTTACCTCCACCGCCACCTTCGGTAACGTTTGGACACGGTGGCATTTGCTCTGAGAATTTCATCAACGTTTGGCATGATTTACAGTAAATATCGCAAAATCTGTAAACATTTTTCATGAAATTCCACACAAACTGCAATTTGTTATTGTCTGAGGTCCATCAAAATACACCATCTCGCACGTCTTCAGCATGTTAAGTACAGTGAAAGCACGGGTGTCAAACATTATAATTCAGTGGGTGGCCGCAGTGCTCCAGATAAGGAATTAGTAATTGAGTATTGTTACTCCATCAATTCTGAAGCAATTGGGTATTTCAAAATTTTAATTGGGTAAAATTAAATATTGAATAGTTTTGAAAACATATCTTGGCATTTCATTAGAATTGTCTCCTTGGATGTGTTTTCATGGACAAATATGCTATATTGTGGTCGGTTTATTGTTTTCTGCAGCATGATAAAGGTACCACAATTGTGCTCATTATACCCCCCCGCAACGAGTTGTGGGGGGGTATACTGGAGTCAGGTTGTCCGTCCGTCCGTGCATCCGTCCGTGCGTCCGTAAACTTAACATCAGAGAAATATTGTTATAACTTCTATTTCCTTCATCTAAAATGCTTGATATTTCACACATGCATTCCTGTAAGGCTCTACTACCATGCTGTGCCAAATCCACGACCGTCCAACCCCCGCAGATCCCAAGGTCAAGGTCAAATACTTAGTCTCTTTACAAAACTTAACATCACAGAAATATTGTTATAACTTCTATTTCCTTCATCTAAAATGCTTAATATTTCACACATCCATTCCTGTAAGGCTCTACTACCATGCTGTGCCAAATCCACGACCATCCAACCCCTGCTGATACCAAGGTCAAAGTCAAATACTTAGTCTCTTTACAAAACTTAACATCAGAGAAATATTGTTCTAACTTCTATTTCCTTCATCTAAAATGCTTAATATTTCATACATGCATTCCTGTAAGGCTCTACTACCATGCTGTGCCAAATCCACGACCGTCCAACCCACCGCTGATCCCAAGGTCAAGGTCAAATACTTAGTCTCTTTACAAAACTTAAACATCAGAGAAATATTGTTCTAACTTCTATTTCCTTCATCTAAAATTCTTAATATTTCACACATGCATTCCTGTAAGGCTCTAATACCATGCTGTGCCAAATCCATGACCGTCCAACCCCCGCTGATCCCAATGTCAAGGTCAAATACTTAGTCTCTTTACAAAACTTAACATCAGAGAAATAAGTTATAACTTCATTGAAAATTCTTATTATTTCACACATGCAGTCCTCTAAGGTTGTACTATCATGCTGTGACAAATCTACGACTGTCCAACCCCCGCTGATCCCAAGATCAAGGTCACTTACTTAGTCTCTTTACAAAACTTAACATCAGAGAAATATGTTATAACTTCTATTTCTTTCATTGAAAATTCTTAATATTTCATATGCTGTGACAAATCCCCGCTGATCTCGAGGTCAACGTCACATACATATCGTATAACCTCGAATTAACGCCCCCCTCCTAATAAACGCCCCCGCCCCCCCCCCCCCCCCCCCCACCCCAATTAAAAAAATAAAACATGACCGCCAATTTCAAACACAAATAATCCTTAAATCCTTATTTGTGTTTGAAATTGGCGGTCCTTGGTAAAAAAAAAATACTGGCTAATAAATGCCCCCCTTTTGTAAAATGTAACGCCTCCGGGGCGGTTAATTCGAGGTTATACGGTAGTCTCTTTACAAAACTTAACATACAGAAATCGGTTTATAACTTCTATTTCCTTGATCGGATCTGCTTCACATTTCACACACTCATTGCTCCAATGGACCTCTACCACCCTGTGACAAATTCACGTTCATGCCGCTCACGCTAATCCCAGAGTCAAGGTCACAAGCCCACACACTTGGAAATTTTTACATATTTTAGGGGTACCTGGGCCCACGCGGGGGGTATTCCGTAAGCTTCGCTTACTGACCAATCTAGTTGCTTTTTGATACTCACTACTTCTGATTTCAATTGGGTTTTTGGCAATTTTAATTGGGTATTTACGCAAATACGCAGCTTATATACAAATACGCAGCAAATACGTTCTGATTTTGGTATTTTCCCCCAATGCAGCAGGTTAAAATGGGATCGAACCCGTTTGGCCGGCCTTACATGACCTTAGCTGTTGATAGGCTGCAAATAAATAAACAAACAAACACTATGGTATTAAATGTGATAAATCGCGGGTTTCCAGAGACGAAACCGATGAAACAGGAAATGCTGCTCATTTGAACCATCACATTGAGACTGGCCAGGATTACTGTAATAACCCGAACTATTGGGACAATAATAGGGGCTTCCCAACACAATTTGTATCCTAACAGGGCTCCAGATAAGGAATTAGTAATTGAGTATTGTCAGGGCTCCAGATAAGGAATTAGTAATTGAGTATTGTTACTCCATCAGTTCTGAAGCAATTGGGTATTTCAAAATTTTAATTGGGTAAAATTAAATCACACTACTGTTTACACATCAACAGACAGCAATTATTAAATAGTTTGTTTCAAAATGAAAACGTATCTTGGCATTTCATTAGAATTGTCTCCTTGGATGTGTTTTCATGGAAAAATAAGAAAATGCTTCTATATTGTGGTCTGTTTATTGTTTTCTGCAGCATGATAAAGGTACCACAATTGTTCTCATTGCTTTTTGATACTCACTACTTCTGATTTCAATTGGGTTTTTGGCAATTTTAATTGGGTATTTACGCAAATACGCAGCTTATCTGGAGCCCTGATTGTTACTCCATCATTTCTGAAGCAATTGGGTATTTCAAAATTTAATGGGGTAAACTTAAATAACACTACTGTTCACACATTAACAGACAGCAATTATTGAATAGTTTGCTTCGAAATGAAAACATATCTTGGCAAATACCAAGATGTGTTTTCATGGGAAACTAAGAAAAATATGATGGCCTGTTTATTGTTTTATGCAGCATGATAAAGGTACCACAAGTGTTCTCATTGCTTTTTAGCTCGACTATTCGAAGAATAGTTAGAGCTTATGTTGTCACCCCGGCGTCGCCTTAGTTAAGGTTTTTAGTCAAGTTTGTATATGGAATACTACTGGCCCTACACCCACCATACTTGGACAACTTCATCTCCTAGTGATGTACATCAATAACCCCTGATCTATATTTGACCTTCACCTACATTTCCTCTTGAATTACTTAGTTAATTCACCTTTGTTAATGTTTTTAGTCAACCTTGGTTAAGGTTTTTAGTCAAGCTTGTAGATGGAATACTATTGTGCATACAGACACCATACTTGGATAACTTATTCTCATAGGGATGTACATCAATAACCCCTGACCTATATTTTACCTTCACCTACATTTAACCTTGACTTACTTACTTATTTTCCCTTGGTTAAGGTTTGTACTCAAACTTGGTTAATGTTTATAGTCAAGCTTGTATATGGAATACTCCTGGGCCTACAGCAACCATACTTGGACAACTTCATCTCCCAGTGATGTACATCAATAACCCCTGACCTGTATCTGACATTGACCTACTTGAATTACTTACTTAATTTCCCTTGGTCAAGCTATGTGTACATCGACAACCCTCGTAGTCGAGCTATGCTGTTCTCCTACAGCTCTTGTTGATACTCGCAGTCACTACTTCTGATTTCAATTGGGTTTTTTGGCAATTTTAATTTGGTATTTACGCAAATACGCAGCTTATCTGGAGCAGGAGCTCTGGGTGGGGTTCACACACAATATAATGATTACACCAGCTTACATTGTCTCACCAGCTGACAAGTAGAACTATCGTATTATTTATAATATCAAGGACTTACCATTGACACCCGAACATTTTGGATATTCTTGTACCCAAATTCTTGTCCAATAATTTCTAGCCAGAAATTCATGTGTCCGATCCGAACTCAGTTTCTCGCATTCCACACCTTGATTTGTGATTACTGCAGGCAATCTATACTATTCCATATATAGAACACTTCACACCCACTAACTAACTGAATTTAGGTCAAACTTCGAGCTTGTTTTGATTTGTGTATCGAGATATTGGAACATGGCGGAGCTTCCGGTTTGTGACATCAAAACTTTATTCATAGCCAATTTGCAAACCGCCGAACTTTTGTAGTTATTTACGTTAATTTATTCAAAAATTGTGTTATTTCGCTTATTTAAAGTTTCAAACAGAGATAATGGCCAAAAATGAAAAATTATCCGGTTGATGTAGTTTGGAAGTGATACAACAAATTTCGCGTTTGTAGATTACCGAATATAGGAGAAAAGGGTGGTTACAAACTTTTTCACAAACCGATGGATAACCAATATATTAGCTGATCTATAAATAGATTGGCTAATAATAATGCTATAGACTTTCAAATTCTCATTAATGTTCCTTGCCTTGGTGACAGCTTCACATTTCTGCATCTTCGCTGTCTGGCCCATATTCGACGGGCGTATTTTGTGACTTGCGGCACTCTTGTTTACAATTGTGACTACCTTTCTGGATATTTATTGAAACGTTATTTTAAAATTAATTCATATAATAAATACATGTTATATACCATACCACCCCTCTAGTCTATATTGCAGAATAATTAACCATCCACATATTATACAATATCTGGAGATTTTATTTTTAAGACCATTTTTATGCCACCGGTCTCGAAGAGCCGGGTGGCATATTGTTTTTGGACCGTCCGTCCGTCTGTCCGTCTGTCCGTCTGTCCGGGCAAACGATAGCTACATTGTGAGGTTAACCCCACAGTGATGGACTTGTTAAGAGATGCTTATTCCGTTTTAACCCCACTATGAATTGCGCTTGTGGGGTTATTTTGTCTTGTGGGTTTTTTTTTATGTATGATTGATCTTTACGGGGTTTGATTTAGGATAGGGTTAGGAACCCTACATGTATGTCTCCTAAGGACATCCGTCTGTCTGTCCGTCTGTCCGTCCGTCCGTCCGTCCGTCACACTTTTCGGTTAACCACTTTGTCACAGTTTCTCAAACTGGCCATAGAATCTACATAAGTTGCTTAATCGCTTCAATACTTCAACACTTCATTCATTGGTATGTGTGCCACACCTGCCTTTTCATAATGTATATGACCTTCGCCTTTTCACCTTCACCAGGTTACTTAAATGACTTAACAATTTTGGTTAACCAGTTCGTCACAGTTTCTCAAAATGGCCATATCATCTACATAAGTTGCTTAATCGCTTCAATACTTCAACACTTCATTCATTGGTATGTGTGCCACACCTGCCTTTTCATAATTTATATGACCTTCGCCTTTTCACCTTCACCAGGTTACTTAAATGACTTAACAATTTTGGTTAACCAGTTCGTCACAGGCCATATCATCTACTTAACTTGCTTAATCGCTTCAATACTTCAACACTTCATTCATTGGTATGTGTGCCACATCTGCCTTTTCATAATTTATATGACCTTCGCCTTTTGACCTTCACCAGGTTACTTAAATGACTTAACAATTTTGGTTAACCAGTTCGTCACAGTTTCTCAAACTGGCCATATCATCTACATAAGTTGCTTAATCGCTTCAATACTTCAACACTTCATTCATTGGTATGTGTGCCACACCTGCCTTTTCATAATTTATATTACCTTCGCCTTTTGACTTTCACCAGGTTACTTAAATGACTTAACCACTTTGTCACAGTTTCTCAAATATGCTGCAGGTGGCATCCGCGTTCGACAGACGCAGTTCTTGTCTCAAATACTTTGAAATATTTCTACAAAAATGTATTTTCAATCAGTTTCAAATAGCATACTTGTGAGGAATATGGTTATCAGAGACTGGTTGTTGGTCATTTTATGGGCCAATACATGGTTATGACATGTTATTAGTGTGAAATACCTATTTTCCAGTTTCTTAGAAACACTGAAAATCAAAATTTGGGAATAAAAGTAATACATATAGTTAATTTGCCAATGGTATTGTTGTTGTTTTTTATGCCACCGGTCTCGAAGAGCCGGGTGGCATATTGTTTTTGGACCGTCCGTCTGTCCGTCCGTCCGTCCGTCCGTCCGGGCACACATTAGGGTACTTATGTGGCTAGCCCCACAGGGTTATGGACTTAGTAAAGGTTAGGGTTGGTTACAATTAGCCACCTAAAAATCCTTTTATGTGGCTAAAAATCCTTTTATGGGGCTAATATTTAACATGTGATAAGCCACATAAGTATAGTACCGTAAGAACGTCCGTCCGTCCGTCTGTCTGTCCGTCCGTCACACTTTTCGGTTAACCACTTTGTCACAGTTTCTCAAACTGGCCATAGCATCTACATAAGTTGCTAAATCGCTTCAATACTTCATCAACACTTCATTCATTGGTATGTGTGCCACACCTGCCTTTTCATAATTTATATGACCTTCGCCTTTTCACCTTCACCAGGTTACTTAAATGACTTAACAATTTTGGTTACCAGTTCGTCACAGTTTCTCAAACTGGCCATATCATCTACATAAGTTGCTTAATCGCTTCAATACTTCAACACTTCATTCATTGGTATGTGTTGCCACACCTGCCTTTTCATAATTTATATGACCTTCGCCTTTTCACCTTCACCAGGTTACTTAAATGACTTAACAATTTTGGTTAACCAGTTCGTCACAGTTTCTCAAACTGGCCATATCATCTACATAAGTTGCTTAATCGCTTCAATACTTCAACACTTCATTCATTGGTATGTGTGCCACACCTGCCTTTTCATAATTTATATGACCTTCGCCTTTTGACCTTCACCAGGTTACTTAAATGACTTAACAATTTTGGTTAACCAGTTTGTCACAGTTCTCAAACTGGCCATATCATCTACATAAGTTGCTTAATCGCTTCAATACTTCAACACTTCATTCATTGGTATGTGTGCCACATCTGCCTTTTCATAATTTATATGACCTTTGCCTTTTGACCTTCACCAGGTTACTTAAATGACTTAACAATTTTGGTTAACCAGTTCGTCACAGTTTCTCAAAATGGCCATATCATCTACATAAGTTGCTTAATCGCTTCAATACTTCAATACTTCATTCATTGGTATGTGTGCCACACCTGCCTTTTCATAATTTATATGACCTTCGCCTTTTGACCTTCACCAGGTTACTTAAATGACTTAACAATTTTGGTTAACCAGTTTGTCACAGTTTCTCAAAATGGCCATATCATCTACATAAGTTGCTTAATCGCTTCAATACTTCAACACTTCATTCATTGGTATGTGTGCCACACCTGCCTTTTCATAATTTATATGACCTTCGCCTTTTCACCTTCACCAGGTTACTTAAATGACTTAACAATTTTGGTTAACCAGTTCGTCACAGTTTCTCAAAATGCCCATAACATCTACATAAGTTGCTTAATCGCTTCAATACTTCAACACTTCATTCATTGGTATGTGTGCCACACCTGCCTGTTCATAATTTATATGACCTTCGCCTTCACCAGGTTACTTAAATGACTTAACAATTTTGGTTAACCAGTTTGTCACAGTTTCTCAAACTGGCCATATCATCTACATAAGTTGCTTAATCGCTTCAATACTTCAACACTTCATTCATTGCTATGTGTGCCACACCTGCCTTTTCATAATTTATATGACCTTCGCCTTTTGACCTTCACCAGGTTACTTAAATGACTTAACCACTTTGTCACAGTTTCTCAAATATGCTGCAGGTGGCATCCGCGTTCGACAGACGCAGTTCTTGTTTTATTATTTTATTAGGTACATACTATGTTTTACCCACGCGGGTGGGCGTGCGGCAGACAGAAAAAGTGCATAGTTTGTGTACACAACTCCTCTGAAACCGTTCAGTTGATCGATCTGAAACTATACACACGTCTTCTACACATATTGAAGATGTGCACCTTCGTGTTTTTATGCCGAAAAAATATTTTTTAACAAAAATATCACTTTTCTAACTTAGCCATTTTTTTCTACATTTTTGTTTACAATTCTATATAGGGTACAGAGTTTGTGTACACAACTCCTCTGAAACTGTTCAGTCAATTAATCTGAAACTATACACACATTTTCTACACATATTGAAAATGTGCACCTTGGTGTTTTTATGCCGAAAGAATATTTTTGAACAAAAATATCACCTTTTTAACTTACACATTTTTCTACATTTTTGTATCCAATTCCCTATCATTTCTACTTTACACTCTACTTTTCTATCTCTGCCTAAATTAGTATACATGTTTAGCACAACGAGATGAAGAAATAATGCTATAGACTTTCAAATTGTCATTAATGTTTCTTGCCTTGGTGACAGCTTCACATTTCTGCATCATCGCTGTCTGCCGAAAAAAATATTTCCTAACCCTAACCCTAACCCCAACCCCAACCCCCCTCACCTTTTTAACTTAATAGCCATTTTTTCTACATTATTGTATCCAATTCCCTATCATTTCTACTTTACACTCTACTTTTTTATCTCTGCCTAAATTAGTATACATGTTTAGCACAACGAGATGAAGAAATAATGCTATGGACTTTCAAATTCTCATTAATGTTTCTTGCCTTGGTGACAGCTTCACATTTCTGCATCTTCGCTGTCTGGCCCATCTTCGACTTTTTTAGTATTTCTGTCTACTAAATTACGAACAATGCACATAATTATGAGAATAGTATTTTTTGCCAATTGAGGATTTTATATAAATCGTGGGTTGAGGCTTGAACTATAATTATAGCGATCTGTCGTTAGTTGGAAAAATAGCATGCATATTATTGGAAGCTTCAAAGTGTAAAAAAAAATATTTGTAATTATATAAATATCTAAAACAAAAGAGCTCAGTGAATGGGCATGACAACATATATTATTTTATTTATTTTTATTTTTAAATATATTTTTGTGCTGGGTTAAAACTATTTACATCGGAGGTCATTTATGGGTGGTATATAGGAATAAGGACAGACACAGGGATCAGGGTTTTAAACCCATCCACTGTGTCTGCTGAATGTACAGAGGGTGGTAGAAGGTTCCATTGTGTTACTGTTCGAGGGTAGAAAGAATATTTATATGAGTCTTTTGCGACATGGATGTGTTTGTCTGTTTGTATGCGGTTTTGTCTGGTCCTAGGGTCCGAGGATATGAGGAGATTATTTGGTGGGTGGATAGCAACTATGTAGTGGTGGTTTTTGTCGAGCCCGCTTGCGGAAAGCGAGACATAGTGATTACAATGATGTCCGGGTGTCCGTCCGTCCGTCCGTCCGAAAGCTGCGTTAAAGTTTTTAAAAATACCATCAAATGCCTCGGCGGGCTCGACATGCGGGCCGCGGCCATCTGGTATAGAACATGATGAGGCGGGAGCGTGTTCGTCTGATTTCAAGAGAGGGCCAATTTAAAGTATGGAGCACATCAGAGACAGAGCTTGTGTTGTGAACTTGTGATATCGCTTCGAAACATATCTAGCTGCGCGGCGTTGTACTTTTTCAATTTGATTTATTTGAGATTTTGTATGTGGGTCCCAGACAGAAGATGAGTATTCCAATTGTGGTCTAACAAGGGCTTTGTAGGCATGATCTTTTGCTTTTGAAGAATCTATTTTTAAGTTTCTACGAATAAATCCTGAAGATTGATTTGCTTTACTGGTTATAGAATTGATGTGTGTGTTCCATTTTAAACTATTTTGTAGAGATATTTAGAAAAGTCTGCAGGGTAGTGTCATTCTAAACTGTATTTCACCTTGTTATTTCATACATGCATTCCTCAGATGACCCTCTATCATGCTGTAGCAAATCCATGACCCACCACCCAACCCTTACCCCAGGGTCAAGGTCACAAACTTAGCATGTTCATAAACTTAACGTTGGGGTAAATGTTGTGTAACTTCTGTTTATTTACAGGGAATGTCTTCATATTTCATACATGCATTCATCTGATGACCCTCTATCATGCTGTAGCAAATCCACGATCCACCACCCGACCCTTACCCCAAGGTCAAGGTCACAAACTTAGCATGTTCATAAACTTAACGTTGGGGTAAATGTTGTGTAACTTCTGTTTATTTACAGGGAACGCCTTCATATTTCATACATGGATTCATCTGATGATACTCTATCGTGCTATAGCAAATCCATGACCCACCGCCCATCCCTTACCCCAAGGTCAAGGTCACAAACTTAGCACATTCATAAACTTAACGTTGGGGTAAATGTCTTATAACATCTGTTTTCTTTCATGGAACGCCTTGATATTTCATACATGCATTTCTCAGATGACCCTCTATCATGCTGTAGCAAATCCAAGACTCACCACCCAACCCTTACCCCAAGGTCAAGGTCACAAACCTAGCACATTCATAAACTTATCGTTGGGGTAAATGTTGTGTAACTTCTGTTTATTTACAGGGAATATCTTCATATTTCATACATGCATTCATCTGATGATACTCCATCGTACTATAGCAAATCCATGACCCACCTCCCACCCCTTTCCCCAAGGTCAATGTGACAAATTTAGCACATTCATAAACTTAACGTTGGGGAAAATGTCTTATATAACATCTGTTTCCTTTCATGGAATGCCTTGATATTTCATACATGCATTCATCTGATGATACCCTATCATGCTATCGCAAATCCATGACCCACCGCCCACCCCTTACCCCAAGGTCAAGGTCACAAACTTAGCACATTCATAAACTTAACTTTGGGGTAAATGTCTTATAACATCTGTGTCCTTTCATGGAACACCTTGATATTTCATACATGCATTCCTCAGATGACCCTCTATCATGCTGTAGCAAATCCACAACCCACCATCCAACCCTTACCCCAAGGTCAAGGTCACAAAGTTAGCATGTTCATAAACTTAACGTTGGGGTAAATGTTGTGTAACTTCTGTTTCTTTACAGGGAACACTTTGATATTTCATACATGCATTCATCTGATGATCCTCTATCATGCTATAGCAAATCCATGACCCACCCCCCACCCCTTTCCCCAAGGTCAAGATCACAAACTTAGCGCATTCATAAACTTAACGTTGGGGTAAATGTCTTATAACATCTGTTTCCTTTCATGGAACGCCTTGATATTTCATACATGCATTCATCTGATGATACTCTATCGTGCTATAGCAAATCCATGACCCACTGCCCACCCCTTACCCCAAGGTCAAAGTCACAAACTTAGCACATTCATAAACTTAATGTTGGGGTAAATGTCTTATAACATCTGTTTCCTTTCATGGAATTCCTTGATATTTCATACATGCATTCCTCAGATGACCCTCTATCATGCTGTAGCAAATCCACGACCCAACCCTTACCCCAAGGTCAAGGTCACAAACTTAGCATGTTCATAAACTTAACGTTGGGGTAAATTTTGTGTAACTTCTGTTTCTTTACAGGGAACGCTTTGATATTTCATACATGCATTCATGTGATGATCCTCTATTGTGCTACAGCAAATCCATGACCCACTCCCCCCACCTCTTTCCCCAAGGTGAAGGACACAAACTTAGCACATTCATACATGCATTCCTCATGTGAATAGCTATCATGCTGTAGAAAATCACCAACTTAGTGCGTTCATAAACTTAAAGTTGGGTTAAATTTTGTTTTGCTTCTGTTTTCAGGGAGCGCATTGATATTTCATATATGCATTCATCTTAATATGCTATATTATGCTACAACAAACCCACGACCCACCTTGCACCACTGACCCCAATGTCAAGGTCCACCGCACGCCCCTTAACCCAAGGTCAAGTTATATTATATTCATGTTTTTTTTATGCAACTGTGCCAAGTTTGAGTGAAGGCTGCCAACAGGCGAGCTTCGTTGTCTTCTGACAACTCTTGTTATCCTTGCAGTATATCTAGGGAATAAAATTTTGTCTACTTAGAAACTAGTGTCCAACAAAAATATTTCAGTGAGTTTTGGCTGGTACTGATTGGGTCTCTAGTAGATTTTAGCTTAAATTTACTTAAATATTAGTATAATAAAAGTAATACAGACTAATAATTCTGAAAATTGCCATTGTTTGTAGGTTTAGAAAATTATCTTTTGCCTTTACAGAAAATTGACCCCATCTTAACTTTTACATGTTGAATTTGGCTGCCACTGACTGAGTCACTTGTTGATTCTAGCTTAAATTTACTTTATCAGGTCATCTGTACATATGTAAATTTATGTCATAATTATTTGAATATGTTATTTTCATAATATTAACACTCATTTCAGTTAAAAAATATAGATAATCTTTCACAATTAACTCGCTATTCTGCAGAGGAATCCTACGAGTGGAATCGTAACTCTGGCTACGGACGGTACGGGTGTAGAATCACAATAACGTATTTGTCATACCGCTGTTTCTTTATATTCCTCCAGAAATTTGTTTTTTTCGAGCCCGCTTGTGTAAAGCGAGACATAGTGATCACAATGACGTCCGGGTGTCCGTGCGTCCGTCTGTCCGAAATCTGCGTTAAAGTTTTTAAATACCTTATATCTCTGCAGTCCTAAGTCACATTGACTTGAAACTTCATATGCTTATTAGGCATGATCCATATATTGATGCTGTATCCCACTCATGCGGCCCCTGTGCCCAAGGTCAAGGTCAAATGACTTAGAAGTTTGCGTTCCGAATTCTGCGTTAAAGTTTTTAAATACCTTATATCTCTGCAGTCCTAAGTCACATTGACTTGAAACTTCATATGGTTATTAGTCATCATCCATATATTCATTCTGTGTCCCACTCATGCGGCCCCTGTGCCCCTATGTTAAGGTCAAATGACTTAGAAGTTTGCGTTAAAGTTTCTGTCAAAATTTGCTTGAAACTTTGTATGCTTATTGGGCATCAAACTTCAAATAAATACACTCTGAGAGACTGAGACCATCAAATGCCTCGGCGGGCTCGACATGCAGGCCACGGCCATCCTCGTATAAGTGTATTGGTACATGTTTAACGTAATAGAAATATGGCATGACATCTTGACGTTACAAATATTAGCTGGCGTTATCGCGACGTAAACAAGTAGAAAGTCGTTTATAACTTGACAATTTCTGAACCGATTTTCAAAATCTAACTTTTGTTTTCTTAGTTAGGTCATTACCAATACCTATGACTATGTTTCGTAGGTGATTTCCAAAAATGTTCGTCTTCGACTCTGCCTGGAACCGCCGCCATTTTGATTCGAGCCATATTGACAGGCTTGACAGGTACTATGGTCTCATATTACACGTCAAGCTGACCAATCAAAACGCGAGAAATTTATCTGCGGTATGACAATGCTTGTTAGAAGCATGCCAGGTGTTTCATTGATGGAATGGCGAAAAGTGCAGACTCTGATCATGATCAGGCGCTCCTCCATTAAGCTCCATTTCTCCATTCACAGCCACAAACTCACAGAACAGAACATATCCTTTATTTCGGCATCAGTCTCAGACCATGCAGTGGTATATGAGTGCATACATGTATACATATAATACATTGTATTGTCAACAACAACATGACGGACGGCATACACGTATGTGAAGGGGGATTGTTAATTACAGATGCAATAAATAGTATTCGTTGGTGTTTGGCATCAACAATACATTATCAGTAGTTTAAGAAGGAAGTGAGGTTGGTTGCAAAATAGTTACTACTTGAACAATTACTGGAGGTAACTTTAGTAATTGTATAAATGTTCAATAAAATCGAGTATATCCTGGGAGAAATTTCGAGCATTGAAAATACTGGTAACATTAATACGTCGAGACAGGGACTGCAAAATGAACATTTGATAGACGAATTTAGACTAGTGCAACGTGAGAATATCACGTTCATGACACGCGTTGTGCTGGTCACGTTCTTTATTAAAGTTCATTATCAACATGATTTATAAATTAACCCTTAGACCGCTATCTTAATTTTTTTGTTGTCTGCTGTTTATTTTCTATTTTCCATTTTTATCATCAAAAACATGCTTTGAGAACACTTTAGAATAATTTTCAACATGCTTTGACAGCACTTTAGAATCATTTCCATTGGAAATGATTCTGAAGTGCTGTTAAAACATGTTTTTATTGAGAAATAAGGCAAGATATAAAACAGCAGACGACAATTGTTGTGAGTAGCGGTCTAAGGGTTGGCGTGCCCTCACACAGATGGTCGAAACTCGAAAGCAGCTGAGAGCACATCATGTCACTAAGCAATATGATATTACGTGGTTTTCATCTCTTTCAACGAGCGATTGTAGATGAGTTAAAAAAGGTAACCGCTAGTGTGTTCATATCTTCTTTAAACAATATTGGAAATGTTCACTATAAGATCAAAGATAATGGCCAGTAGCAATAACAGTCACAGGATGTCATCAAAAACATGTAAACGGCTTATAGGGATATACTAGGAGCATGTGCTTGCATATATGAACATGTATCGGTACAACTATTGTATTAATGATGTATACATATAAATCCACAATATAGGTAATAGTCACGAATCGATGAATTCGGCAATTGCAGGCGGACAACCAAACAACACATGGTCATTGTGTTGAATGTCTGAGATCACCCATACACCATGGTCCTTGTGTTGAATGTCTGAGATCACCCATACACCATGGTCCTTGTGTTGAATGTCTGAGATCACCTATACACCATGGTCATTGGGTGTTTACGTTCATACATTCAGGGGTAATGACTTAAAATAAATTCAAGGATTACATGTTGTTATGTAAGCTAAACAAAAATACCAATAATAATAATACATTTGTAGTGATAATAATGATGATAATAACAGAATGCAGAGTTAGTAATTGCTGAAAAACAATATAATTTCAGCAATAAATAAGCTTAGCATTTTTGACAGTTATGTATATCAGAAGGTCATTATTATACCCCTGTCATTCAAATTATGTCGAGGGGTATATAGTTTTTGTCATTCCATCCGTCTGTCCGTAAGATTTGCGTTAAAGTTTTTATTTGTTGGTCCAGGCGGTGGCCAGGGGTACATGTATCTGTGAACCTCTGCTCACTTGCTCTAGTTGCTTTATCCTTTCAGAGAGATCACTTGGAAGTAGCGGAACGAGATGACGACTTGGCCCATCTGCCATCCATGAAGCTTATTAAAATTCTCGATGAAATGCGGCGTGCGAGGACAGAACTAAACAAAGTAGGCCATTGAAACTGTGTCAGAGTTGCAGATAAAGCTGTGTATTTGAGGCTAGCTTAGATAATCTCAGCTCTATGGATGTCTTACTTTATCATCTGTCTTTTATATTGACTGTACACAGAAAATATAAAAGACAGATGAAATAGTAAACAGAAATATAAAATTCAAATGAAATCGTGAAAGACATCCATAGGGTTGAGATTATCTAAGCTATGTATTTGCATAAATGTCAAATTAAATAATGTAAAAACTCAATTAAAATTGGCAGTATTGTGTACTATATACACGGCTATCAAAATGTTGTGCACATAACTACATACGTGTATGTAGTCTACCGTTGAAGTTGTAAACAGGAAATATAGAAAAGTTGCATGTGAATTGGCTGATGTAGGTGTCTCGAATATGACATTTTAAACATTTTGTGACATTTTAAACACGATTTACATGCTGGTCCCAGCTTTATTTACAGTGTAGAGCTCAGCTTCGACCAATCAAACTTCCTGTTATTGAACTTGAGAATGGTTTACAGGGCTGTACAAATTGATTTGTCCCAGACAAGTGACTTGAAAAAAGTGACTTGCCCTGACTAAATGTCCTGGAAAAAATATAATTTTCAGGGAAAGTAATTTTGAAAAAGTGACTTGTCCTCGTAAGATTTCTTATATGAAACTGTCCCAAAACAAAAACTATTATCATAGTTGTTAAATATAATACAATTGAGCACTTGGCACATATACATATTATATTAAATATCTATAATAATAAACATTGTATAGTACATATTTTTTCTTGTGGTCTTTTGTCACTGTGCCACCGCGGACATAACGTTACGACAAGCGCATACTCAACAAAAACATAATTTGACAAAAAACGATACTCGTCTTAGGAGACGATTCTAATGTGCTGCCAATACACGTTTATTAAGCAAAAAAAGACATACAGGCCACACTCACTTACTCGAGTTCGAAGGGAGATAAAAAAATACTTTGAGTTAACCGTAGTTTGACGTATTCGTAGTACGCAACCTGTCGGACAACAAACTATTTTATTGACAGTTAGAACCAAATGATTACTTGCTGATGTAGCCTTGAGTAGTAAATATGATTTATTTTAGCAATTAAATGTACATGGATACATGTTAAATGCTGTTTCTAAGACAAATCATATTTAAACACTTTCGGTTTGTTTACAAATACACATATGCATGTCTGTGTGTAATTAATAGATAACCCGGATGTGGCACACGTGACATGTGCCAATGAAATAAATAATAACAAGAACATAATATTTAGCCAGGTTTTTTGAAAATAAATCCAGGCTATTGGATTGGCGAAAGCCGGGCGGGTGGGCGGCGGCGTCCACAATCAATGTTAAGTTTTCGTGTTTGAGTCCATTTCTTTGTTACTGTACCACCTAGGACCACCAAACTTTCACAGCTTCATAATCAAGGGGTGCCCACCACATATCACTATCCAACATGTTACTTTTTTTTTATCTTCACCCATTTTTTCCGCATAGTCGACTTAGCCATTTTCAATGTTAAGTTTTCGCGTTTACAATGTTAAGTTTTCGTGTTTAAGTCCATTTCTTTGGTACTGTACCACCTAGGACCACCAAACTTTCACAGCTTCATAATCAAGGGGTGCCCACCACATATCACTATCCAACATGTTACTTTTTTTTTATCTTCACCCATTTTTTCCGCATAGTCGACTTAGCCATTTTCAATGTTAAGTTTTCGTGTTTACAATGTTAAGTTTTCGTGTTTAAGTCCATTTCTTTGGTACTGTACCACCTAGGACCACCAAAACTTTTTCACAGCTTCATAATCAAGGGGTGCCCACCACAATCACTATCCAAACATTTGTTTTACTCTTTTTTTTTAACTTGACCCATTTTCTCCGCGCAGTCGACTTAGCCATTTTCAATGTTAAGTTTTCGCGTTTACAATGTTAAGTTTTCGTGTTTAAGTCCATTTCTTTGGTACTGTACCACCTAGGACCACCAAACTTTCACAGCTTCATAACCAAGGGGTGCCTACCACATACAACTATCCAACATTTGACAATTTTTTTACCTTCACCTATTATTTCTACGTAATTGACTTAGCCATTTTCAACGTTAACTTTTTAACGTACGTCTGGTTAAAGTTTTTTGGTTAAAACTTTTTCGTTATACTATATCTCTGCAACTGCTTCGCCCATTACCTTGAAACTTCACATGGGTGTTTATCATCATCCATATTTTCATTCTAACCCCAACCGTGCGGCCCATGTGCACAATGTCAAGGTCAAATTACTTTGAATTTTTTTGTTAAACTTTTTTTAGTGTACTATATCTCTGCAACTGCTTCACCCATTACCTTGATACTTCACATGGGTGTTTATCATCATTGTCGCACCCGCTTGCGGAAAGCGCATTTTATGCATTTTGGCATACGTCCGTCCTTCCGTCCGTGTCCGGTTAAAAGTTTTTTCGTTAAAGTTTTTCCATCTACTATATCTATTTTTTTAGTGTCCATGCCTCGCCCCAAGGCGCGACATGCAGGCCACGGCCATCTAGTCTACAAAAAGTGGGTATAATTATGTTATCCAAGTGTCTATGTTTGGAAAAAACCTGGCCTTCGTGGCTTTGCCTCGTTTCTTGTTTTACCTTCACCTATTATTTCTACGTAATTGACTTAGCCATTTTATTTCAACATTAACTTTTTAACGTACGTCTGGTTAAATTTTTTGGTTAAAACTTTTTCGTTATACTATATCTCTGCAACTGCTTCGCCCATTACCTTGAAACTTCACATGGGTGTTTATCATCGTCCATATTTTCATTCTAACCCCCAACCGTGCGGCCCCTGTGCGCAATGTCAAGGTCAAATTACTTTGAATTTATTTGTTAAAGTTGTGTACTATATCTCTGCAACTGCTTCACCCATTACCTTGATACTTCACATGGGTGTTTATCATCATTGTCGCACCCGCTTGCGGAAAGCGCGATATCGTCGGCATTTTGGCATACGCCTCCGCGTGCATCGTCCGTCCGGTTAAAGTTTTTTTGTTAAAGTTTTTCCATCTACTATATCTATTTTTTTAGTGTCCATGCCTCGCCCCAAGGCGCGACATGCAGGCCACGGCCATCTAGTCTACAAAAAGTGGGTATAATTATGTTATCCAAGTGTCCATGCTTGGAAAAAACCTGGCCTTCGTGGCTTTGCCTCGTTTCTTGTTTATGAATTATTTTAATAAATTATACACGGAAACAACACAAAACAACAAGAAATACTGATTTGTAACACTATTATAAATGATTATTTCTGACCAGACTTGATTGTACAAACTAATAATGTTTAGAACATAAAACTCGCCCATTCAATGTTTCGTCCCTATACTGATGCTGTCACATTCGGGAGATACAGTAGAACTTTGATAACTAGAACAGGTCTGGCTCGAACACCATGGAAAACTCGAACTGGTTCGACAGTCCCAGCAAATTTCCTATATAATTCATGTAATAAAACACCTTAAACTCGAACTATGAATTACTCGAACAGTCGAACCTGTGGATTAGTCCCGTGGACGGTCAAACAGTGGTAATTACCACTAATAACTCAAACAGGTAAGTCTGTGAGTCTAACGAGGTGCGAATTCCACCATTGCGGGCGGTCGCGTTGAGAAGTTTCCCTTGACGCGGGATGACATTAAATCACGAATCGCAAACAATAGCGGCGTGAATTACGGGCGTTATGATGTCCACGCTAATTAAGTGATTTGAACAAAATTCATTTTATGTAATGTTTAATTGGCTGTTGAGCGACTATTGACACATTTCTATGTCTATCGAGTGAATAATGCGTGCTTAGTTTGTGAATAAAACGAGACGAATTTGAGCAATCGTCATTCTATGACAATTATGTCTGAGAGTACACTAGTATCTGAGCAACTTGGTGAAGGACCTGGTCTAACCAGGGGGATACCCGAGTCAGAAACAAATACTGGTTCTGCCGAGCAATCTAAGGAAGGACCTGGCAACAGGGGGATACTTAGATCGGCTACTGGAAAGCAGGGCACGAAGCGTAAATTGGATCGGAAAACATTGTTTCGTTTATATTTTCCGTTTGTATATTTATTCCAACCACTGTGCTATGTGCTATTTTTAGACACTGGGAATACCAGTATTATGTATAGACGCAAAGAGGGAACATAGCGGTTTATTTGACGTATAATTACATGTAAATATTGAATAAAACAGCAACTTGTATTTGTTATTTTTCATTTCTCCCTCCAAATGTAATGCATATACAATGGCATGTCACATCGGTCATCTCATATATTCACATAAGTGATTTTATTGACTGAATGTGACAGTACATTTTTGAAACTTCATTCCCTCGAACTATGCATCGCTCGAACTCAAACTCGATTCCGTTGCCGGTTCGAGCGATCGAAGTTCTACTGTATATACACACGATAGAGTGTGAAATATTTCACTCATTTCTAATCGCGCAACTTGTGTTCACTTTAATTAACGTTCGAGTAAAAGCATTTAATGCCAGTCCAATTAAAATAGTTGCCATTTATTGCTCACCACTTAATGATCACCGACGGTCATTTCGGGAGGCCTGTTTAATCAGTGTCAACGCAAACACCTTTAACTACGGTCTGAATACCCGACTTTGATCAGGTAAACTGCAGGTGACAAACTTCTACTCACCTCCGCAAATCGACATTTCGACTTAGCGAGTATGAAATACAGTAGATTTACGTTTTCGGGACCTAAATATACCTTTGAATAAACGGAAAATTTGAGTTATCGAAATTTGACTTAACCGAACTTAGTTATATGGAAAATAATAGGGTTTTAAACGGAACCGTGCTAGTAATTCGCCTTAACCGGTGATTTCGACGTAAGCGACTTTGAGTAAACGAGCGTAGCCTGTATTTCGATACGTGTTATTGGTTAGGCTACTGCATCGCATCGTCAGGGGCGTAGCTAGCCAATTTGAATCTGCAGGCCCGGTTGACGACTTCGAGCACCGTTGGTGCGAGTATGCTAGGGGGGTCAAGCATGACTCCCCCACCCCCAGAAAAAAAAATCGAAACTATAAGGTACATTTCAAAACACTTCTAACCCCTATCCTATTTTGATTGCATTTTTGGCGTTTTTATTTTTTCCATTTTCTTGAAAATTCTGCAGGCCCGGGCCTGCAGTGCCTTAATGCAGCTACGTACATACGTACGTAGAATGCAATTCGAACTAGCATGCTTTATATGCATATACATACGTAGAACGCAAATCCAACATGCATGCTGTCTACACATGCAAGGGCAAAGTCCACACATGCATGGGCAAATCGTATTTCCAAAAGCGGAAGGCGAGATCGAGATCGCAAAAACGCGAGATTGTAACATAAAAAAAAATATGGCCATTTGCGACATATCATTTTAGGTCTAGCTGCACACCTGATGGTGTTTACAATCATCAGTCGGTAATCCAGTTTCACATGCAAAGTGTGACTGACCTTTAGAATTCGGTGGAAACAAACATACCAAAACAACGCTATGTAGTCGCTCACATTATCGCATCGCCGATGAATTGATAATTATGCATTAGCTTGTGCATTTTCACATTTGTTTGATTTCTTAATAAAACCAAGGTTTGGCAGCACATGAAAATCGTTTCCTAAGACGATTCTCAAATTTTGTCAAAATATATTTTTGTAAAGAAATATCAATGTATTCGGGTTTTCTTTTCACATTTGTCCGATGTCTTAATAAAACATGTTTTGGCAACACATGAGAATTGTCTCCTTAGACGATTCTAATATTTTGTAAAAAGAATTGTCACATATTTCTAAGACCGTACAAACAATTGACAAATTAAGAAATCCACAACTTAATTTTTGTTTCTCGAGTCGGGTTTCATATGGTGGCGAGGAAATACGATCGATTACACACCATGAAAATCTTGTTGGAACGTAAATGTCAATTGTCACGTAGGCCATTTCAGTTTACCGCGCGTTACGTCAGCTGTTATTCTAAGTACGTATGGTCGCTCGTTAGGAGCATTTCTTTCCTTCGTTTATAACGTATGGGTTGTGGCCTAGGGCTTAGAACACCGACTTCCAATCTGGAGGTTGTGGGTTCAAACATTGCCTTGGGAATCAAACATACCTTCATAGTATGTCCATCCCAGGAACATGCATTTATTTCTATAAAGTTAGGTGTCTTTGCCTGTCGACGTTTAACATACATAAAATAAATCAATAACCATCGATCGCCGCAGACTATTTTTGCTAATTCGCTAATTACTTTCAAATTTGATTAAATTAATATAATCAGGGTCGCTGTAGATTGCTATATCACTTTCTTGCGATACACAGGTACTGTGTAACACAGTAGCTGCGAATCGCCAGGACGCCCGCGGCGTTATCGATCGATAAAGTGGTCAGTTTTAGGATTAAGTTTATGACAGTCCGGTTCCATAAAACGGGCTTGTGGCGGGACGTTCTAACAGAAAATAGTGACTTGCCCGGGACTAAATTCCAGCATAGAGGGACTTGCCCGAGATAAAAACCGACTTGTCCCAGGCGTCGGGCGTTCCAATTTGTACAGCCCTGGTTTATAATGTTTTTAAGCTAATGCCCTCATGCGTATCTGTCAGATATAGCAGGAATGGTTTCTCGATCAGTGGTTATTGTTCAAAACTTGGTTGCCACCATTTGTAACAAAATGGGGCTTATTGAGGTATGAGCCAGTATGGTGGCAAGTCATGCATTAAATGTACATTATAGCCATTTCTTCAGTCACTATAGAAATTAGGTACCGGTATATGGCCTTTGCGACCCAGAATAGCCAACACATTCTCAGAGTGTCTGGTTTAGAGAGGTTCCAACATTAGTGAGATGTTTATAACTAAGAAGCTGGCAACACCTTAAATATGTTTGTATTCTGCAGGTAAATCTTGAAATTCAGTGTCGTATGCAAGACAAAGAAACAAGCGACATCACACACTTGGATATCCTCGGTAAGTCGGTGCATGGATGGTGCATGGTGCATGGTGCATGGTGGGTAATATGCAATGTAAGTGGCACACACCTGCTATTTAAACCCACTTCGCCATACGTTTTCCAATTTTGGTGCAAGAAAGCGCTTACATTAGCCATCATAGCTGTCGCCGATTCTGAGTACATTCTATTGAGTTATCACAATGATGGGGTATCTGTGCATCTGTTCGTGCATCTGTCCAGAGCTCCAGATAAGGTGCGTATTGGCGTATTTTGCGCAATATTTTAGCAGAATACGCATTGATTGTCAAAAGTGGGAGTACAAAATACTCGCAACAATGTGAAAATACACATTGATTTTCCAATTGAGTAGTGAAAATACTGTAATAAAGTTGAAAATTTACTTTGTTGAGCTGCAAAAAGCAAATACTGTGTATTTTTAATTTTTTAAAATTTAAAATTTCTTTTATTTTTTATCATTTGTTGCCTATTTAATAAGGAAGAAAACCAATAATACTTTTGTAAGAGTAAAATATGCATTGCATTTGAAATATTGGGGTATAATACTCTTTAGATACAAGACTTATCTGGAGCTCTGTCTGTCTGCCCGTTATTTAAGTTTTTAAATACATACATCTCTGCGATTCTAATTATACCCTTGGCTTACAAGCTATGCTGAGGAGTATATAGTTTTCACCTTTCCGTCCGTCCATAACAAATAAACTTAACATTTTGAAATTTGTGTTAATGTTTTTGTGTGTTGGTCCAGGCGGTGGCCAGTGGTATCCGTGAGCCCTTGCCCACTTGCTCTAGTTCGCATTGACCTGAAACTTCAATGCTTTATTTGTCATCATTCATTCTGTAACCCAACCAAGAGGCCCACGTAGTCGAGATCAAATTTCTTTGAAAACTTTGACAATTTCTCTGTGAGTAATCCACAACCCTCCCACCATCATCCACTCTCCCGGTAGTCATAGATTATGGAACTTCGTCATAGTTGTGGATTTAACTGGGGCTTATGGTATTTATAACCAGTGTAACTCCTGATCAAATAGCACACTCCTGTAGCCTGATAACGATCTATACTGAGTTAAAAAAGAAAGTGTTGACTTTTATTTTGGCTGTAATTTCTTAAATAAAGCAGTATATGTCACAAAATTAGTTCAGGCGATATTGGCCTATCATACCTGATGATAATATCGATATTGTAATGCTGCAGTGGCGTTGAATAGCACTATGTGTAGTTTTGACATTTTTGCAGACACTTTGCGAGTAGGAAATCACAACACATTTGTTAGAGATCACGTTGCAAAATGCCTAGGCTTCGCCAAAATCAGAGAGTCCAAGCCATGACGATGCTAGCCTCCGGTCAAACCACTACGGCCGTCGCTTGAGCTTTCGGTTGCCACCGAAAGACCATTTTCGGCGTTTCCAAATGACAGGTGACATAGTGGATCGAGCTCGTACTGTTATACCCAGAGTTACGACGGCCCGTACAGATCGATTTATTACGTTAACGCATCTCCGACGTCGATTTAAAACGGCGTCGAGCACAGCGAGAGAATACGGAGTTATAAACCGTTTGAGAAATGTCCGTAACCCAATCCGACCACATCGGCTATACGTTGGTCAGATAATAAATCATGGTAATCGTAACGCTAGAATGCAGTGGGGTAGGCATCATTTGCGTTGGCGACATGCTCAGTGGGCTTGTGTTCTCTTTACAGTTGAGTCGCGGTTTAATTTGAGTCATGCTGACGGTAGAGTTCATGTGTACCGAAGGAAGGGGGAGCATTTTGCTGATTCGTGCCTTCTGCAGAGGGATAGATTCGGTGGGGGTGGCATCATGGTTTGGGGAGGAATCATGGACTGGCGTAAGACGGAATTGGTTGTCATTCGCGGGAACATTAATGCAGTCGTATATGGACAACGTTCTACAGCCAGCAGTGGTTCCTTTTCTGCAGGGACACGGCCCAGGCATCCTGATGCAGGATAATGCAAGGCCGCACACGGCTAGAATTACCCGCAATTTCTTTGACCAAAACAACGTACAAGTTTTGCCTTGGCCCGCTTCATTGCCACGCTTCATTGCCAGATATGAACCCAATTGAGCATATCTGGGATGAATTGGGCAGAAGGATAACAATGTAATGGAATTATCCGAAGCCCTGGTCGAGGAATGGAATCGGATTCCAGAAGACGTCATTCAACGTTACGTACAGTCTATGCATAGACGCATAGTGACGCAAGAGAGGTGGGCATAACCGATATTGATTGAAACATTCGTCCATATCACATTTTTTTTATTCTAAAATTTCACGCAGCCGCCAACACTTCAACAATGATCAACTTTGTTAATTTCAAAAGTGACCCCTATGGTGTTTCAACTGGCGTCACGTGAGAACCATTGAAAGCACCATTCTCAATACACCATAGTCTTATGGCGCATAGATTTCCCTAAATTTTAATATATCATATGCCATTCTTTGACATGACAGTACATCTAAAATCTACCAACATATACAGTGGGCACTTTCTTTTTTGACTCGGTATATATTGCTTGTCTGAAGCATGGCAGGTGTTTCATTGAATTGATGGAACAGCAAACAGTGCAGATCCTGATCAGACTGTGTGGATGCAAAGGCTGATCTGGATCTACACTGGTCGCAAAACCCTTAAGCCCTATTTCTCCAATCACAACCACATTTCCCAACTTCATTCTTCTGCTGGTAACTAACCGCTCGTCAATCACCCGTGATCATTGTCTGTATATGACCTTGCTGTTGAATGGATGTACACCCCAATCAATCTTACTGAAGCAGAGATGGGTTGTGGCCTACGGAATATATGGCATTGGACTTGAATACTGAAGGTTGTGAGTTCAAGCCTCGCACTAGGCATGAAAAATATTAACATTGTATTTCCATCTCGCCGGTCTGTTGGATGAGATTTTAAACTGTGATCCTGTCTCTATATGACTTTAGCTGTTGCTGGGACATTAAACCCATTAACTTTCACTTGCTGAAGCAGGATTTTAAGTAGCCTCCAGAATTCAGAGATCAAAATGGCCAATCAAAGAGTAGATGTAAGTGTAAAATACAAATTTAGTATATTTTATATAGCAAATTTGACCCCAGCGCTGCAAATTCCAGGAGTAAAAAATGAATGTGAATACAAAACTAAAAGTAGGACATTGTAAAGAAGGCAGTGGGCGGTTGGTTGGGAAGCAGCAGGTTGGGAGCATGTGAAGGGCAAATTTAACGGTGGATTTCACCCTTAACGAATCCTGATATCCCTGTTTGGCCCTCATGTAAATTTTTGTAGTTTCTTGA